>JANPWX010000449.1:4856603-4951678 GCA_024734555.1 Trochalopteron elliotii | reverse complement strand
CCCTTAGGCAGGCACAGGAAAGGAGAGCTGCCTTTTGGTTTTTAGGTCAGGTCACATTTTTACATGCATATATCTGGGTGTATGTGTGTGATTTTCACTACCATATATTTTTAATTTATTTATAATGCATAAAAAGTAATATCAAATATTAACAGCAATCTTAAATTAAATCTTTTGTGTTGACAGAAAGGAGACAGGAAAATAATATATTCAGTGAGTGCATGATCATTTACAGGTGATTCTGATGCATCAAAGAGCAGAATTAGAGTTGCAGGTTGGTGTATCCAGAAGAATCACTCAATGAGATAGATTTCCTGACATTAAGAGCATGTTTTTGGTTCAGGAATTGCTTTTAATGGATATGCTATGGATAAAAGGCTGCATAGTATTTTGAAAATTGAGGGCTTGCTGTAGATGTTGTAGCTTGCAGACAGATGATTCTGCCAGAGACTGGATGTCTAGTTTTCAAGGGGCAAAAGAAACCTTGAATGACATGAAAATTGTAGAACAGGCACAGGCTACTACCAAAGTACACTATTGAGCAAAAAAGGGAAAAAGAAAGAAAATAAAAAACTTTCAGACAGCTTCACATGAAATTTAGGGAACTGAGACATGGAATTTTTTTTTTCTTACACAGAACATTGCTATGTAGGGGTCACTGAGAAGCAAGAAATGATGGAGACTTTCATTCCTCTGACATTAGTTGAGGAGGAAAATGGATTTGTAAAAGAGAAATTGCATTTCAGTGGCACTTGGGCAAACTGACTACTAATTAGGCCCTGGAATTAGACTCCCAAAACAGGGCAACTGTTCTGTTTCCTTCCTAAATAGAAATTAAAATTTGACTGCACTGCCTTCATGGATCAGTTCTGCATACAGAGAACTGCACTTCTACACTGTTCATTCTATATTTCATTAATTTGAAAGGAAAAATACTAGATCATGTACAGAAATTTTCACAGCCTACTCTTAAGGTGTGTCTGCCACAAGATGCAATTGAGAAAAAGAAACCAATGCAGAAAAAAACCCCATAAAAGATTGAGAATATGTACCAGTAATGTCAGGTATACGACAGTTGTCAAGAATACAGTAATTTTCCTTAAACAGTTATTAATTATGTCTTAATGTAAAATTTAACATAATGTGCATGAATATTTAACTGAACAATTAAAGGAATTTAAGTATATCATCTAAAGTAATAACAAGAAAAATTAATTGTAAATAACAATTATGGTATTTGTCTTTAAAAAGTAGTTCAGTCTATTATGGTATCACAAGCACTAAAGTCAAAACAAATTTTTGTTATACAGGTATCTCCAACACCACTGAAATCTGAATTAAGAATAAATTAAAGATAGCTTAATAGCTCCAAGCAGTGCTTCCTCCACACTGCTGGACCGTTTCTTGGATGTTGCTTACAGTACCACACCCTTGGCCATGCTCCTGACTTCTTAAAAAATTGTAAATGCAGTGGAATGACTTGTTTGTACTTCTTGTTCCTGACACTAGAAACTGTTGTTCTAAATTTCTTATCTTGTTTCCTCTATATGTAATCGATGTATGTATTTTTTTTGCAGAAGCCGAATTAAAGAATTCTTTGTTCTTTCCAAGACACTTAATCTCATTTTGAAGACTCCAATGCAATGGAAAACGTATCACTTCTCTATGTAATCTCTACAACTGGAAATTTATTGCTAGAAAATTACAGCTAATTTCAAGGTTGAGTGTGATGACCTCAGTCTTAAGATGCTGTTTCTTGTTACTCCTTTGCACATCAGGGAAAAGAGAAAGTTAATACCTCTGTCAGTTAACTTTTCCCTTAATACTGGTATTACTATACCACAATAAAATAATTTCTTACCCTTCTTATCATTTGCTATCATAATATGTGAAAACTCAATAGCACCACTGTGCCTTTAGAATCCCAAGCATTTATCACTTTGTGATCCATCCCATCCTCTTCAGAACTGGAGGGAGCACTGCAATAGTGATTTTTCCCTGTGAAATTAATAGACCTGCATAGCCATTAGGCAACAAGCAACTGACCTCTTCCCTTCCTTGGCCTGAGGGGAAAACGCCTCCCTGCACCTTGGAGCCCTTTCTGCTGCCTCAACTTTCTGACCATGAGCTGCATTAGAATGCAAATTAAGAACCTTGCTTATCAAGCAGGGAAAAGAAACAGTGACTAAGCCCTATCTCTAAATACCTTAGTGGGCAAAAGGGAACAAAGGGTTATGAGGGTTCTAGTCTTGCCCATGTAAACATAATGAAATTAAATAGCTAGGTGCTGCAGCAAATATATTTAGAGTAGAAATGAGATATCTTCAACAGAGAGGATTACTAATGACTGGAGCCACTACTGAGAAGTGCAGTGGATTGTCCGGTGGATATTAATTACTTGTAGTCTTTTAGAAGAGGAGTGACTCTATCTTTCTCAAGAATTCCTCTCCTAATTAATATGTAAAGTGTTTGGAATGCCTTTATAGAAAGGCATCAAAATCAAACTACTCCTTTCCAACTTTCAAAACCATAAATCATAAGAAAAGATGACTGATAAACCCTATCCACTACTGGATAGGCATTAATTTACTGATGAGTTAGCAAGTAACAAGGTGGAGTTTATCTAATGTTTAACTTGTAGGGAAACACTGAAGTAAAAATGAAGTAACAAGATACTTTCAAATATTACTCATAAAGTATATTTACATGCATACAAAACTCCTCTGTCTGTAACAGGCAGCCAACATAAATTCAGATTTAAAAACTATGTGCTGGAAGGGTGTGGGACTGAGAAATTCCTGTCATCATTAAGGGATTACAGATCGCAATCACTGCTTCTGTTTATCATGAGACACAAAAAGAAAACAGACTCTGCAAATCATGTGAGAAAGGTTCATGGGACTGAGGAGAAATATCAAGAGGCTTCATCCATGTAATGTGCCACACGTGGTTCCCTGTTGGATCTGTTGACAGGTGTGAGTGACTGCTCCAGAAGCGTGAGGGACTGAAGCATGGAGGCTTGGACAGATTTCACGTGTGAAGAGAAGCTCTGCTAAAGAATCCTGCTTAATGGGATAGAGGAGCTCTCAAAAGTCTCTCTGGGTATAACTGGTGGGTTTTAGTTCTGAATATCACTACAGCTTGGAGACCGCTAGGCTGCACAATATCCTGGCTGTAAAACTGAAGGAATGAAGTAAAGAAAGTTGGGTTTTATTCCATTTCTTTCTCCTTGCTAAGTGAAGTAAGTATATACCTGCTTCCTAGAGTTCGCACTAATACTGTAAAATAGTAACATTAGCTACACAAACAAAAGAAGGTGTGAATTTACTAAGAAGGTGAAATGGGTTAGGATTTCTTACCTTTAGAGCAAAGAGAAATGTTTGGAATTTGTATCTAAAATTTCTTTAGGAGTCTAAAACCAGAATCTTTAAAAAAAACATGGATTTTTAAAAAATTGGTTTGAGGCTTTTTTTTTCATTGTTGTTTCTTGGCGCTCAGATTTTCTGCTGTTCAGGGTTAGGATTTTTTCCCTCAACATTGATGAAAACACACATAGGTTTCATTCCCTTTCTGAAAAATCATCAGGTGCTTGACGAAGCCTCTAGGCATGAAATATGGTAGCTCAGTAGGTGGCTAGGACTGATGCATTTTTCCCTTTAAAAAGACATAAACTTGATTTCAGTATGAGTAACATCCAGCTAAAGCAGCGATTCAGTTTTGTAAAGAGCAGGTTAGAACGAGATGGCACTTATCCCGCTAATGAGGATGTTTGGAAGATGAACCAGAAATAGAAGTACACTTTGTGCATGGAGTTAGGCCTACCCTGGACTTGGGGAGGGAGCAGCAGAGGTTTGAAAACTGCATGTGGAGAGTACACATGGAAAGTACAGCTGAGCCTGGCTGAGTCTCCTCTGCGGCCATGGGTGGGAGCAGGATCCTTGAGTGCTGAAGGTGAGAGTGTTTCTGAATGGATTCCCCCATCTCTTTCAGCTTTCCTGAGTCCAGGAAGGTGACAGAGGAGTCCTGCTTGTTCATGTACAGTGTACACAGGCCACTGTCTCCAAACAGACAGTCCAAGAAGTTCTCTACTGCTCACTTTCTCCACTACCCTCCAGCATGGAGACATTAGCAAGGGTAAAATAGGGCTCTGTTTACAGGTGGTGGGTCACTGCAGGTACCCACCTGAGGCTGCTGAGTGGGGAGAAATCTAATCTCCATTTGACACACAGAAGGCTCACTGGAGGGGAGACATAAATCTCACAAGCCGCGCTGGAAAAGAAAGTGGACAAGGACAGGAGCAAACCCTGAGTTCAGTGAAAGTTTTGCCACATCAACTCTTCTTTCTCACCTCTTGTGGTTTTGACTATTATATCACCTGTTCCCTCTTCTGCTGCATTGGAAATTTTAGTTTTCAACTCTCCCAAGTGTATTTTAATAGTGCATTAAGTTGCACTCTTTATTAGAGACACACCTTTGTCCCTGGTTCCCAGGCTGGAAGCTGTCACACCAAATTATTTTGGGGCTCACATGCAACAGAATATGCACCAAAGCATACAAGGCTTTGAAAGGCCTTCAGACCTCTAAATATATACAGTTTTAATACAGAGGAATAGGCATTTACTTTGATTTTTTTTATAATCTTGAGTAACAGAACACTGGTAATGGAAAGTAATTGGAATTTTGATCAGGAAATTAAAATATGAAAATATAAAGTGGAATCCCTAACTCCTAATTTAAAGAAAATGAGTATTTGCATCTTCACACTCTGGAGGAATTTTGTCAACACCAGTAAAAATGCCTCATTATCCTTCTCCAAGCCTCCTCTTAAAACATTTCTTGCCCTAATGCCAGGAACAAACCTACAGTGGTAAAACTGCTGCTGCAATGATCTTAATGACACTCATGTTGACTGATGTTGTGCCACTGATTCCTTTTTGTTTCCATCTGCCTCTTTCCATCTGTACCTTGTCTTGGATGGTAATGTCTTGAAAAACAGAACTTTGTTTTTATTCTTTGAATAGCTTTCTGTGTCTCCTATTATGCATTCTAGGAAGAAGAAGAAAATGTAAATACATTAGGACATTCATGTTGGCTCAAACCAAAGATGTATCTTAGCAATTCTCCTGCTCCAAGAACAGCTGTCAGCACAGGAATAGGAGAAGTGGGACTAGTGATGGCATCCAGATTTGAGCAATATGAAGCTTTGGGACTTTGTAAACTAAAGGTGTTACTTTTGTTTTTAATAATCCTGGATTATGACATTTCCCAAATAAACTTGCAATGCTCATGTTACGTGAAAATGTGCCTCATATCTTCATTAGGCTTTCTTTTGTTCATTTTTGAACCCTGTTGAACAGTTTCATTCATCATCTGCTTTGAAAAACTGTGGTAGCATGAACAAATTCATGGTAATATTGCCTAAGCAGGGTGCTGAGCCTGCAGTGTATGCTGCTGGCCCAGATCACTGCACTAACTGTAATCCCACTGATTTTGGTAAAATTCTTTGCCTCTGTATAACCTTCATTGCTTGCCTTTCATGGCCTCTGAGCTATTCAGTGAAGTTCATATAGGTGTTCTTGGCTTCTCTTCTTGAAGAAATGTCTACCCATTTTTCTCTTCTCTGCAGGGGAACAGGAACAGGAACAGGAACAGGATGAGAAGCAGGAACAGGGGATGTGAAGCTGTGTTTGAGGAGCCACAGCTCTGTACATCCACTGTTGTGCAGATTGTCTCACAGCAGAGAGCATCAGCCAGTGTCTGTGCCACTCACCTCAGACCCATCACACTCTTGGATGCTTGGGCACTGGTAGCCTCTCACACATGGGCATATACCCAGCCTGGCATGTCTGGGAAGGCAGAGAATTAAAGAAAAACTTGGGTAATCCATTATTTGCTGAGCTTTAGAGCACTCAAAGCATTATAGTTGTTCAGGGATGCGAGGAAAAGCACCTTCAAGGCCAAGACAAAATACATCTGGATGTGTCAATGGTGTTATAATATTTCATATCTGAGCACATACTGGAACAACTGCATCAGGAGTAGTGGCTAAGTGTTTTAAATATGCATCATTTCCATTTTCATGCATTCTTGTTTCTGTTATTGGGATATTGAGATCTCCTGTTTCTACTATTGTGGTAAGCTACTGAGAGCAGGCAGTGCAAGATAGACACATTATGCTCTCAAATATTGTCCTAAGAAGCATCTGGGGCCTTATGTTCCTTTCCTTGATGAGCACATTCAAAAGCATTTTTGGTGGTGAGAGTACCCAAAGCTATATTCTTCTAAAAATCCCCAGAACTAAAGTCAGAATCACCAGCCTGCCCTTTCGAACACCAGAGGCAGCTTCACTGTTTAGATCTTGAGTAGCAGAAACTGATAATGGAGCATGGTTTTATGTGACTCTTCTACCCACAACAGTAGAAATTTCAGATGGATCAGCATTATTGAGTCATGGAATAGTTTGGGTAGGAAGGGACCTTTCAAGATCATCCAGCCCAACCCCCCTTGCAATGAGGGTACCCAAACCCACTGCAACACAATCTCTATGAATGTGGGGCCTAACAGCAACTGCTCTGTCAAAAGTTATGCCCTGAGAACTGAGACTGTAGTCAGCTTCTGGACCAGTTAATGTTGAATCATTTATGCATTATGAAACAGCTCCAGCTACAGTGCAAGTGAGAGAGCAGAGCTAAGGGGATGTTAATTCGCTCAAGGAAGACATTGGTAAATTAATTGTGTCGAAGCTCTAAGATAGCAAATTGTGAGCAAACAGATCCAAATGTTTTCTGCTCATCCTGCTCTTACCTGCTCAAAACGAAGAGAAAGAACTGAGTAGCAAGAATGAAAAAAAAAAAAAAAAAGTTTTAATGGGTTTCATGGGAAAAAATAATTCCAAACTATCTGTGTAGAAGAAACCAGAGACTACAGAAGAACAAGACAAATTTGCAGAAAGCTGTTGAGAAACCAAAGCCTAAATGCATACAGTAAAATGGAAAGTGGTGGGAAACACTGTTTGACAAAGTTGCTCAGAAGAATACTTTGAAAGGTACCTAAATGTGATAGAAAAAAATGGTGGAATTAAACAAACTTGCTTTCAGGAAAATAGCACTTGACCACGGTAGAGTTTCAAAAAAGTAAAAAAGCCCAACCATCCTTCACACACTCAGTTTTATATTAAAGTTGAACAAATAACAAAAAATTTTATTATTATATTAATCAAAGTATAACAAGTTTAAATCCAAATCTGATGAAAAAACCAGAAATTCTCTTTCCTCATTAAAAGTTTCTCATTATTTTAATGAAAACTTTACATTCTCCCATCAATTTAGATGAATATATAAACGAAATATAACTTGCTTGAAAAAAATAAAAGTAACATATTTAAAATATTTTTAAAGAGTAAATCTTAAAAAATACAAGTTCTAGAGTGCAAAACACATAACAGTCCTTTTTGTGCACACAAATGAGATTTTATATTTATGTTTTCCATTTATCCTGTTGCTGAAAACTATTTCAACCCTTAACTGCAGACAGATTGTCTTTAGACATCCAGGCAAAGCCTTTGAATTGCTCTACCAGAGGCAATTTTCAGATACAGGAAAATCGATTTTTGGCCCTTAATGCTCTTTTTTTACCTCACTTTGTGAGGTGAATAGCAAGGGAGAACAGTGACTTTTGTAGGCTACATACACAATATTCCAGCAGTGGCTCTGGCAGAACATGCCTGACCTGACCCTAACCCCTGTTGCACCCCCTTGCTGGTGTCTGTGTCATAGTCTTCTCCTGGAGTCCTCTCATCATTTTGCCCCAGTCTCTGCCCAGAGGTGCTGTGTGACGATTTCTGTCCTCAGAACAGTCACAAACAGTCCAGACAGAAGTGTTGTTACCTCTTTCTTCAGATTTCCTTAAATGTTTCAGAGCGTGTTAACTTATATTGACCATTTCTATGACCAAAATGTCAAATTTGAATGTCTCATTTCGTATACCTGAGTCCCTGTCACAGAGATGTGACATTTATTCACTGCCACACTTTCCTGTGGTGGTTAATCCCTACCAAGGGTGGTTTTGTTTCTCATTCCCTGCCTGGGTCTCAGCACTGCTCATTGTCCTCTGGAGATAATTCCTGGTAAGACCATACTTCTCTTTTTGTCTTCTGGAGTAAACTGCCCCCAGTACCATTATTTTCAGACATCTTCATTTATTGTTGTCACCGTGCTGTGAAGTTTTTCTGGAATAATTGCTTGCAAGGAGTTGTTTAGTCACACAAGATCTCTGGGACTTGACTAACCTGCTTAGCTACTCCATTTACGAGTATTTTACTTAGTTTTATGATACGAGCCACTTTTGTTCAGTTTTTCTTAGCAAACAAGGAACAACACGAACCAGTACGAGCCCATGATGATATGGGAATTACTTGGCACAGCAGCAGATGCAGAGCATACTCTGGTGCCCAGGGCAGCCAGACCTGCTGGCCAGACTTCAACACAACCTCCTTGAAGAACTGAGAGCAGAGCCACATCTTGATGGCTGATGAATCCTCATGACCAGGGAACAGAGGTGAGGATGAGAAGCAAGCACTTCCATATGATCCTACTGCTGCACAGAGATGCCTTTACTGTTGTCACGAACACCAGGCTGCTGGGGAAAACACACTTCTTTACTGCTTACAGAAGAGCTGTGACAGCTTGACAAAGGCCAGGATCATACAGGCAAGTAAGCAGCCTAAAACACCCTTTATCCTCATGTAAAAGGAGTCCAAGAGATGTCTCAAACACAGAGGAAGACTATTCAGCTGTAATTCTGGATTTCAAACAATCTAGCCAAGATATGACAGATACAGATATCCAATATGCCACTCATAATCTTACCAATACATTTATGAGTAAACAGAGCACTTAGGAATGAAAAGATTCTTTTCTTTCTCTTGCTGCGTTTGGGTAGGCTTGGTCTTATAGCTGTTTATATAAATATGAAATAGTAATCTAGCCGGCAATATAAACTATGATGTTTATTTTTGGGATGCCCTTTGGTATTAGTGTCCTTCTATGTCCTGGGACTCATACAGGAGCACTGCTGCTCAGAGACTGACTGTGGGATGGAGTGAAAATCACTACAAGGTACAACAATGAAGAATAAATAGCTCCATAAAGATTATTTGTGAGTTTTGATGGGTCTGTGACACCAAGTGAAAGGCTACAAATTTTTACTGTCAAAGAAATAAGAAAGCTCATTCTCTGCTTGAAGGTACCTGGTAAGAATGCATAAAAATCTACTTTCCAATAAAAATCCCTTGGCAAAATTATGGATTCTTAACAGAAGCTCCATTTATTTGTTCACGGATTTGAAGATTTTAGGCAGAGTTATAAATTCATAACAGTTTTCCTGAGTTCTGAGATTTTGATTTGGGAATATGAGTGAAATGCAAGATGTTCACAGTCACAATTGCCATTGTATGCAGGGCTCAGAGTTGTGACAGCATTTGCATATAAAATCCAAGATATTTGTGTATTCCTTAAGAACGTAATTGATTGTATGTCTATATTCTTCCTTCAAATGAATTTTAATCTTGGCTGACAACTTCTACCGCAAATTATCCCCTATGCAATTTGAAATTTCTGATCAAATTTTGAAAACAAAATTGTTGACTTTGTGCTGTGTATTAATATTACATACGATGCAATTTAAATGCAATCAAACATTTAAGCTAATATTAAAAGAAAACAAGCCAAAAATTGGATGCAAAATCTGGATGGTATGTCACAAAAGTGCAATACATTTAAGATCATGGGGCGGGTAATGGGCTAGGGGAACAGTGGATTAAAGACATTATTCAGATTTTTGAGGGACTGTTCTTTTTAAATGCCATTCCATGGTGCTTTACAACAGCCTATAAACTTTCCAGTCAGTCAGGGATGGGATGGATAGGCAATGTACTAACTCCCTAGAAGAGATTTCTCAATGATACCTGCCTGAGACTACTCCTATATGCTCTGAAGCCAGAGGACCACGGGCATTGGAAAAGGTCATATAACAGTGAGAGAGAATGACTCAGGCCATTTTCTCTCAGTGAGTCATTTTGAGTCCCACAATCTGCCACTTGTCTGGACCTTCCATAACCCTAACACAGGATGAATAAACTCCTGGTGTGAGTGCCATGGCACGGAGTGCCTTGTAAACACTGTTACAAAGCCCAATAAAGGGATAAAAAATGCAACTGAAAATCCAGCAATTGTCCAGATAATACTTTTGAAGGATAAAGCAACAACATTATTGAAATTACTTTGTTAGTAGTTTGTTTGGTTTATTCATATCAAAGAATTAATGCAGTTAAAAATACAGGATTTTTAAATGATCTAATCCAATCTTTCTAGGTCAATAATATACATACTATATATTTCATGTTCCAGAACTGTAAAGACAATTCAAAATTGTCAGGCTGCAGATCAATTCTTTGTTGTATTTACAATTTTTTTTTTCTTTTACTCAGTACAAGGCATTATTTTCTAAACCTGTAAATGTATCAAGTGTGAGAGCCAATGAGCAGTATCTAATACATACATACCCTATTAAATAATTTTCTGGCATATTCTTCCTAAAAATGTAATAAAGTAATTTATTACAAAGTTCCATTTGTTTGGGTAAACAGAAATAGGTTTATATAAGTCTGTCACTTAAAATGAAGAAAAGGTCTATTGGAATGAACACAATTTTGAAAACAGAGATGAAACAGAATTAGAGGCAATTATATTTCAGCTAATCTGAATAGACAGCACATCTACACAACAAATTCAGAATAAATAACTTCTGTTCATCTTGTGACTGCTATTTCCTTTCTTCACTGTCAGTCTAGCATGCTAAAGCCAGCTTTTGAAAACTTTGTATTAGAACAGATTGTTTGAATTATCCAAATTCCTCCAACAAAAAAGGTCAAAGCCAGGTTGACAAATTGTCATTATGGTCTGGGATTATCTTGAAGCTGTGTTTACACATAGCCCCACCCATGCTGTCTCTAGATCTGGACATCTGGGGGTCTCCAGGGCAAACACCCTGGTACCAGACCTACCAAAACAAAATTCCTTGGTTTGTGCATAGGCAGGACCACACTAAACACAGCTCAAGTCTGAAAACCAGTTAGCTGCAAGACTACACCTGCCCATGGGAATTGAGGAACAGAGCTCTTTTAATATATTGATCTCCAAACAACACTCTGTTTGACACCTGGAGCCATACCCAAATGCAAAAAATGCAGAGTTTCCTAGGAAATAGCCCTACTCTTTTATAAGCATCTCCAAAAGGAAAATTACCTAGGTGTGTATTCCTTTGTAATTATAAGCTTGTTGCTTACAAATAGCTGTATTTAACAAAAAGCCCCCCTCCTTTCACACTCATTTCCAGAAGTAGGAAGTTATACAGGAATTAAAGAACCTTATTCTACCTTCCACAAACCTGGTGTGTGACTAACGAAAGACATTTTATCTTAATATGTCTCATTTTATTCCTCCACAAATGGAAATAGACTCTTATTTTCCTTGTAGAATCTTTTAAAATCTTGTAACAAAATGTTCCAGAAAAGAGCCTGTTACTCCTGAACTTGTTGTTGTTGTTCTGCACTGTTTTCTGTCAGTACAGCACATGTTTGTGACAGAAAACTGGAAGGAAGCTCTTAAATGCTTAAGGTATTTAAGCTTAAGGAAGGAAGCTCTTAAATAGTTCCAGTCCCCTGCTTGAATTGCATCATTACTGCATAATTTTTTCCAGAAGACAACTGAGCTCTATCTTGAAACTACTTAGATGTCTTCTATTGAAAGTCTCATTAATTGCATGTAATGATGATAAAGGAATCTTTTACTATTTTGAGCCTAAACACATTCCTGCTCAGTATATATCTGTTTTGGAGTTTATTAAGGGTTGCTTTTAAGGGTTGTTTTTTGGCTTCCTCCCTTCTGCTCTAATACTGTGCTTTGGTTTAAATTTCTGTTCATGTAATGTGTTTATCCCTTATTATATGCCACATTTTTCTTTGGAACTGCAAAGAAGTGCACCCAGGGGTGAACAAGGGTTTGTAGAACAGCAGAGAAAACCTCACAAAGACATTAATATTTCTCATAAGAACCATTAGTATTTTTTTACCTGCACTGAACTTCAGTCAGCCATGCAGGTAAAACAGCGTGGTAGCCTCTGCTGGAAACACTTCTCCCAACATCTCTTAGGAATGCTCTTACTTTTTCATGTCCACTTCCCTGTGGTATATCAAAAGATACTTGTGCTCACATAACTCCATTTCTCTGCCTCGTTCAGCTGATGAATTCCTTATTACCACAGGATGTCCTCTTAAGCTCATGGTCTTTCATTTTATACACCATTAAATTTAATCCCACTTCCATCACTGCAATCTCCAACTCTTCTTCCTGACCTGCCTGTCTGCTGGCAAAGTCACGATAGCAGAGAGTTCTATCATCACATACTTGTTTTTGAGCTAAGATAATTAATGAAAATACTAGTAAATTAATCTCACAAGTAATTTTTGAGGATCCTCACTGTTACCTTTCCCTGGTGATTTACCGCTGGAGAACACAATTTTCATTTTGTTTTTGTGCACTTCCCTACCCACCTTAAAGTAGTTACACTAATACATTACCCACATTACAATTAGCTCTCTTGTTCTTCAGTCTCACTATGATTTTCTTAATGTAAAATACCTACTATATTTAATTTAAATAATACTTTAATTTTTAAAGAAAATTAAAAAGATTTTGACAGAACTTAACTTCAACAAAAACTTATTGCCTTTATTTATTTATTTATTCCTGTGTCTTTTGTAATTTTTTCTATGAAAATTTGTTTCAAAGCTGTGCAATCAAATTCATTCTCCAAATTTAAACACCTGAGTTGGGCTTCCAAATTTTACTGAATTAATTCTCCTAAAAATGGCTAGATTTCCCACATGCAGAGGAAAAAAGCAGACATTTTAGAAATTCTTCAGAGGACAACACTGTCTGGATTACTAGGGTATTAATTAAAATACAGGGTAAGAATCTTCAAATACAATTTAAAAACTGTAAGAAAATATTTTATGTAAATTTATATATTTAACTTGTTTTTTTTTTCTTTTCATCGTTCTTAAATCTGTATTTTTTTTCCCTACAGTTTTCCCCCATGTAAGAGTGAAATCTCAACTATCTTAGTTGTCCAGCATGTAGTTCCAAAGGCAGTGGTTCCAAATTCCCTTAGAGTTAAAAGAGAGCCCAGATCTTTCCAAGGTAGCTACTAAAGCGTTGTTCAAGATAGGTGAGATGAATTAAATTTGGCTGTAACATATTTCTTTCCACTGACTTTCCATATTTCTTTCCAAGACACTAGAAAATTATAATGAAATGAGATGCTTTAAGTTTGAACAGTTAACATTTCAAATTATTCAAATTCAGGAAGATTAATCCCACCCTAAATAATTGTTTTTCCTTTTTATACTACCTAGTTTTTCATCAGATTAACTTTTAAAATTTATTTTTGCTACCTTGGCTGTTTAAGTTCCTTTGTATTAGATGTCTCTTCTACCTTTTACATCATTTTTCTATTTATTGCTATTCAAGTAGTTCTTATTCACCCATATTTTGCATTGCTTGTCATAAAAATAAAATAGGAAAATCCCTAATATTAACACATACATTAATGTATCTGTGTTCCTACGAGCTTTTCCTTTGTTCTCTGCTTTGACTAATTTTCATTTTTGTTTGTTAATGTTTTAATTGATTGTGTGCAAATAGACTTGAGTGGTTTAGTACACCTGTGTGGTAGTCCAGCACTCTATAGTATCTGTCAGAATTACAAAAAAATCCGTAAAAAAGTATTTTAAGTATTCAAAAATCATGATCCTGGCTCAAAAAATCAACCATCTTCTATTTAAATTGAAGAGATTGATTAAAAAAATGTTTTAAGATCTATTTGCCTGGTGCTTTTTAAGGCTTTGAGAATTACAGACCAATGATTTTTCTCCCCAGCCATACAGCAAATGTAAAATATTCATAAATGCCAAAAAGAAAAAGAGGGAGAGATAAAGCAGCGGAGGTGCTACAGAATAGCATGACTACCAAAGCTAAAGCTTTAAATTCCTTGTTTCATGTTAAAACACTGAGTGATGGTAACAGTGTTTGAGAATATTGTTGGTTAGTTTTCCCTCTCTCTTTCTGTGGATGATAATGTTGTCAAATAATCCTCTATATATTTCTGTGAGTTCCTAAATTCTCCACTAATTTCATTTTGATTGCTTTAAGGCATACTACATTTCAGAATTAATTTCACCTTAGTCCAGCTGCTAGATATTTCTCCACACATAAACCTGTTTTCAGTTTTATTCCAAAGTAAATCTATTCTATTGAGCTCTAGGTCCACTTGTCTGTTAGAGAGTTTGACACATTGACATGCCCCCTGAAAAATTCCATTGAAGTTTAGGGCTTCATGCAACTTTCATACTCTCCTCAATCTCTTAAACCTTTTCAGAATGCTGGAAGTGTGAGTGTACCCAGGCTGGGTAATGAAGCAAGCATTACTAAATTTCCTTTAAGTGTCTGTCCTAGTCCAGGTGATTGCTAAGAAAAGAACAGTAAATAATTGTTTGAAAAATGAGGTACAAGCATGGATTTTCTAGGAATGCAAGACAAAGATAACCTGACAGGTGGGTTAAGAGGCACACATCTGTTCAGACAGGCACACACAGGTGGGTGAACCTGGCATCCTTCCTATGCCTTCAGGGAGATCTCTCATTAGGCATGTGAGTGGTACTTATTACCTATTTGTGCTACATAGCACCAGGAGCCTCAGCAGGAGAATGCTGGTGGCCTCTCCACATTTCCAGCCTCAGTGGTCAGAGGAGCGCAAATAATTACATTATTGTGGGCATGCACCCTAAAATGGAACAACTGGCTCTGCAATTTCTCCATGTGCTCCAGGGAGGATCCTGCTAAGGCAGCTGTATGGCTTCTGATGGCCAGGCCAGTTTGGGTATTCTTTCACAATGTTGCATTTGTGCTGTATTCTTGTTGTGTTGTAGTTGTGTTGTTGGATTCTCAAAGGCTCACCAATAAGAGAGAGAATTTCCATGACTTTTCTTTATATTCTGAGGTGAGTATCAGAAATGTGGTGTACACAGCAAATGTGCCTAGAATAGATATCAAATTTTCAGCTAATCAAAAGCTAAGTAATTTTTCTTACTGGCATTCTCACTTATATTTGTCTCTCCTTTTAGCCTGCTGTTAGAGACTTGTGGAGAAAAGGAATGCTTCCCAAAGAAAGACAAATGAGATAAGCTATCAAATTAGTTCATTTCAGCTGCTTTGTTCAAGTGACAGCTCAAAAGGACAGCAGGTTAAATGACTCAGAAGCGTGAGAAGAATTTGAGTACAATTTATTATCTTGACACCCATTATATAATCTTTGTTTTGTGCTGTACATCAGAAGCTCTCTCCTTAAATAACTTTCCAAGCATTTTATTATTTTCTTTACTTAAATCTATTTTTAAGCAATTCCTTTTTCAACATGTAAAGATTCCTTTTTTGATGAATGTCTGGGGAGAGTTCACAGGATTTTTATATACCTCTACATCACATGCTGCATACAGAGCAGAGGTACATGTTCTAGAATTGTTTTCTTAATGTTTTTTGTCAACTTTTGGCCTCCACCCTTTTTTAGATTTGAGCTCTGCTGGCAAGTCCATATGCATTGTACTCAATGTACATCACTGTCTTTTGACTCAATTTATCTCAGTGTTGGTGACTGGGATATTTTGGTGTACTTTTTAGCTTTCCTTTTCTCTCCCTTTCAAAGTCAGATTTTAGGAGCCAGAGTGGCAGAGCCGAGCAGCAGCATGGTACTTCCCTGTGCCTCTGAAGGTTGCAGGGGGTGCAGGCAGAAAAGAAAAACACATGAGAGATGCTTATGAATGACAGACCCAGATCTGAGACTCCTGACAACTTTTATCTATGCTGTTTGAACTAAATCAGATTGGGCATCAACCTTATCCACAATTAAACAGGAAGCTGAGTTTAATAAGAACACAAATGGAGACTGCAGTGATAGCCCGGCATAAGAAGGCATAGAACAAGCCATTGCAAATGGCACAGAGATCAAAAACTTAAATATCCTAATGGTCTACACCACCTATTCTATAAATGTATAAATGCTCCCTTTTCAGTCTTATTTTTTACACCATTGTTAAAAAGTTCATGGGAAAGAAAAATATATGCAAGTATATGATTCCGCATTCATTGTTGTTTATTATTCTGTATTACATCTTTTAGTCTGACAAGATCAACTATTATTTATAATTAATAACTTCCATTCTAATTCTTCTGTATGCACCATTCAAAAATGCAAAAACAACCCCTGAAGACCTAAAACAGGGAAAGCATTATCATACTCATGTTTTTCATTGCAGCCCTGGAGTTTTTATAGAACTACACATACCTGCTTTTGCAAAGGAATTTAGCCCTGTCAGGCTGGGTAGCAGGGCAGATTCTTCTGGCTTACATCTCATCCTCTGCATTGCAGAACTGCAGAATGTGAACTGGACATGGTGAGGTTAACCATGTGCAGTCTGCAACAGGCTCCAGTTCTGGCATCTTAAACTTTATATAAAATGCAACTGTTGTTCCAACAAGCAGAATGGAACCTTTAGTACTTAAATTAAGCTTTGATGGTCAAAAACATTCAGGAGTACTAGGTATCAGGCAAGACTTTTTGACAAGATTTTTATACCAGCAAAATGCAGCCACAAATCTCAAAGTCCATTCTTCAAATATCTACTTAAGAGAGTATCTACACAAAGTCTTGAGTCTCTTACTTATAAATTTTGTGCAGTATCTTCTGACAAACTCAGTTTTTAGTGGTCATTTCAATGCACTGCAATTCATGAGGCACTGATGCTTATGATTCCTGCTTACTTACTGTGTTATAAAGGAAGTAGTTTTTCTTTCTCCCTCTTTTTCTAAACTTCACATTTTCTATTTCAGGGAGATTACCAGCATGAAAGACAACCTAATGGTGGGCCAATGGGTAGAAGGAATTGAGTTCTTAATGTACTGCATCAGAGACTGATGGCACGGATACAGATGCCTTTGGGGATCATTGGTAGGCAAGTCATTAGTCTGCAGGCTCACATGATTTGCTATGCATAATTGAAGATAGATTGATTTTTCTAAAAGTTAAGAACAATACTAGTGTGTTAACAACACATTGAAACAGCTCATTCCTTATGGGCCACTATTAAATTGCAGCAGTGTTTCACTTCCCTTAATACTGCAGTAACGTATTTTCTGGAACTTTTTTAAAGGTAGTGATTAATGAGAAGGAAAAGAAAGTCCAAAGATTATTCTTAATAATATTGTTCGAAGATATAAAAGGTCAGATGTATATTTGAAAGCTTTCCCCTTCTGAAGAGAAAACTCTTACCCCTTTGAAGTGTTGTTATCAAACCCTTCTGTGACCCAGTCCTTCCATTTCATCTCATTCAACCCTAAACATGGGTGTTCATTCTGTCTACTCAGTGTTGGTGAATCCTTCTGTAGCAACCAAACACAAAGCAAAATAAGCACTTCTTCATTTGCAGATCAACTTTTGTGTAATGAAAATGTTGATATGCTCAGAGCAAACAACTAGAAGTTGTACCAAAGCAACCAGCCAAAAATAAAATCAATGTAAAACAAGGACTCTCCTCCAAGCAAGCTGAGCACACTGGGAAGCAGGAGAGGCTTCAGCAATTCCTCAAGGGCTTTGTTTATGGAAGGTACTTAACACCCTGTATCTTGGGCTTGTGTCAGTCCCTGTAAACAAAGATTTCAGAACATTAAGTAGTATTAAAAAATTACAATTAAAGTACATGATAATAAGCAGTCAGTGTGTTTGCTCTGACATCCTCAGGTGTATATCAGGAGTAATCCCAGTCAGTTCTTGATTTCATCCTGTAATATTCCCAGTGGAATTATAAACAAAGTGATACTATAAATGGTGTAAAATTTGTAGAATGTATGCCATGGTGGCTCCTTGTTCCATGAGATTACCTTCCCTCTTACACAGACATAATGAGCATAGGTAAAAAACAGCCAAAAAAGATCTCTGAGTTTTATGACTCTTCACACAGAATTTTCTGATGAGGACCCTGTCTGAGGAATACTTCCCAGATGCCATCTTTCCTCACTGTCAAGCATTTCCAGCTGGTATGTAAGAGGGTGCACTTCTCTGTGGGGCTCAGACCAACCTAAAAGAATTCCATTTTGTCCAGTGTGTTTAATGACCATTGCAGCTATTTACAACTCACATACTAAATTTCATATGACTTTGTGCAGTTTTCATTAGCTCTAATGAAGACAGAATCAGGCACTAAGGTAAAAAGAGTCAGATCTGAAAAGGGATTTGGAGACTAAATCTATCTTTCTCATCCAGTACAGGGGCATCTGCTCCAAGTTCAGGCATATTCTTGCAAATTCAAAGATGAATTGACACTTCTGGAGCTACTTAGTTTTGAGAAGAAGTGGAGTAGGAAAAGCAATATCTTAGGATTATTCTGTCCTGGAGGGCCCACTGTCCTGCAGTGTCTCAGGAGGAATCTGAGTGCAACTGAGAGATGTAAACTCTTAAAACTGACTCAAGTTGTTCCAGAAACAAAACTGCCCCCACATGCCCAGACAAGGGAAGAAGAGTCCATTTGCCCTGACTAACAGCAGTCTCAGTATGAACAAACCAGATCCTCAGTTGATAAATTTGCCCTACAGAAAGCTCTGAGTGTTTTTCAACTGATGAGACGTGAACTGATGGTTGGTTCATGGTCTCTGCCACTTGCCAAAAGAAAAGCTAGGCAACTTTAAGTACTAAGGTAATTTAAAAGAAAGAGAAAAAAAGAAAAAAAAAGTTCCTTCCATGCCACAAGTTAAAAAGCATAACCAGGGCGCCAGGATGTGTTTCTTATGCAGGTAATAAATAATCTCCTTCTGCTGTTGACATAACTTCATGAGGAAAATTTTGCAGATGGTGAAAAATAGAAGATTTTTTTAGAGATAAAAAAGGATCTTTTTTAAATAATCTGACTGAAATCCTGCTGTGGCAAATTCCTGGAGACACTGGGACAAGGCAGCACAGCTCAATCTAGAAGACAGACTGGCAGACCAACCCATGAATTAGATCAGAGAGTAGAGCAAATGATGCAGTTCTCTCCCTTGCAGAGCTGTATGAATTATTTGCTGTGAATATTTTTGTTGAATTTTGGATGTTTTATGTCTTTGTTGAATGGTTCAGAGAAGATAGAGTCTTCTAAATCTTTTCAGGTATCTTTATTTCTTTTTAATCAATGCATGTATTGGATGGATGAACTGTGAAATCCTGCTACAAGCTGAAAATAGGTGCCATGTGATCAGCCATCTGGATCATGTGGACTTGTTATTTTACCTGAAAAAAACCAGCAACTCAGGCAATGAAAACTAATGCTACAGAAAAAAAAAAAAAGAAAAAGAAAAAAAGGGGGAAGCAAAAAAATACTTCCAAAAACCCCCAAACGAAACCAACACAAATTGATACTTTTAGCATCTTTGGAGAACTGTCAAGTTCTCATAACAAATGATGAATACTGGATGTGAGTCCTAGGGGAGAAGTGTCATTATACAGATGGCTTTTTTTACAGTAAGTTTTTTTGAGGGAAACAGACAAGGTCGTAACTACCCCAGCCAGAAGTAAGCAAAAGGGCTTAGCTAAGGTGTACAGGCCAGGAGAAAGACTGCTGAGGTTCATGCAGCCCTTGGACTATAACTCACAATGCTCCTCCTAAATGGGCACCAACAATATGGCCCAGAAGAGCTGGAGTGACTACATGGCTCTAGGGAAAATAGTCAAGACCATGGGGTCCCAGGTGGTTTCTACTTGGTCCTGCCTGAGAGAAGGGCTTGAGGAGAAGGTGAAAGATCCTGCAGGTCCACAGCCAGTTCCATAGCTGACATTGTCAATAAGGGAGTGTTTTGTTGACAGGTCCTTAAAAATCACAAAACCCTGGTAGAGGATATAGGGTAAGTGTGGAGAGATGGGACACACCTGACTCAGTGACCTTCTCTAATAAAATGATTATGTTTCTGGATGAAAGGAAGGCAGTGTCTCCCACAATATCTTTGGATGTACGTGAGGACGTGATGGTCTGAAAGGTGGACAAGCAGATGGTTCTATAGTTGGAGAGCAATGTTTAATGGGCTGTACTTCTCCTGGAGGTCAAGAACAAGGGAATAACACCTGTCTATCTATTATCTAAAGGAGACAGAATTCCCCCCTCAGCAAGACTGCAGATAGCACCAAATCTGGGATGCAACTGGGATCCAGTACCATGTGGCAAGGAAGGCTCTCCCTAGGCACACTCTGCTCTGCTTGCCCATTCTGCTGTGCTGCATGCTTGCATCTCTATAGTTATAGACAGACAATGTTGCTAGAAGACTCCTCTTGCTTCTTTTCCCTGGAGTTTTCAGGAACAAAGGAACATCATGATGATTTAAGTTTTAAAACCTGTATTTGTGTTATCTAACTTTTCCCACTTCTCCTTATCTTCCTGTTCCTGGAAGAGTGCTGCTCATGGGGAAGCTTTGAGTGTTGCTCATGGGGAAGGTGAACGTGAGAACTCTGTCCACATTTGGAAACTGAAGAGACAGATAATGAATTTTTCATATACAGAAAGCTTTTACTTCTGTTCTTGATGCACTGAAGAAAGAAGTGCTTCCTCTTGAAACCAGCAGAAATGCTTTCCCAATAAGGTTTCCCATATAACACTTCAAATCTCTAGGACTCACTCGGGCTTCTTTTGCCCTGAGGTCTTTTTTGTTCTTTGAGGTTGGGGGTTGGAGGAGAGGAAGTCGATTTTGAGTTTTGCTTCTCACCTGCTCCCTCTTCTCTTGTTTTTCTTGCTTTCTTTCCTTCTCATTGTGTGCTTTGATGACTTATGCTTTTGGAGAAGCAAGGTGCTTCTGGGAATGACTGTTGCTATTCAGATGCCTGGAGGAAAAGACTTTTGTAGGAAGTTGCTGAAGTTATTACTAAAATCATGATAATTTTATGTTCTCTGCTTTCCAACTTTAATAATCTCTGATGCACTTAAAGGCATTATCCTGATCAAGAAGTCTTGTCTATTGCTTGGCCTACATTTCAGTTGAACATGCACTGAACACTTTCTTCCTTTTTGGAGATTCAGAGACTCAAGAGATGTGGGAAGTGTTGCCCTGATGCAAAAGCCCAAAAGCCTTTTGATTGTTACAGTCTTGAACTGGAGTTTCTCATGCAGCTTCACAAAAACAATATGTATTTTTAGCATTTATCTATTGTTCACATTTTTCTGCTATGGGTGGAGAAATGTGATGGACGGTGATGTTCACCATCTAGGTCAAGAGGTGGCAACCTGTGTAGCCAGTCTCTGGCCTTTTGTAAAAATGTATATATGGAGTCAGATTTAAAGAATAAAGAAATAGAAGCTTTCCCTTGAGCTGCTGCGTCTGCCTTGTTCCTTGGGTCGTCCCTGCACCTGCCACAGGGAAGAGCAATTGCCAGTGAAAACTGACACCAAAAAGTTGTTGACAACATCAGTCTTCTCCATGACAGTTGCTACCAGATTCTCTGTCTTATTCATCACGAGGGGTGGTGCAAAGTCAGCAGAGCCATGCAGAAGTCCTTGGAGGTCTGCCACGTGATGCTATCACAGAGCAGTCTCATTTTCTGGCACACACACGTCCTGATGCAGAGTTGCAGGTAGTGCAGTGATTGCTTTTGAAATTAGGATCTATAGGAACTTATTCTCAAATTTCCCTAAGTCATGATCAAAATGCTTATGTTGTTCAATAAGTGGAGGAAGGAGATTTCCTTGTGTTATTGTTTTGGAAAGATACCCTTAAATCTCATTATACTCAGCTTTTTCAGTACAGAATCCCATACTATTATGTGTCTCCCAGAGAGGATGCTCCTGGGAAAATGTGAAACATTGAGTTACAAATCCAAATGGCAGCAACTGTGGACAGTGTAGGTGGATCTTCTCAAGTGAGCCCTCCTCAGCCTTGCAGGGGCCTGCAAGCCTCTACAAGAAGGTTTAAAGCTGCACATCTGGCACTGTGGAGTTGGCAGAATAGCTTGCACTGCACTGCTCCCAGGGGAAGCCAAGAGGTCTAAGCAAGTACAAGACAGTGACCAGCCCATGGCCATGTCAGACAAGCATATGCATTGCAGCCTTCTCTGGCAGGTCAGAATAGTGTGTCATGCTGTGCCTGCAGATTAGAGCAGACATTACCCAGATTTACCTCAGGAGGCCATGTTTGCAACCCAGCACCCTGTGGCAAGCTCTTTGCTGATGGGGAATCTGGCTTTGATTAGTGCTTTGATATAACTGCTTGTTAAAACTAGAGGTTTAACACATTTAGACTGCCATAAAAGGGATTCAGGGCTGTAGATCCTTATGTTCTTCATTAATCTTGCAATACTTGTTGTTTTTAAGACTGCACAGATGTAGGAACATAATTATCCCATGTGCCTCTGGCTTAATCTGTAACCACAGCCAGGTGGGTGCAGGTGCCATGGGGCTCCCTTTGTCCATCAGTGCCAAGGGACTGTGTGTGCGTTTGTACTTCAGCCTCTTACCTTCTGGCATGGAGAAGAGCAGGTCAGAGGCCTTTGATGTTTTCACTGATTGTGTCAGCTATCCTTGTCATGGTCACCAAAAATTAGGGAAACATTAGCTCCCATGCAATTAAAGGTAGTGCGTTTTAACACACTCAGGAGGAGGGAATCGGGCATAAATAACAATTCATTCAATTACCTGACTGAACTTCTGAAACTATCCAGAGACTGATTTGATAGCGCTGGATTTTTTTCCCCATCATATGATTTTTGTGGCCATGCATTACCTCATTGGTATGCTCAGTGGAGTCAAAAAACAACACTTCCAGCCACGAGCTCTGACAATGTTATGTGACATGGTGAAGTTAAGCTTCTGCAGGAGTGAGAAGTGATTTTTTTAGGATAAGGATTGCCTCTTGGTGCTACAAGTCTTCACAGGTTCCCCCAAAGCATTATTTGTAAGCAACTATTTTTTCTGCGTAAGAGAATTCTTACAGTACAGACTAGAGGGGTTTTTGTTCTCTGGAAGCAAACATACAGATGTTTCTTGCAAAGTATAGTCATAGCACTTCTGATCTTGAGGTTATTCTAAATAAGAAATCCTTTCCTATAATGGAAAATCCTGATCAAATATAATTCTGAGAGCTGAAAATCGACAGTGATTAAAACTTCAGTGTCTAGACAAAAGCAATATATGTTTCAATGATAAACAAATTCAAATGGTTGAATTAAGCAGCTGTATCTGTCTAATCTTTAATCTTCAAATTGCTGCTCTAGCTCCTTTTCTAGTACAGTACACAAATACATTAGTGGACTCTAATCTGGCAGTTAAGAGCATAACAAAGTAAAATGGCTTGAATTTGAAGTAAATCAAATTCAGATTGGAATACAGTGAATAGTTTTTAGAGTGAATATTGTACATTTTGATCAGATATAATCTATATAAAATTATTAAAATATAGAGATAAATGATCCAATTTGATTTTTAAAACATAAATTCCCTGACAGCCTTTTGTGTTCAGAACATACCACATTCCTAAAAAATATTTTAAATATGTTAAATCAGTGGCCACCTGAGAAAATAGTAGATCTATCACTTCTACTGTGCAGCAATGAACTTACTGCTTGTCCTGGGGTGACATGATTGTATCCCAATCGTCTCTTGGTTCTGAGAGCTGGGGGAGGGGAGAGGCGCGCAGTTTGGTTTTAAAAACTGTCCTCCGCCGACTGGCCTTGAGAGTCAAATTCAGCACACATAGAGAGGTTTTTTTTCAGTAGTTAGTTAGCTAGCGTAGATAGCAGCAGGAGGAGATGCTTTGCTTTTTTTTTTTCCTTCTCCTCCTGGTTTTTTTCCTTTTTTTTCTTTCCTGTTTTTTTTCCTTTTTTCGCCTTTCCTTGGAACTGTTAAAAATCTCTCTGGACTGAGGACCCAGGGGAGCGCCGTGGGGGCTGCATCTGGAACCCACCAAGATCCGCACAGCAACGCTTCCCAGCACCAGAGGAACAGAGACAGAGCAACCACCTACAGGACGGACTTCTTTCCTAAATCTGTCATCTCTCCAGAGCGGCATCATCGGGTATTGTTCAATTTATTGTGCCAGGGAGTGCTTTGCCTGTTTAATAAACAGGGTTCTTTCCACTTCTCTCCGAGGAGGTTTTTTTTTTCCCGAACCGGTTGGGGGGAGGGGAGGGAGTGCCCCTTAGGAGGTTTCCTCCCAGATTTGCCCTAAACTACGACACTGCTCATGCACTACACAATAAATCTGTGCAAATATGTCCCTGAGTTGCTCCTAAAATGAAGTTGCCATTGCCAGAAGAGTTTCAGTCCAACTGCATTAAACACATTGTCCAAATGCCTCTTAAACACTGACCCACTTGGGACATTGACCACGTTTCCAGGAAGCCTGCTTCAGTGTTTGACCACTGGTAAAGAAATATTCCATCTAGGTGAATAAATATTTCTTAATGTCCTGTCTGAACCTCCCCTGCTGCAAAGCTGAACCATTCCCACACACCCTGCCACTGGATACCAGGGAGAAGAGCTCGGCACCTCCCTTTTCATCTTCCCTCCTCAGGAAGTTGGGGAGTGAGATGAGGTTGCTACTCAGCCTCCCTTTCTACAAACTAGAAAATCCCTGAAGTCAGCTCAGGTGTATTAACTTCAAAAAATGTTCAGGCTTCAGATGTTCGGAGCTTTTTTAACTAGAATTGCTTACCAACAAGTAGTCCTTGGGGGTGGGCATACAATTAAGTCCTGATCTCATTAGGATCTGTCCAAGGCAGAAAGCGTGTTAATAACTCTCGTGTGATGGTCACACAGGTAATGATGGAGGCAGAATTGTCCATCATGGTGGTTACTTCAGAGGTTTTGCAAGAATGAACAGCTGCAGACAAAATATCACAGAACTCTGTCTTCTAGGGAGCCTGGCCATTCAACAAACACATTCCTCTTGTCAAGTCCATCAGCAGCTCCCTGTGTGCTTAGTCATGGTGAGGAATGCCGCCACTTCTAGGAGTAGTCTGCCTTCTGTGTTCTTTATTCACTGCTCTTTATTTATTCCTGCAAGACACAGTGGCCATCCCTGTGAAGATGGGTTGTAAGCTGATTGCAAATGGGCCAGTTTGTTACCTGTTCAGCTGCTGTCATTGAAGAGTCTTCATTCTAGATTGTAGGACTGCGGAATCTTTCTCTTGTTCCAGATGAGGAACATACTACTCACCAAACTGACTCCAGATTATCTGTGTTCAGCCTTACACCACAGGGATTATTCCAAAGACTCCAAACAAATGATTGCTTGGAACGTCCTTGGTAGCTAAAGAGTTGCATCTCTGTGATGAACACATACGCTTAACACGAGCAACTGTTAAGACAGAAACATTTGCCTGTGTTAAACAGAACAAAACAGAACCAATCAGCTCTCTATGACAAATAACATGAGATGAACAGAGTTCTGAAGCTGAGTTGCAGATTGGAAGAGTATATGAGCATGTGCAACCAGGCTGAGCCAGCTAGTGAATACAAAAGCACATTACAAGGGTTATTTTTGACATACATTGCTAAAAGTCTAACACTTGAACTAGCTTCACACCAAAGACGACCAGATGCAATTCACATTTTGCAAAGGTATTTAAATGTTTGCACTCACCAAAGGGAGAAAGTAATTTTGTTATACTCACTAGAACAGAACCTGTTTTCTGCAATATTCAACCATCCTTCTGTCAGAATTTAAAGTAGACCATGTTGGCAGACTAAGGCATCTCTTCAGTGTTTTGTGATCTATGAGTAAAGTGAAAATGAGGCTAATCAAGGTGCAGAAGGTTAATGTGAATAGAAGCACAGAGAGTTCTAAGGTTGGCTTTCCATTTTGTTTTGCAGCTATTTTTTGGGTATTGCCAAAACTTCTTGCTTTGAATAAACAGCTCTGCAGCACTTTTTGCTTTGTAAAATTCTACTTTTGTTTGTCAAAAACACCAGTGAGAAAAATCAGGTGTATGGATTCTGAAGGGCTGAGATAGCTTTTAGGTTTGATAAATAGCACATTATAATTTGTTTACAGTTGTTATTTCTTCACTGAAATCTAGATAGACTGGTTACCCAAATGTTCTCCACTTCTATCATATCTGCTGGAGGACGACTTGCTCCAGTAGAGTATTCCAATATTCAAAACATACCAACAGAGGAGTATGAGAAAATAATTTGACTCAGCATTTTATTGACAGGGCAGTGACCACAGGCTGGCAAGGATCTTTGAAAGCTTTCAGGTTTCTGAAAGTTTGTAAGTGCTGTTAGCCCAGGTCTTCAACTGTATTACCCAAAGCTGAGAAGTGTCAGGGCCCTGACTGCTCTAAGAGGCTCTGCAAGCCCTTTCCCTCTCCCCTGGATTTGGCTGCCTGTGTTCCAAGCCTGCCCTGATACAGTGTGGCTGGGTAACCTTGGCTCAGACATGCAGCACAAGAGCTGGAAGACTTGGGGCCTCACTTCTTCACTGAGGACCTGTGTTTAATGAACTCAGTCCTTGCCTGAGTTTCACTGCAGGGGTGCCTGCACCCAGCATTGTACCACACGTCTCCCCACTCCAGCCTGGTGACCTGAATTCCTGGCTTGGTCATGGTGCTGCCTTGCCACTGCACTGTCTGGCAGTGATTGGGCTGTGGTTATGGACACAGCACCTGCTCTGTCCTTGTTGTCTGAGTGCCATGGGACACAGCACCTTGACGGAACAGAGACAGCCATGCTACTGTAGCTGTCACCCTTGGCTCCCAGTCACCTTCTTCCATGAAGCAGTCCACAGCTGCTGCTCTCTGAGAAGCAGATGGTCCAAACAATTTCAAAGTCTGTAGAGGATTTTTAATTTCAAGTACATAAAGCATTCAGAAAGTAGTATTTCTATTGTTCCTGCATTTTCTGTTCTAAAACTGAAAAATGAGCATTACTCCATGTGCTGCCAGTAGCATATTTGCCTTTCAAGACTGTTTATCATTTTGATGCAAAGATTTGCATCGAATCCATTTGTATCTGCATTAGGTCTAATAAGCAGACACATATTTTCATCATGATTGTTCTATATGCCAAAACTGCTCAAGTTTAAAATCAATATTGCACTATTGTGCACCTGTGACAATATGGCTAGTAGCTTGTTTCCCAGCTTTTTTACCCGTTGGCTGCACATGAAATCCTTTTCAATCCAACACCTCTCCTGTTGGAATTTAAGCTTGTTATTTCAGCCTGTCAATTTAAAACATACCCATATCACACTGTCCAAAGGTTGCTTGGCACCCAGATGACACCATGACACCCAAGGCTGCTCATGTGTGGGAGTATGTTCCTCAGAGGAATGGCAATTCTGAGCAGTTTTGACAAACCAGAACTAAGCACTGAAACCCAGCTGTTGAAGAGCAAAATTCAACATCAGGAAGTCATATTTTTAAGCATTTTCAAAACTTACTGTAAGTAATGTTAGGCATCTTGTGACACTCTTCTGAACTGGAGCTGGTATAAAGGTCTACTGACAACTTGGGGATGTGTTTAATCCATATTTCGGAAGTCTTAGATAGAACAGGTTCATAGACATCTTGCTTTCAAAATGATAAACAAGCCCAGTCTTTTTTTCTGTTATTACTAGTTTTACATGCCTATAGTAAGAGAGTAACTCTAATGTAAATGCCAATTACAATTTTTTTTGGATCAGTGTTGGGAAATAGCTATTGCCCCAGATGCAATATTTCTGAGTAGTGTGATTTCAGAACTTCAGAGTAAAAATGAATAATGAACATCAATGTCAAACAGTATATATTTATATAAATGTTGAAAATAATTTCAATATTTATTTAATATTTATTTAACAAAACAACCTTGAACTACTGGAGCAAAAAGAATGTACAATGCTTTTCCAAGACAGCATCACAAAATTTGAAAACAGAAAAATAAAATTGTTTGAATGAAAGAATGCAATGAACAAGGTCACTTTGTGGTGACTTCATGCCTAAACTGCTTGTGGTGTATAAGCATGCCCGTTAGATGCTCACAGGAATCAAAACAAAGACCATCAGTTTTGAATGTTTTTAATCCATAATCACAAAGTAGGTATCAGATGTCCAGCAGGGAAAACATGCAGATGAGCAGTGGTGAAGCCTGATGTGAGCAATAATGAAATCATAGACACCATGAAAAGATGAGATATGAACAACGGTGATTAAGAAGGCACCTGTGAAGGTGGGGGGGTTTCCACCCTTTGGTGTCCTCAGCTGAAGATTTCTATTACCTTCAGGTGAAGATATTGATGTCTTTTGGGGAAATATGCTATAGCCAAATAAATCATGTTTTACTCAAATATACAGTTACACAATGAAAACAAGCACATTTTTTTCTGTGATTTTGATACAAACCAGAGAAAATCAGCCACTCAATTAGATTTTAAGTGGAAAAATGGATGGCTATCTGTCAAACTCCTTTGAAAAAGCCCATTCTAAATCTGTCTTACTGGTATTGTCATACTCAATTTTTTCCTGTAAGGAAAACAGATTGCTTGCTTCTTTATGGTAAATTACTGTACCAATGTACTCAGAAGATCCCTTAATGGTGGTATAACATAGTTAGATGCATTGTATTATCAAAATTTTCATTTCTGCATAAATTTATTTGGAGACTGGACTGTTGTAGTTTTAGACACTGTTATAGGTGTAGTAGACATGTCTACTTACTATATTACAGATGCTGCTCCTTTAATTTTCTTATCTGCGTCTCTGGAGTTTATGGTGTTCTGATGAATTTGTAGTTAATATTGTAAGACTGCAGTTTGTATTAGCTGAGCAGAATGGTTGTGCATCACTCCCATTTACTGTTTTTCAATGAAAAATGTACATCCAAGCACTGTTTCCCAAGGAATTCAGCAGTGACTGTACCAATATGTAATGGTGTTGTACCAAGAGAGGATTCTACTCCAACCACTGGAGTTAAAACTGAAATGTACAGAAGAAAATCAGAACTGTATCATGCTGGAATTGGGCTCTAGATGATTACAATGGTTTCTTCTTAAAATTAAGGGCAAATTTGTGAAAATTCCTGTTAAATATTATTTTTAAATGATCACTAATTGTGTTTCATGTCTGATTTGGTTATACATATGACTCTGAGACAACAAATTGGAAGCCAGAAAGCACTATAAAAATAAAAATAATTTAGAAGTGGTAAAGCAAAGCATCACTGCAGAAATGTTTTATCTGCCATCTTCAAAACCAACAGGTTTTTTTCAAAGTAAAACCAAAGCTTGTTTCAAAGCTGAATTGTGTCATAACTGACTACACATTTCGGTCTCATTGAAGCAGCCCTTTCCAACAGGGAACTGTTTAACCAGAAAACCTTGAGAGAGTGAATGAACCTGCCCAGAGATGCTGACCTGCCTGGGCAGGACACCAGGATGTTTGTGGCTGGGATATATCAGGATCCCCACACCTCACTGTGGCATGTTTGCAGAAGCTCTCCTCTGCTTTTGTGTCAGCTGTGCCTTTAATGCAACACTCTCCTTTATTTTTGTGGTCTGCTTCTCCTAACTCGATGTTCCCACAATCCCTTAATGCGTAATTGTGTTCAGGGAACTGAGGCAACCTGCTCTTTCTGAGGCTATTTTCCATGATAAAAAAAATAACAACATGTAAAAGCTGTTAATAAATGGCACATCCCTCAGGAGAGAAGGTATTACCTCAGTATTATCCCATTTTCTGCTCATTCAAAGACTCTCAAGATCGAAGAGACTGAGGCCTCCCCCGAGGCAATGCTAATGCCAGACTGGCTGTGCATGCCAAGCTGCCAGCCCAAAGGTTATGTGTTACAGGCTTTGACTGTCAACATTGCTATACTGCTGCTTTTCCTTCCTATTTACCATTCCCCTGCACTGCACCAATTTTATGTCAGGCTTTTAAAAAGTCTCTTCTTCTCCTACCACCTGAAATTTTCGAAACAGTAGCTGCTACTTGTAGGTGCATAGGCAGGCTATATATAAATACTTACATACACTATGCACAAAAATGATAGGTTGGAGGAACCATCTCAGAAGGATAAAGCACTTGAATTCAAGAATTAAGAAGAGTAGTAGGACTATCTGTGTAATTTTAATTTATTCTCCTGCCCTCCTTATATAAAACTGAAGTGCTGAAGTGAGTTATCATATCTTGAGAGACTTGTAATTTATTCTTTTTCTTTTTTTAAGCACAGACTGAACCACATTTCTGATAACCTAATGCAAACAAGTGCTGCAGTGTTCCTTCCAAGAATGGGTGTGATAATACACTGTTACAGAAACTGATAAGCAGGCAGAAACATTACAAAGAAATCAAACCTGCATGCTTTGTATGATGAACTGAAAAACAAATCTTTAATTAAAATGTGGTCTTAAAAGAAACCTGTCATCCAGCCTGCTATGCAACACACTGACAAAAGCAAATTCAGGCTGGCAGTTCCATTCCAAACTTCTTTTTAAATTTTTAATCTATTACACTTAAAAGGACCTGTGAATGTATTTGCATTAGGAAAGGCACATACAGAGGTTTGAAAGCTGTCTGTGTTCATAAGGAGGGAGAGAACATTTGGGACTGGCATTTTCTTTCTCATCTGTCCACCCTCCATGTAAGAACAGCATCAGGTTGCTAAGGGCAGAAAAAGAAGGTGTGCTACATTCCCTGGCTGCCTGCTGGGTCCTAAGAGAAGGGGAACTGGGAAAGAAATGGAAGGAGAATTCCTGTACCTCATGACTGGCATGTGAATTCTGCTGTTGCTGAAACCAGAAGGTGCAACATCTTGCAGTGTAGCCATTGGGATCCTTTATGGGCTGTGTCACAGCAGACACACCTGAGGGTAAACACCTCTTCTAGGGTGGAATGAAGATGACAAATCAGACCAAACATGGGGGATTTTTTGACACCTACGGTAGACAGTAATAGTCTCCACCCCAGTTCAAAAGAAAAATTTGAGTTTCAGAGAAAATATTGGTGGGAGGAGGGACTGGATGATCATTCTTCCTTCGTGAGACAAAACTAAAATGCTTTGCCATGAGGCCATAGAACTGAGACACCACCATCAAACCTGTACCAGGTGCTGGAGAGGTTGAGCTCCTGAGGCTGGTACAAACAGTTTGCATCACTATATATCCCAGATGGAACTGTAAGTTAGAAAACCTTTCACTGACCCAGCACCTTTAAACGCATCTTTGCAGAGTTCAACTCTGTTGCAATTATATTTTTTATTCTCCCTCCATTTGAACATTGCATGTTCTAGTCACAGGGTCAGATCACTTTAAAAAGCACGATTTTCAGTCAGTGTCCAGTTCACTCAAAGAGCTTCAGATACAGAGTTTGAACAACTTCCTCTGCTCTAACTCTCTGAGCAAATGTTGCAGGCTGCAAATGTCTGTGTTTGTGTCAGAGCTGGTTACAACTCTGTACATGGAGAGAACATGGGTCAACAGAGAAGTGACTACTGCTTTCAAGGCTAAGAAAGGTTTATTTCCTGTCATTCTTGAAATCCACAGCAAAATCTGCCCAAGCCCTTCTGTTCTGAAAACTGAAAACTAAGCATTGTGGAAAACTTAAGGAAAATGTGAAGATATGCACAGAACATTACTATAGCTCATTATGATTTCATAAAGTAAATTTTGAAATATTTAAACTAGATTTGCTAAAGTAGATTTCTTCAAATTCAGGGTTTTATCCCTTCTGCTAATTTTGCATTAAAATCAGCTATTTCTATAATTATATTTTGTAGTGACATTTTAAATATTGCTTGATTAATGTTCACAGCAGCCTTGAGAGTAAATGGAAGTTAGAATAAAACAGTGGACTTAAAAGTCTTTAATACAAATCATCACTATTTGTTCAGATTTTAATCTTCAGAAAACAGTAATTAAGGATAAGGTGATGCAACAGCACATCACATCCAACAAAGTGGACTGAAAAGCCAATTCTGCAGATACAGATCTCCTCAGGACTCCAGCAGGCAAATACTGCCTTTCCCAAAGGATACATGGGTGGAAGGCTCACCACACAGCTGGGTGATTGTCATTAGTGTGACCTTAGTACGATCCAGAGACATTCCATAAAAGGGGAAACTCCATGCATGGTCTCCACACCTGCAACTGCTTTTAAAACTTTTGTCTGCAATCTGTTGCTAGAGGGAATTGTTTGCTTGTCTATAGTTTCTGGAAGGTTTTATTCCTGCTTTAACCAAATGGATTTCCTTGGAAATATTAGTTGTGAGAAGAACCCATAAGACAATTTATAGACAGTTGAATTAAAGGTAATTCACAAAATATCTACAATAACACACATAGGTCACACCATCTATGCTATATACTGTTATTCTAAGATATGCAATTATTTCCTCAGTGTCTTAGGAGGAAAAGAAAGGTTTAGATTATTTCCTAAAGACATTAATGTCAGAATACAAACTCTACCTGAATGTCTTAGGCACAGTGTATTTGATAAAGGGCCATACTCATCAGTAGCATACGGGCAAAAAACAACAAATGCTAATTCTTCATTCAGGCTTAAAGTCTTTGGGATTTGCTGCAGTTGCCACTAATTAGAAATTACATATTCTACTGTTAAAAAGGAGAACAAAATCAAAAAGCATACAAAGGTTTTAGTTTACTCCCTATGTGACTACAACCCTCCCCACCTCAGTGGCAGGCAGTGTCCAGGCAGTCAGGTATCACTGGAGCAAACCTCTCCTGAAGTCCTGAGATTCCTCACATGTTTCCCATGGAGCTTGTTCCCTGAATCCCACTATTAGTGGAGACAAGTGGCACTTTCAGCCAGCAGTTCATCTCGGTATGTGCAAACACCTTGATTAAGCTGGTAAGAATTGTGCCCTAGAAGAGCCTGTGTTCCTCCAGATAAAGGAGATGCACAAAGTTCAGTCTGCTGCAGACATCAGCACTGCAGATATGCATCCTTTGTCTCCTGTCTCTCCAGTCAAGAGTCTAAATCAGACAAAGAAGAGGCAAAGGATGCATACCCCTTCAAAACAGGTCAGAAGAACAATGTGGGGGGTTGCAGGTCCCTCAGCCTCACTTGAAAACTTCCTCCCTGCATGAGGCCTCTTATAGAGCATTTCTGAGGACAAGAAGCAGCTGGCCAGGAACAGTTGGTACAGATTTACTGAGGATAAACTCTGCCTGAACAGCTTGATGGCCTTTGGTTATAAAACAACCAGATTTTTCAAGAGGAGAGCAGCACAGAGTGGTTCAAGGGGAGCACCACACAAGGGTCTCCACTGGGATCTGTCTGCTTAACAACAGCTCAGAAGCTGGAGGAGGTGACTGAGTGCACTCTGGTTGTGCTTGCACAAACCAGCACGGATTTATGAAGGTGAAATCCTGCTTGACCAACCTGATAAACATCTGCAGTGAAAAGACAGGCTCGGTGGCTGTGGGGAGAGTGGTGGAGTGTTTTTTCAAACTCTGAAAAAAAGAGTATTTCACTATTACATCATCCTATAGGTGATTACCTGATAGCAAATTAAAATTATATTGCACTTATTTCCCTCAGACAAATGTAAATTTTGTTCTCAATACCAAATATTATCTCATTCTGTGCCATGGTGCTACTTAAATCAAATACTGTTAGGAGGATGATGTTGGCAAAGGAGCAGTCAAAAAAATTCAAAATGGAGAGATAAATCACTGTTAAAGACAGTGAAAGCTACAAAGAAACCCATTCTCACCTCTCTGTAACTGCACTGGGGTACTCTGGAGAGGGGAAAAGATAAAGTGAGATTTGTCTCAGGTTTCATTGACAGCGAAAGTGAAAGGGACCTTCATGAAGTGAAAAAGAATTTATAGTCTGGGTCTCTGAGCATAGTGTTGCCATCAAAATAGTCTGCTTGTGGTGCTCATTTGAACAAAGAGAAGCATGTCAGTGGCTGGAACATTATCCTGTTTAAGTAGGCAGCTCCATGGGGAAAATCACATATTCCTTTGTCCCTGCTTTCCCACCCAATGATTCACAACTTATTCAACCTCTTATTTCACTTTGCAGTGCTTTTCCCAGGCAGTGACTGGGGCCCTGTCAACAGCCAAGGGATGATCTGGTCAGTACTGTGAAGAAGGAGCCTGGACACTAGCCCTGGATGAAGAGCCATCAACACTCAAAGGGTTCATCTTTCCTTATTTTTTCCCTCGGAAGTGCCATAGTGAGACTGCAATTGCTGTGCTGGTGTTCCTATCAGAAACTGATGAATGAATTAGAAAAAAAATCTTCATTTCCATCTTTTTGCTCTTTTCCAATTTCTGTGTTTCAATCAGTGCTTGGATCATAAGTGTTTCTGCAGAGAGGCGGTCTTTTTCTTCTATGTGTTTATGGTGTTTATTTTAATATTTCTGTTAATTAATATAAACAGCATTTTTTATGAAAAGTTGCAGAAACTTTGTAACCTGGATGCTGCCCTTGGGTCACTTGTTCCCTTTCAGTGGCCCCTGAACTCAAAGCAACAGTATGATTGCATCCTCTGGCTTGTCTTTTAAGCATTATTTTGCTGTTGACAGTCTCTCTTCTCCAGATGGGAAAATTCACGTCCAAGTGCACAACTTTTTTATATTGGGGATTTATTTTGGATAGGTAATTTTGTTCTTTTCTACAGTTTTGAAATGCTGCAGAGATAATGAGCAGTCTGCCCCACTTCAGATCTAGCAAGAAGGGCTGCAGAATTTTCCTGCTGATTCAAGGGGCACAGCCATTCATTTGCCACACAGCCAGTTGGAGATTTTCTTAATAACTCAGAAAATTCAGTTGGTTTCCATCGTATACTATTTTCCAAAAGATTTCACACCTGATTTTAATTTCTTTTTAAAATTCTCTTTTTGCAATATCTCATACTTTTTGAAGTGACCTTTATTTGTAAAGAGGAGAGCAATTATTTCTGAAAAACATGTAAATCTCTGGACTGTCTTCATCCTTCTTTTTTGGCTTCTATTGCTGACACTCAATTTTTTTTTTTTTGGACCACTTTTGAGAAATTGTCAATAATGTTTAAGAATTGGAAAACTCATACTGCAAACAGTAACTGTTACATTTTTGATGGTTCAGGTTGTAGCTAATAGCTGCCAAGTAATTATTAAGGGACATTTTTTTCAGAAGCTCTATCTTAACAGCACATGTTAACCTCTGCAATTTCACCTAAAAATGCTGAGTTGAAGTGGTTTACTAAAAATTCCTCCACTTCTATCAGAAAGAAAAAAATCACCCCTTATCTACTTTGTACATTCCTAGACGGTTTTATTCCAACAGGTTTAGCTATATAAGGTTTGAACAATGAAAAGCAATGAGTTTCAGAGCTCTCTCTGTACACTGCATCTTGAAAATTGAAGTAATCACAGATGATTGTTTAAAAATGAATGGAAAACAGCTATGTAAGATTTTTAAGAAATGCTTTTTCCTCAGCAACACTTGGTCATGGGGCTTAATAGTGACTTACAATGGCTTTAGCTATTTAGTTGAGGAGTTTTCCAGAAAAGGTTAGTAATTATTAGTCGTGTATTTCTCTTCTCCTGGAGAGTGCCAGTCTAAGACAAGTCAAGTTACTGTTCTGCTTTCTGCCATTTTTAGATAGACTTCTGAAATACTCCTAGGTTACAGAAATAAAGACAAAAATACTATATATTCTCTGAGGAAGACCCCTCAGTTGCAGGCCCCTCAGACCAGCAATACAGGAGGTATTCCTGCCTCCTGCAAGGTGTCTGCACTGGGGATAGACTGCAAAATAAACACCTGCTCCCTACACCAGCACCAGTGCTGACTCCATGTTAGGCTGGATTTAAGTTGACATTCTCACTGAAGTCAGTACACACCCTCCAAAGCAATTGTCATCGACATGAATGAAATTGCATTCTTGAAGTAATTCTCTGAGCTGTCACCAATGCAGTATGGTGCAAAGCACAAAGCATAATTATGCTTCTTAAAGTACCAATAACCTTACATCTGTTGCTGTTTCCTAGGGGGGGTTTTGGTCATGTATAATATGACACGATAGATTTTAATGCACTGCAAATCACTTAAGTACTTTCATCTAAAATAAATATTGAAATTATTGTTTTCCCAATTTGTTGCTGATGTTAAGGCTTTTACATGTTCCACATCTTGTGCAAGCTCTTAATCATTAATTGCTCAGAAGGCAGTATCTTCTTTAGGTAAGTCAGTATTAAATTTTTTAACCAGGAGGGTGGATGAAGACTCCCAAAGCCAAGAACATCAGCATTCACCTTTCACTCAGAGTAAAACTGAAAAGCAGCTAAGTGCCTCCAAGAAATGAGAGGAGTCTTTGCCCAAAAAGCACACTCCGCATTAATATGGTTAGAGACTGAGCTGTGTGATAGGCAGAGTAACACGGGAGGTGGTGCTGCTCGCAGGGTGACCAACAACTGAGTGCTAAGAGAGAATGTGTGATTTTGGGGTGGATAGATGGGGAATGGGAAATATTCAGAAGAAATCCCACAAATTGTTGCTTGTTCCCCGAGGAAACACAATTTGGAACATGTCTTTGGAAAATTAATCAAGTAGTATGATAAAATTCATTGGGTGCCAAATACCAATAAATCTGGCCACATAACTAGCCTTCTTTCACCATCCATGAGGAAAACAGGCAGCAAATTACAGCCACTTTTCTCATGTCGGACAGCACAAATTACAGCATTTAAAGCCCAGTGCAGCACCTAGACCCCCCAGTGCTGGGTACCAATAGACTCCATTTAATGATGTATGTCCTTCCCTGAAGACACCCAATGTACTCAGCACTGCTGAATGTAAAGGCACGTCACTGACATTTCAAACACATGGTTGAAACTTCTCTCCTCTCTGGAGTATGTGCTCCAGCACTAAGTAAAGCCAAATCCACTGCTAGAAAAGTACCTTGTAAAAGGTGAGCATTTAATCCCTTAGCTTCAGTCATAGCTGGTTGTTTCCCACAAACCACAGAGCAGGCTGAGGGCACTGCAGTGACCACCCACTCCTGGGCTGAGCAAGTACACAGACTCTGCTCCCCATAAGGAACATCCCACACTCAGGAATTCAGGTAACATTTTTATCATCCATGTGGAGAGCAAGACATCAGCTCCAGCCCACCAGTAACTGTGGGGCTTCAACTTAAACCCTCCACCAGTATTCTTTTTGGAACATGAAAAGATGTAAGTGATGAGATAAGAGGCAGGGATATCTCACCACTGTTTCGTGCTGAAATAAATGCTGAGCTTTAAAAATGGGCCTTTCTGTCATGTGGAAGCCTACACAAGATAAACGAAGCAGTCAGAGGCTGTGATTGAGGCTGTTGCACGTGCCCAGTCCTCTGCCACTCGACCTACCCTGCTGGTCAGCAAAGGGAACCGAGCCAGCTGAAAACAGCCCTCTAAAGTCCACAGGCTTCTCTAGAGGACACCTACACAACATATGCTTTGTGTCTGACTTGTGTTGTCAAGCAGTACCTTTAGAGGTAGCATCTCATTGCACTTCTATTCTTCAGCATTGTGACAAATACAGCCTTTGGCTTGATGGATTGCAGTAGTGAGAAGGGGACAGTAGCCTAAGCATGTGAATCATGAATAGGATGAAGGAGGTCTTTTACAGAAAAGAGAGGCAGGCTGGATGAACATCTATTGATTTATTTATTATTTTTCAATACACCAAGGTACAGGACCTGCTCTAAACATCTAACACAGAAAATATTTACTGAAAAATTCAGCAGTTTTTTAAGCAGAGCTTTAATATAAAAAACCTCCACATCTGTTTCTTGCACCGATCAAAGTTTTATTTTAGAAAGTTTTAAGTATTCTTTCCAGAAAGTTTATCAAAGCTCTTTCCCTGACAAACTAAGTGAAACAAAATGACAAACACAGATATGAACAGCAATGTTCTCATTTGCATTTAGATAAACATTATGAACACAGCTTAAGTAATAACGATTCTGAGCATACTTAAATGGCTTCTAGTTGTAAATGCTATGCTCCACTTAGCTTAAATAGTTACTTTCTATGCATCATTAGATTTGCATTAGACACCCTGTACTTCTATACTCAAATCAAAGCCAGACTTGGAAACATCAGGCAGGGTGTGGATTTTGAATGGGATCATTATTTCCAGAATATTGGGCCAAACTATAATCTGGTGGAAACAGGCTGGAGGATTTTCAACCAATTGTACAGAAGATATGACTTGAAAATAAATTTGAAACAAAAAGTTAAATACAGCACACACCTAACTAGAAGTCCCAAGAGAAAGTGGATACAGCCCTGCTCTTCCTAGGGACAGCTTCAGATCCTTTGGAAATTTGAACCCAGTGTTCCCACTGGGAGCCTCTGAGCCTGACGCACCTCAGTGGCAGAGAGGTCTGCCCATATATCTGCCTTTGCTGATCCAGGGTAAATCCATCCTCATTTATATCCATCAAAATCTGCATGCTGTCTGGCAATAGCACCAGAAATGCGTTCTCCTGCAAGAATTTAAATAGTAACTACATTATAGAAATAATTTAAAAATAAATTTATATTGGCTATTCAGCTAAGGCTGATTTATATGAACAGTTCTTCTTATTCCTTTATCATATTCTGTAAGTTGTTTCAAATTCAAGAATAAAATATGTGGTATTGAAGTAAGGAAAATTAGAGAAGAGACTTGGTCTGCTCTCACCTACTCTACATGGCAATGATATATTTTCTAGCCCAGCAGTGCATTCTCATTATTTTGTTTTCATCCTCATTGTGGCAAAATTCCATTTTGCCTCCACTGCTGTACAGGGCTGTACCTTGCAAGGAGTCTGAGGTCTGTTTCTCATGAGCTACCACTGTAGGGAATGATCTGGGCATAACACACCACCCAGCTCTTACCAGAGTTCAGTAAGGCAGAGCTCCTTACATCTTCCTTTCCTACTCAGACATAATATTAAGAATTAAAAAATTAACATAATACTAAATTAACATAATATAGAATTTCAAACCCATCATCCTGTAACCTGTAACAGTTTATGAGATTCAGTGGGTGCCCAGAGGGGCATGGGATGTTCTGTCTTGCCTCTACTGCTCTTATTTCTCAAATGGTTGTGGGCATAAAAGGTCTGGGGTCTCTGCCTCTTGGGCTTTGTCACCTGCAATGATGGAATTCCATCTCATCCATTGTCTCATTGTCCATCATCCAGGAATGACAAGATACTGCTTCTTCTTTCACAGTTTATGTACATCTGGGCCCAAAATCCCTCCTATTGAGAATGCTATTTAAAGGCTTCTTGGTTGTAGATTCCCTTCACCTGCTCATACATACCTTTTGGACATGGCTGCTCCTGAGATGTTTTTAAATGGATGTTTAAAACCTATCAAATAGCTGGTACTTTAAAACCACAAAGGTGTTTTTTCTAGATTGCTTCATGCTATTCCCACAATGACAATCTCCTTCATATCTTATGACTTACACACCCAGTCAAAGAGAAGCAGCAGACTAGTCATATGTCAAGTTTAAATGCTGCTTTGATTACAGCTTTGTTCACTGTCCAATACAAGTCAGCCAGAAGGTAAATGTCCAGAAACACAATTCTCTATCATAGCTGACATAATGAGTGATTTGGACCTCATAATTCTGTTGGACAAAGATTAAAGAGAAGCAATGGCTCAGTTTATATTTATTGGATAATATATTCAAATATACTGAAATATTTATATTTCTCTCATGGGAAAATAATAGAAAACTTATTATGTACTGCAGAAAATAATAAAATCATAAGCATTTTACTTTTTATGCATAATTAAGCTAGTCACTGTTTCTGTTCCTGTGGTGTGCAACATAAATCATTGATAAGCAATTAAAATACAAAACAAGCTTCTGAAAGCAGTAAGCTAACATAAAATTATTCACTTGTCACATTAAACGAACATTTATCCAATTCCTACAGATTAGCAGTGTGGCCTCCAGCCATCTACTACATTTTAATACCTCTGAGAAATAATTTTATCCTTATAAACTTCTAAATACCTTAAGACTTAAAATGAAACTTTATATGCCCTTGATGCAAATGATCTCATGAAAAATTCCAGTTGCACACAGACTACTCACATAAACCACGGGAAACCAGTGCTCTTTTTTGACTTGCCGCACTGTTGGGGTACCTCTTTTTTGAAGTCTTTTGGTGAGGTTATCTGCTTTTTGCAGTCTTTTGGCTAGCATCAACCACCTCAGTGAGGAGGCTTAACTATCTTGTGTGTGATTTCATCCTATCCATCAAACTGGTAATTCAAAACATTTTTATTTTAGTTGACTCAGTGCCAGACTGGACCAGCCTGGAAGGTCCAAAGAAGCAGCAGAGGCTCAGTGCATCCCAGAGGGCTCACAGTGGCTGTGCAGTTGGCTTTTTGCCTCTACCTGCACTGCTAGAGGTAAAGAAGGCAGTAAGCTGCCACCTAAATCCATCCAGGCATAGTCTATAGCTTAACTCCATTCTGCTGGTAGTGTGTGTGGATGCACTCAGGAACCTTCACAGTGGATTATGCTGATTTCTGCTTGAACACAGCTACCAAAGCCTCTAAAATCCATTGATGTCTTTCCAAACCCCAACTGGAATAACAATTTTTCAGGACATTTTCATCTCTTTAAAAGCTTGGATCCAAGGGCTCTGAGGCACTAAATACATCAAACCACTGGATAACAGAAATGTATCAGCCCATTTTACACGTGAGGAAGCAAATGCATTGATAAATTGATGCAGGTCCCATGTAAAGAGGAAAACAACACCAGCGAGACTCATGTGGCACAAACCCATACACCTTCCTTGCCTCATTATAAATTCAGGTCCTGCCTCAAAAAGATAAAATAAAAAATATTTATTAAATCAATGTAGCCCTAGTCTGACTGCTGTTCAAAAAGAGTGAACAGCCATTTCATCATCCATGCCAGAACTTGGAAGACTCTACTCCTGCCTGAAAACACTGTACAAGGCAGCTTGAGCCAGTCTAACTCGATGCCACCTTCCCCACCTCTGTAGCCAGCACACAGCAGTGTGAGATCTTCAGGCTGTGAAGAAAGAGCAAACTGGGAAACAACATGTGGATTTATTTGATGAGAAAAAAACAGAAGAGGCTTTAGATTGAAGAAGAGGGAAACATATCCAGAGAAAAAAGGAACTGAGAAAGAAGAAAGGGAAATTATAAAAGTGGGAGGGAAAATATCCAGACTCACACTGCAGGTATTCAATTACACTTGTACAAAATGGGAGTCCATTGCTCAGAACGCCCTTACAGTCAAGGAAAGGAAAATCTCCCCTGCAAGAGAGACTCAGACTCAGTCCCCCACAGAGGGAAATTAAACTGAAATGGGTAAAAGAATGTGAACAGGAGGAAGAGAGAGCTGGAAATGTGCTGTGATTACTAAGTGTTTGTGAACTGGCTTGAGATGTAAGCAGCATCACAAAAGAGACCTTGGCCTGCAGAAGATAAAAATAACCTGTCCAAGAAGTTGTAGGTTAAGCAGCAAAGCCTGACAAGCAGAGGACATATACCCTAAGCACAACTGAATTATCTTTTTGTTCATACATACAGTCATATTTAATTAAGTTATGATATTGTCAAGCCTTTGGCATACTGCCTGCCGTATAAACATTACTGGCACAGATATTCTGTAATTCCATTACAGACTTACTAATTCAAATGGAGGAGCAGGCAGGCATGAAACCAACTGGAAATTTCATCTGAAACCCACCTCTGGTTCAGACAGAGAAATGCAATGTGCCAGGGTGGCAGTGATGTCTTCACTCACAGGGGCCACCCAAGGTCTCTGCTCATCTCTTTAGTGTATTAGCAGACATCATCCAAGTCATTCTTGTATCAGCACAGCAGCTCAGGATGATCCCCATGCACAACAACATCATCTGAGCTCGAAGGAGCTGCTGCTGGATTATTAGGTTTGCCATTGATAGGATCCAATTATTTCTGCAGTATTTAAGTAAGAGTAATGGAAAAGGGCTCCAGCTGCGTCCAGGCCTCCATTTTACTGGGAGACAGTTTCTTTCTCAAAAGGGGCTTGCAGTTTCAGCTGATGATACACAGAGGGGAAACAGAGGAATCAAGAAGAGATTTTATTATCTTTGCACAGAAATACAGCCAGCAGGCAGACACTAATTCTAAAATGACACTTTTATATTAGCAGACATTCAGTTAAAACATAACCACATGCCCTTCCATAGTTAAAATAGAAGAAAGGCAACTTTAGACCAATAAAATAAACAAAAAGACATATATAATAGTAACAACAAGAAAATGTAGGTTAGACATACAGAAATGTTACACTTTGGAAGCTGAAGGAATGGAGAAAAATATTTTATCACCAGAATTGGAAGCTCAATAATTCTTACCTCCCCACTGTGCCATATTCCTGTACTATTTGTAATTGAAAGTGCATGCTTTGACATATATAAACAAAAAACCAGACAGACTGGGGCTCTTATCTTAGATTCTATAAATCTTAGAACAGTAGTTTGCACCACAAATAGCACACCAGACAATCCGGTTTTAGCTGTGGTCTTACTTACCTGAAGAATTAAAGCTTCTTCTTCCAAAGACTTATTTGATGTCAGCTCAGGTGCTAGACTGGTTTGCAGTGCTTGGCCTGATTCACTTTTCTTAACAAATTTCTCGGAAATATGCGAGTTCTCAGAGACCCTCCTGAGTCCAGGAGGGAAGCCCTGCATGCTGTAATGGACAAACATCTTATTAAGTGTCCCATGGTAGAAATGGGATAGTTTAGTGCTGGGGAATCCTCATGCATGAAGATAACAGGTGTCCATTCTCAGAAGCTCAAGACGGAAGAATTCACAGGAGTGAGTTGAGATTAAGACTTCCATTAGCACTTATGCTCTTGATTACTCTTTTACCAATAATGTTATTTTACAGACACCAAGAGCACGTTTGTCTATGTCCTACAGGACCTGTACTGCACAAAGAAGATGTAGGCAGCATTTCTGATACTCTGCCTTACACCAACACCATGAAACCACCTCTTCAAAGCAGGACACTGTAGTTACTTGACTGTGATGTGCCCACCAGGTTTTCTAATTAACAGGTGTCTTTCTACCTGCCAACCCACCAGAAGAGGAGCTTCTTTTTGACAGAAGCACTTGTTTTCTGAAATAGTTGCATCTGATCTCTTCTTTTCCAAAATATTTCAATACTGTAAAGATACCATGGATTTTCCTGTGTCCCACTGAATGTTCAACTAGGAAAGCCCTTAAGACCAATGGGTTAAAGCAAAATAAATTCAATGCAGTTTCTTCAGTTTCTGTTGACTTCCTCCATACAAAGTACCAATCATTAAATGACAAAGAAAACAGATATTTACCTACTATATTCACCAATTTTTCACAGTATTTTAACTCATGCATTTTTCATAAAAGCTTCCAACAGATAAAAAAATTCTATCTTAATCTGCTCCTTCTCCTATTTGCTCAAGGCACTGTTTATTATTTCTCAGCTGCCAGACCTTAGATTTTCTCTTGCATCAGCCCAGGTTATTTGTACCATTTGTATTACCCACTCTTGAAGTACTTTTCTGACACTTCCTGGTTACAGAGCTAATAAAGATGGGGTTGGTTTCTAATTCTTGTAAGGCTGATTATGTCTGCATATATACATATATATATATGCATATGTGTGTACATATCTGTATCAACGTAGAAAACAGATACATGCACCAACATATTTACATTTTAATGCAATTGAATTTTCATTTCCTTTTTAAAAGCCTGTTTATACAAACTAAACAATCCAATCCAATCAATGCTGCACTCAAACTGCTGTAGCTCCAAAAAAAACCCCAACAAAACCAAAAGCATAATCATCCTATTAGAAGAATTCTGAAGTCCCCAAATTGACTTCTATAAATAAATTAGATGTGTTTTAGAATTTCTAGCACATTCAGGGGGTTTTCACTCTTTCAGCAGTCCTTTAGGAGAAATTATTGCCTTCATGTGACACTACTTTCTTCCTTCCTCCTTTTAATTGAAGGCTCACCTCAGAGAATAAAAGTCTTTTCTGATTTCTTACAGGCATTTACACAGCCAGTGCTGCATAGCCCTACGATCAGCACATCTGATTTTATCCAATTCAACTGAAACCAAAGTGCTTCCACTGCAATCAGCAATTTGCTATTTTCTGGTTTTATGCCAAAAGGTGACCAAGAGATAACAATGATTTCTGCAAACAGGAGTTATCTGACTGGTAGAGTTGAAATGCAAATAAATATCCCACTGCACTCTAGGGGAAATATTCTAAATTAACAAAGCAAATAATCTAAACATCCTAACAAGCAATTAGGCAGAAACAATGATATCAGAAACATCAGTCTCTTTGTAATACACTGTTTTCATTCACATGAGAATAGTAATTGTGGTATGTGGAAATACAAAACCGGAGTACAACCACTACCCACACAGTTTTACTATACAAAATTAATCTAATACATTTTCCTAATGTTGTACAGGCAGCTAATTAATTGTAGACCATGTAACCATCACAAGATTAACAAAATGCTTTTATGCAGGTAGTAAACACTGCTTGGTGAGAATATTATTCTATTCAGTAAACAGTGTTTGAACTTAATAACTGCAGGAAAATTCCATTTCTCTTACAAACAGACCAGTGACCTCACTGAATAAGCAGTTTACTGTGCCTTTCACAAAGCTCTCAATTAGGATGAGAAGCACATTGTACAACCAACAGATACAAGGACTGAGAATCCACTCACCTGATGGCAGCTGTGATAAATTACTGAAAACTTTGCTGCTGAAGCTGAGAAAACACAGGGTATTTATTTAAGAGAAAACATTTTCAAGGCAGTATTTTTGGATTTTTGCCTGAGTGCTGTTTTAAATGCATACCCCAACTACTTTTAATAGGGAATTATTTAAATATATCGAAATTCCCCTATGATGAAAAATAACAAATGAGTATTTCAACTATGTATACATAATTGTGTACTTAATTGCACAGGAAAACAGACTGTGGTTAATTGAAAGATGAGATACTGTAAAGCAGTGTGTGCATATATATGTAAGTCCACCTTTATAAATATATAATGCATTTATTAAATTATTATTGTTGAAATGCTGCATCTACAGCTTACAAAATGTAACATGCAATGATACATATAAAATCTGTAAGCATGTTTATAAAGATTATTTATATTTTTACTAGTCTTATACATTTCCCTTCTGCACTAGTTATTAAGATTGCTATCTATGATGCCTTAAAGCCAAAACCAGCTGTATACTGATATAAAGGTAAAAACTGCAAACATTGGTGAAAACAGCTGGTTTAGCTTCAACGCTGAGAAACAAAAAATCGTAACAGTCAAGCAATCGAGAGTTTAATATTCAGCAGCATCAAGAAGTGATGTCAGCATCAGCTGAGTGAGGTAATTCCAGGAATCAAGAGGCAGCTTTAGAGCCACTGCAGCAGGAGCACGTTCTCCCCTCCTCTGAGCAAACCAGTGTCACACCAACAGCTGAGAAATCGCTCAAGCAGCACCAGGCTGGTGAAGCAGGGCACGTCAAGCTCCCGATTTCTGTCTCTGGACAAAGATTCCCATGGGTTAAGTGGATGTGACCAGTTACTTGGATGAACTTCAGTCTATTTAATGATTAAAGGAAAGAGATATTTTAGAACACTGAACCAAGTCTGGAAACATTAAGCTACAGGGACAAGAGAAACTCAACTGGGAAATCTTTACTGGGACTTTGAGGTTGCAATACAGATGCTATTATTTAACCTTGAGGGGAAAAAACCCCAGAAACCCAAATGATAGCACTGAAGTAAGTTCAGCAGCTTTGAGATCTTGGAACAGGGCAAAACTAAGAACTTCCGTGAGTTAAAGCTAGCATTAGTATACCTTTTCTTTTACTTCTTATTATGTGCAGTACAGCATTGAAGTCTTTACATGCAATTTCTTTACTCATATTTTCCATTAATTTACTGGAGTTTGGTAACAGTACCAGTAAATTTTCTACTCAGCTCAAAGACAACAGGAATTGCTGGGACTAGCCCCACTGAAAGCTGTTGCAGCAAAAGTACCCCATGTGGATGTGTTAGAGGTCCTGTGGTACCAAGGGCACAGCACAAGGCACACCAACACACAGAAACAGGACAGAAATGATACACATGCCTATTCAGGTGTTTTAACAAAAAAGGGCAAGTTTACAATGAAAATCTCAGTGGAATATCTTGTGGAATAGCTATTAATATTATTATTATATTATTAGTAACAATATTAATATTATTCTAGCTATATTAATAGCTATATAATAGGATATTCCACAGCTCTTGTGGAATATCTGACTAGACTTAAATACCTAAGTTTATGAGGTAATTACCAAATCCAAAGTGAGACATTTATACAACTTTAAAAGTATGAACATGAAGAAAACTCTTATACAACCCTTTCAGAGCTTTGCCATTCATAAGTATAGCATTACCATTTACCAAAGCTCCATACGTCCTTCTAAGTTCTAGCATTGCCTCTTGGTCTGGCACTGCATCCTGGTTACACTGGGAACCTTGATGCTCCTGCCTCAAATGTCAAAAGGCATCACTAAATCCCTAGGACATATCTGACAAGCATCCTGGAAAACCTGAAGTACTCTAGGTGTTGGAAAACAGAAGATGCATTTCAACTGAAACATCTGTTTTCTTACTGTTTAAATCACTTATAAATACAAAACAGGTTTTCACATGTTTTAAAGCAAAGTCGTATGCAAGTAAAAGAGCTTTCTTCTGTGTGAAGAAGCTCCTACTACAACCTAAAGAACCTTTGTGTTCTATGTCCTAATTAAAAAACAAATCTTCAGTACATGCCTCCACAGCACAGATACCTAGAAAAACTTTCTTCTGACTTCAAGAAGAATCATTTACATTCAAAAGGAGTCAGAATGTCCTGCTGGCCTTTTAGCAGCATGCTTTTAGCCAAAAATTCCACAACGATCCAGCTGCTCTTTCCCACTGAGGTAAAAGCAAGTGTAACAATTGTGTCCATTTGCACTGATACGAAACAACCTGACTCAAGTGGCTCTTCAAAAGGCATTACCATCACCTAACCTTATTGCTATTAAGATTAAAAAGGAGATTAATCTTATTTTTCAAACAGTTCAGTGTGAATCAAAAGACATGGAAAAAATTACAATGTGAGAAACTGCAGTCTTCTAGACAATTCCTTAGGAACCACTCTAAACTAAGATTTTCTTTCACGGAAGACTAACCAAAACAAACTCTTTCAGGTCTTTCTAATTAGATACAGCCTTGAAAACTATCATATTCCTTGCAAGAAAACCAATCACAATTTTATAATTTAACAAAATTGGCTTGTCCTCTATTTACATGCAAGCACAATATTATAAACAATTTCATTAAAACTTTTAAAACTCTTTCCAATGAAAGAAAATTTCTGCTTTGAGACATTACTTTCATGCAAAAACAACTTATCTCTAATATGAAATTAATTCCCTTACCCCCAGAAATCTGGATCTGAAATTTCTCTATTCAGCTCATCCCATATTTGTAATTCGATTCACTGTCCTAGCAAAAAAAGTTGGCAACCTCAAACTGTCTGGCAAAGCTGCAATTGATGGGGTCCAGTGACTGATTGGCATATACTAGACCTCTGGATTGCAAATTATTTATCGCAAGTTGAATTTCATTATTCTAAAAGACAAACAATCTGAAATCCATAACTTAGAGTTAGTATATAAAACATCCTGTATTTTTTTTAAACTTCAGATTTGAAGTTACTGAACATCTCTTTTAGACCCTGTGGAGTCTAGAGGGAGGAGTCATTGCTTCACTGACTTGTAGTTTTGGAGGGAAAAAAAGCAAAACACAAAAAACTATGATTAGCATGCAGGATGAGAGAGACATAGAAATGCAAACAAAAATATTAATCAGCACTGGAAGCAGGAAAGTTTAAGAGCATATTTGAAATCAGATTTATCTACAGCAGAACTCCAAATGCTTGTATAATAGTTGTAAACATCATCCTCTCTTGCTAACTTTTCTTCATCTTTGTAATAAGGTATATATTCACTGGTTACACTACAAGTAGAGTCTCCTTTTCATGGTGTACACCACAATACAGGGTGCAGCCTAGCTGTACACAACCTCAAATTAAATGAAGATCTATATTTAACTGTAAGACAGAAGGCAATTATTTTTGTGCAAAGATCATTCTGATCAGTATGTTTTCTATAATTTAAATAGACCACGTTGTATCTATGATTTCTAGAAAGAAGAGTGAGAGGTAATGGCACAAAAGATTTATTTTGAAAAAGAAGATAAAATATTCTAGATGTGCACTCAAGAACTACAAATCTCCAGGAACCATCATTAGCTGGTAGGACAGTAAAATGTTCTGTCATCAGATGTTACAAGGCTACTTGGGAAAAAGTAAATAGACTTCTTTTTTCTTTGGGTTTCCCCCTATGACTGATGCAAATGCAAGCCTAGGAAAATTGAACTTCTGCTTGGCTTGCATCTATCACTGAGGGAAAAAATATAAAAAAGAACTGCTAAAAGACAAATACTAAGTTGTGTACAGGAAGTTTTAATTAACAAAGATAAGAAGTGAAAATACTATGAAGTATTTGTAAGTTAATTCCCTGCCTCAAAATGTTTTTGTACACATGTAGCTCCAAGACTGCTAAGACTCGGACCTTTTCAGCCTGGCATTACACAAATGCCAAGTGTTGTGCAAACACTTGCACCACACAATAACAGCACAAGAATTTGTACCAATTTTCCTGACTTTTTCGTCCATCTGAGAACAAATGAATGATTTTTGTAAGAGAAAAAGCAGTATCATAATTTAAGCTGCAGCATAAATAAGCATGGAAACACATTTTTATATACTAAATGCTTGTTCACTAGTAAATAATGTTATTGTACAACCACTTTCTGTTCCTGAATAATTACTGAAGTGTAAGAATCACAGGCAAGGAGGTGCAAAAAAGGCATGCTGGTTTAGGCGTTTCATTCAGAATTCCTCCAGTAAGGAAACATGTCTTCCTTACAATTCCAATGAAATGTCATGAAAATCAGGTTGTCAGCTTAAATAGGGAAAGATATGTTTCATTTACATATGTGCACTTATTCTCATATTTCAAATTGAACAGGGTAATAGCATAAGAATTTTGAAAAGTTTCTTTTCCTTTTACATAGTCTTATCTTGAATGTGAACTCTGTTTCACTGGACCCTCCTGCTTTGAACAGAAATTGTCCCAATATGCAGAATCCTCAGGTGCGACTGGAATACCAGATGCAACTAAATCTTCAAAAGTCAATACTGTAAATTGCAGTTGGTTAGACTCCACAGAATGGACCTAAAGAAAACACATATTAGCATAACACAAATCAATAAACATCAATCTTCCTCCTGTAAAATTTTCTGTCACATTTAAACTACACATTGCTTACTGAAGAAGAAAGAAAACATTCTACATTTGAGACTAATGTCACTTCCCCTCATTTAGGCTACACAGTAACTATTAGAAGCATGTAACAGGCCACACATAAAAATGAAGTTTTTTGTTGAAACACAGTTCACGAAACTGATGGAACAAGGGCTACAGAATGCTGCAAGTATGACAGAATGACTGTTTAAGTCCAGTAAAAAAAAAAGACCACTATCAAACAAATTGTACTTCATTCTTCAGCAGATATGATTATTTGAGAAAACTGTGCAAGGATTTATTCCATTAGGCGTGCCTATTTTAATACCAGTAGCCACTCACATTTTGCATGGCTTAAAAACTAAAGTGGTCACAATCAACCTGCAATTCCCCATGCTAAATCCAATTAAATGTAGACCGAGATATTAGAGATGACAGAGTCATGGTCTCCACGTTAGTTTCATCACTCTGAGAATAAAAAACATCACATCTCAAAGAAGAAAAAGATTTGGGTGGGGTTTTTTTTGAGCCTGATGTATGCCATCTCCAAATGTAACTGTTTCCAGACAGTGGGGCAGATAGTACAGTTTGCATGAATCAAACATAAATATAGCTGATTCTTCTAAATGGGCATTTGCTTGAATGACATGTTCTTAACGTTTAATAATTTCGTAAAATTCAGTAGGGCTCCTTTGCAGTGGTGTTACTTGGTACATCAGACAAACTGACTAATTTTTGCTGAGTCTGTCAGGGTCTCTCCGTGTGGCACTACAACTCTCTGGTGTATCAGCCACTCTTCCCAGTTTGGTGCCACCAGCAAACCTGCTGAGTGTGCATTGCACCATCATCCAGTTCATTAATGAAGATGTTACACAGGACTGGACCCAGTACTGACACATGGGGTGCATCACTGGTAACTGGCCTCCAGCCAGACTTTGCAGCACTATCACCACACCCTGGGCCCAAATGTTAAGCCAGTTTTCAATACACCTCACTGTCTGCTTACCCAGTATTCAGCATTTTTCTAGGAGGATCTTATGAGACCCAGTGCCAGAGATAGAAGGTACTGAAATACAGGTAGACAATTACCCACAGCTCTAACCTCATCAATCAGACCACTCATTTCATTCCAGAAATTTACCCAGTTGGTCAAGTATGACTTTCTCTTGCTGAAGCTATGCTGACTAGTCCTGATGATTTCTTTGTCCTTGCTGTGCCTGGAAATGGTGTTCAGAATTAGCTGTTCAGCCATCTTTCCAGCAATCACGGTGAAGCTGTCAGACCTGTAATTGCCTGGACCCTCTTTCTTCCATGTTTTTTTCCAGTCTTCGGGCACTTCTCCCAGTCCCCATGATCAACCAAAGATTATTGAGAGGGGCCTTGCAATGGCAGCTGTATCCCATAAATATTCACTGACTTACACCCATCCAGTTTGCTCAAGCATTCCCTGACCTAATCCTCTTCCTCCAAGGGCATGTCTTCCTTGCTCCTCCCTCTCTCAACACAGCAACCTAAGATTCCTGATGGCCAGCCTGGCTCATAAATACTGATGCAAAGATGGCATGTAGCACCTCAGCCTCTTTGAACATTTGTCTCGTTGAGCAAAACCCTTCCCTTTGGCTTCTTTGCACCTACAGAAGTGCTTCTTGTTGCTTTGAACGTCCCTGGTCAGATTAAATTCTATTTGGGCTTTGGCTTTTCTAACTTCACCGCAGATGCTCAGATAATATTTCTGCATTCTTCTCATGTTACTCGTTCTTGCTCCCACCCTCTGTATTCTGCCCTTTACGTGTCCAAGTTTGGCTAGGAGCTCCCTGTTCATGCATGCAGACCTTCTGGCCTTTTTGCCTGACTTCATAAGCAGTGAGATGGAACTCTCTTGAGAGTGGAGGAGATGATCCTTCCTTGCTTACATCCAAGTGGTGGAGGTGACTCAGTCCAAGGTAAATTTTGAGGATTCTGTTATCCCTTTCTGTCACACTGATGAAGGTAGGTCAGTAAACAGGCAAAAAACAAAAATTATCCACTTCAGTCTTTGAGCAGTAGGTTATTAAGAATAAATGCAGAGACAACAAAATGGTTTGTGCTTACTGTAACAACACAGAAAAACCCTTAGTTGTCAATGCAGACTGAAAGCGAAAAATATTGAGCTGCCTCTCACTTTATGTCCTTACACAAGTGACATGGTGTGGAGACATTTCTGTTCATCTGACATTTTGGAGATGAGGTAAAGCTTCAGGAATGGTACCTAGAGCCATGCAGGTGACATTACAGATGCATACCAAGTATGAGCTAAGCCTCCAAGCTAAGCAGTTGTTAACAGATGTAGTTTGAACTTCACCACGTGCTTGTCTGAAGGAAGTGTGTCCTGACTGAATGAATCACAACTCTTGTAAAGTACAGGGAATGACAGACAGAAGACACTTTGTATCCTACACAGCATTTATAAAGAATTTTAAACTCAGCCATCTTTTTATTGAGACTAGCCTTAGATAAATGTCTAGATCTAGGTTAAGAGCACAGATAAATGTTCTGTTTCCTCAAGAACATAGCAGTCACTAGCATTTTGGTAAGACTGTTGACACTGGAGATTTTTAATCACAGTACATTGACATAAAAACTAGTCTTCCCTGGGAATTGTAGGTACATGCTGTCATTTTGTGAAGAAAGCTGCAGACATGTTCTGCAAGCAGGCCATAATGAATTACTCCTGTGATTGCCGAGAGGGAACAGACACAAACAGTGACATCCTGAAACAATTGGGTAACATTTACACTCACATTAAGCTAGAATGAACAACCTTTTCTTTCAACACACCTAGCAATAAATATAATTTTTTATATGGTTCTTTTACCAAGAGAGAAAGCAACTTTCATTTCGTCCATGTTCCAGTTAGAAGAAGGCCCAAAAAGGCACAATGCAACAGTACATAAATTTTCACTTAATTTCCTTACTGGGGAGTCTCAGAATGCTCTCTTTTTCTGCTTAAAATGAGCTTTTTTATTGAACTGAGATAATGAAATTTAGGTCATCATAAATTTATTCTGTGCACAAGTAAGCCTTTGAGACTCCTCTTGATTCAAAGACTTTTCATCATAACCTTTCATATCATGACAATTTTTTCTATGATACGTTTAAGGTAAGTGACTATGATGGTGAAGGTCAATACTTAAAAATCCTGGATTCCTGTAGAATACTTCGGTAATTGTCTTTCAAAAACTGGCCACCTTTTCACCTCAGATCTAGAATTATCAGTATTCCTGTCAGGAGGATAATGTGTAACTGCACCAAGAACTAAAGTGTGTCCTGCCAAAAACAATGCACATAATTTCTTAAAAAATATTTGTCCACTGATTTATCACAGTAGATCCTCAAAGGGAGTTTAATACTTCTTTCTCAGTCTAACCAATACTAGTTAAAAGGTCTGCCTCCCTTTGCTATCCATGAACAGAGACTTTGTTACCAAAGTGTATTATCATTTTCCTGCTTTTACCCATTCCTATACTAATTTTCTTTTTTTCCTAGCTCCTGGTAGAATCTTTGTATTTAAATAACAGAAAACAACTAACCAATTCTCTTGTGAGCAACTAGAACACCAGAGAAAAATCTGGCAATTTGTCACACTCTCATTTGCTGACTGTCTGGCTGTTTTGGCTACAACTTGCCAGTCTGCCTGTCCCTTAAATTTGACTTTTATTGCTATTTTCATGACTGAGGTCTTTTTTAAATTGCACAGAAAACCACAAAAAGCTTTCAAGTAGCTTTTCTCTTTCTCTCAATAGAGACACCACATGGAATGAAGACTAACACTGCTGTTCTTCCCATCTGTTGGTTGTTGTTGCTTGTCTCAAGGGTTATCTTGTCATAATGGTGTATGAGCGACGGATCTGCTCTGGGATACACGCACTGACAGTCCCCCACTAAAATCGACTTGGTGAGGTGTCATACAAGTTTAGCAGTCCAGACTGGTTCACTGTTTCCATTTCCCTCTGTGAATACCATCTTTCCCACATGAGTAGCAGCAGGCTGTGACAAAAATCACTTAATCTTCTCTTGAATGAACACACTAAATACATGCATTACAGACTTGACATTATCTGTTGCTGTCCTTGGAAACTATTTCTCCTTCACAGACTTTTCCTGAAATAGGTCCAACAGAACTAGAGGAAACAAATACTGCTTGGTTCTGGTTAATACTGTGCCTAAGATAAGCCTTCCTCTTGGCCCTGTATATGAGATGACAAGACTTTTAACCACACATAACTTTATATTCAAGTGATCACCAAGACATGAAACTACTTCACCATTCCTTACATCAGAATTCTTCTGTACAAATCCCTCCTGTTTCCCAAGTGCCACTGCAATATGATGATGGTCATCCAAGCGGGTTTCCTAGTAAAGATGAAAAATGGCAATGTAAATGCATTTTCTTTACTCTGTTTCCAAAGTATAGACTATATAAGTGTTTGTAGTATAGTTCAGAACAATAGCACAAGATAATTTAAAATACTTTAAAATAATGACATTTAAAAAGCAATAGTACTTTTTAGCAGTTTTGTGATAGAGCTCAACGATACAGACGTATTATAATGTTCAGAGGGCTGAGGACAGATTACTATAGGTTACCAATACCTTATCCATTTGTAGATATTAGTATTCAAGTTTGTGACCTAAGCATTCCTTTAGCAGTCCTTTCTAAGCCCCAAACCATATAACCCATCTTAGCTATCCTTTTCCAGTGAGATCAACTGCAAACCTCTAGAATGTATTCTGAAAAACAATTATGTCAGTGTAAACTTAAACCAAAGACTCTCTCCTTCTTGGCTTCAGACAGCATATAAAAGCACAACTTTAAATTCCTGACATAGTCTGAGTACTGCTATGTGTAAATACAAATCACGATTTTTAGATGTATAACTATATATTTAGTAATATAGCTTTTACCTATTTAATAGTTCGGTTTGAAAGTGGTTTTTTTCTAGAAAAACTAAAAATTTATCCTAAACAATTTCAGGAAAAAGAAACCCAAAGACTTCTATTGTTTCTCAATAAGGCTTATTCTATAGCCAAGCCATAATTCCACTGACTTTTAAAAAGATATGTATCTAAGGAAAGAAAATAAAATTTCCTCTGCTCTTTTATTCAAAAGTTTTCACGTAATTTCTACTTTCTAAAGTACAAATCAAGAATAACAAGAATTTTACCTCGGAAAGTGATCCATTTCAATATTGCCATTAATCTGAAAATTAGCAAGTCATTGGGATATTCTCCTGGGACATAAGACTGAATCTCCAATTCTGGCCTTCTTGGGATATATTCTAACTGCACTAAATTACATTACAAAGAAAGCACCATGACCTCCTCCTATTTCCTCTGATAGGTTGTTGGTTGCCTCATTTTTCTCCCCTTTTAATCTAAGCAAAATGTCTTTTAGGACAATTGTGAGTGTGTATCAGGCTTTTCTACAGTTCATCTACTACACAGAATTTTCAAAGGCTTCAGTTGCCAGGATACCATTTCTGTGATTCCTAAACAGCCCTGTATATGCATATAGATATAAAAGGTACCAAGCTGCTCAGCTCAAATCTACTCAGCCCAGCTCAGCCAAGGCAGCAGCTGCTCCAGTCATGTATAGCACCAGCACAACTGTAAAGCTGGGGGAAGTTTCTGGCAAATGTGGGTGCCTTGGCTGAGAGGTGCTGCTGAGGAAAGAGAACTATGCTTTCACTTTGATGTCTTCAGCACCAAAACTGTGCCCATTTGACAACTTTAGCAGTGAGCTTTACCTACCTCACTTACTTAAAAAAAAAAAAAACAAAACATCAAGCTCATGTTGTCATACCTTTCTGCAAAGTGCTACTAAGAAAATGAATATTTCAACTCTGTCTAGATTAAGAGAAATATTTAATATAAGAAACACTAATAAGCCTACACCATATGCAGTACTTTACATGACTGCAAGAGCTATAAATATACTTCCTATGGGGTATTTTACTGGGTTTTCCACTCCTTTACTAGGATACAAAACTGAAAGTAAGTCAAGCATAAAGAATGCTATCTTATAGGCAACCACTTGTACTCAGTGTGCACATTTCTGTAACTTCCTCAAAAATAAGAAAGACTATGAATATTAGATGCTTTATCAGGTGTTGGTAAACCCTTTCTACTGTTCTGGGATGGCAGTGTTTTGTGTTTTTCTAGACGGAAAAATTACTATATCTTCTTTAAATTGTTTCATTTTCTGCCCTTCTTTTTTTTTGCACGTCCAAGAGGTCAAAGACAGATCAGAACAGAGGGCACAGTACAGCACATTCAGCAGTGGCTTACACCTGTAATCAGAAGTCTGCAAACAGCTTTTTCTTTTTTAAGCACAGAATTTTTTTTTTGTGAAGTCCACTTATATTACTTCTCGTTTGTTCAAAAGACAGTATTTTACATATTGTTAGCAAAACAATGTTTTTTTCAGTACAAAGCTGCATTTAATAGGCAGTGACTGTTTAGATAGACCTTCCCTGCAGAGACTCTGCCCAATGAACAGTGAATGACAAAAGTTTCATTTCATTTATTTCATGTATCTGTGGTCACAAGAGAGTTTTCAGCATCTTAAAATAAAACATAAACTATGCCCTTCATCTATCTTTGCTGTTTCAGAGCAATGTTAATCCAAATGAAATACAGAAAGGAACATCTTTCCTGGCCTTTACTAGTGGCCAGCAAAAACCTTAAGCAATGGAATCAATGAAACATACTGAAACTATAAAAAACAGCAGACCAGCTCGCTTCCCTGGAGATATTGCCATATCAGCTTATAAAATTAATACCTTGAATGGAAATAGATTATTAAACAAAAAGAGGACAATAATATAGAATTTCTTCAGGGTACAGAGTTTGTTTGGTTAAGATTCCTCTCTATAAACCAGAAAACATAATGGATCAAAATTTGTTTTTGTCTGCACAGAACAAAAGTGTTACTAGAGCACACAGAGATTTACAATGATCTCATTTCAAAGACTCGGCAGAATGATGTGTCTGGAATTCAAATCATTATGAATTCACTCAACAACAGACAACTTAGGATGAATCTGTACCTTCCCAGCCAGCAGAATTGATTGATGAGTAAAAACAGTTGGATTAGCTAGTCTTAGAAATAAAAAATTCTATTTGTATTTATTCCTGACAATGCAACAGGATTAACTTCTCTTCCTGAGGGTGAAAGATGCCAACTACAGTTACACACCAGCAATTACTAAATATGTTTCAAATTGACCCAGGTAATCTCTCTTTGAAATTCATGTTCTGGAAGTAATCTATTTGCATACAAACAAACCAAACAAAGATTTGTTGTGAAAAAATGCAGAAAGTTATTTGTGCAACAGCAGTCCTGCCAGGTGATTCTTAATCCCTGGAGCGAAGTTTAGGATAAATCATGTGCCTCCTATATAAAGTAATTGTATCCAAAGTTGAGGTAGGTACAAAACCAGAAATGCCTTACGTCTCATTTAAGATTCTTCTTTAATATTGTTTCCAGTAGGTGCTATCCAGTCATTCTTCCTCATCAATTGTACACAACTGTGACCAATAAGGAAAGGGTCATGAATACATTTAATAATTTGAAATCACTAACTAGGAATTTACTTTCATAATCTCATAGAATGTCTTACACTGGAAGGGACCTCAAAGACCATCTCATTGCAACCCCCCTGCCTTGGACAGGGACACCTTCCACTAGTCCAGGCTGCCTAGAGACCCATCCAATCTAGCCTTACACACTTCTAGGGATGGGACATCCAGAGGTTCTCTGGGTAACCTGTTCCTGTGCCAATATAGTTCCACTGCCAATATATTTTTCCATATGTAAGATCTGCTACAAATCTACCTATCTTATAAACTTATATCGATCTCTTTAAATGATAGAACTTGTCATGACTGTTTTGAATCAATTTCTGTCATTTTTACTAGAATTAACTACGACCTCATTTTTGTCATAGTAGTAGGCAGCTCATACCACACAGCCTCCTCACTGTCACGACACTATGAGAAACTGGAGTCCTTGATTTTGCTTGGGTGTGTTATCAGCACTGTTCTCATCCTAAATTCAAAACACAGCACTATGCCAGCTACTAAGAAGAAAATTAACTGTACCAGAGATGAAACTAGGATAATTGTCCAAGTTTATTTTCTTCAAAGGAAGTAAACGGAGCATATAGAATTGCCCATAATAATAATAATCATCACCATCATCATAATGACTCCATCCTAAATCAACACCCTGACAAAATACTGTTATCACCCTTCACTGGGTTAGCTGTCTTTTAGTTATTACTGAACAAAGTCACCTTTTCAAAATGTGGAAAGCGTGTACTGTCTATACGAATAAAGAGTATTTCAACACATATAGCAGACGTATCTTAAAATTAAATTGATGCTTTTAAACAAAGCATTTTTCCCTCCAACTCCTTCCAAAACAGCTGAAGGGAATCTTCATAGCAATATCTAGAGAAATATATCTAGAAAAAAAGACTCTAAAACTAAATCCTTCCATCCAGATCAAACAAGAAGAGGCTGTTTCTGACCAACTGCCTTCCATTCAAGCCAAGAAATACGGGGAGTGAATGAGGGCAAAGGTACTTCCAGCAAAACTAAACCCTTGGTAAAAGGACTGCAAACAGTCAACTACATAACAAAGTAGTTAATTTGGTATTTACAATGAAATAAGAGAAACCTTTTTGCACTGTTCACAGAAAATTCTATCTCCAATTTGAATTGGCTTTGCTCTGACTGTGAACAGTTACAGGGTGTCTAAATGGTGTCAACTTTGATTTGTTCTGATTCATTAGTATTTCTCTTGACCTTTTAGTCATGACAAGTATAAGGTGGTGGATCTTTTCTTGGTCTTCAGGAACTTGAAATTATCTTTTTCATATTACATGGTACTTTCTGAAGGCGATTTCAGAATATTCTGTGTAACTTAAATGGATAAAATCCCCCTTATTTCTCCCTTCCATTTTTAGTAAATTAGGTTCTCTTTAAAAATGAAAAGAATCAATCAAAAAAATGTGATAACTGAATTTTAAACAGTCTTGCTCTCTTTCATCATTTCCTTCCACTAAGATATAGGCAGCTCTGAAATGTAGATGTGAGGTCATTGTATTTTTTTATTTGATAGAAAAAGCTCCCTCACTCAACATAGGTACAACAGGGAACCCAATGAAAAGACTGAATCAGTAATATGTAGTCTTACAGGTGACTTAATATCTGCTCTTGGGCGACTCTTTGGATTTCTCAAAATTAGTGTTTTCAACTAAAAAGTTATTTCAAAAATCCGATGAGACAAAGAAAGACTTTTCTAAGTAAGAAAACGGACGCAAAAGTAAAAGAAACTTGGGAAGAGACAAACAAGTATAGAAAGGCTTAATTTTAGGCTCTCTGGAGATTGGTAACTGAAAAGCATTTTATTTATTTAATTTTAATGAATGTTGATATTTTAATGGAATTATATCCCAACTGAGCTTGTGTTTAAAGGAAACATTATATTAAGCCCTTTCTTTGAAATACAAGAATCTGCCTCATTATAATGCTGCACTCTTGGGAAGCAGGAGGGCAAGCATGGAAGTGGAAACATTCCTCAGACAAAAACTGCGCGAAAGTTCTAGGAGTAATTACTAAGTAATAAGGAAAATTCAAACAATTAGAAAGCGTTTAAGTATTACAGGGAGCTATCTGCATCATCACCTTCAGGCTATTTCTGTCAATCAACCACAGGCACATCAAAGACCAAAACTATGAGTTCCAGAATTCAATGAAGATGGGTAGATGTTCCCTTGGCCATGGTACTGGTACGAGACACATCACGGGCTTTCCAAATAACTTCCTTTGCCAGTGTAATTCCAACTAGCGAACTCCATGACATAGTGATATCACTATACTATACAGGAATTGAGAAAGAGATCTAATTTAGTATGCATAGACTTGTAACACAAAAGCAAAAGTGGATAGGAATGCTGAATAAAGGAATGAACTGCAAAGAAAGAAACATACTCTGAAGTTAAACATTACTGGAACATTCATTCTTTCATTCCACATGCACAGGGTACATAGTTTGTACACTAAAGAAAATAAACATACAGCAGACATTTGTCATTTAGACAGCTCTATTGGAACAGCTGTCTCCAACAATATAGGTATTTTCAAAATGCAAATATATATTCAAAACTGAATAATCTTACTGAAAAGTGCGCTTGACAGTCTGTTCCATTTTTTGCTTTGTTTAAAGTGGTTGACTAAACATGCCTCTGGGGTGTAGAGAAAGGGGGCTGTGATTTGTTCTTAAAACTTGCTTTTTTGGTAATTAAATAATTTGAGATCATTATGAATCAGAATCATTAGGCTGGAAAACACCTTTAACACCAGCAAGTTCAACTGTTAACCCAGCACTGCCAGGTCTACAAGTAAACCATGCCCCTATCAGTTACGACCAGTAAAAAGATGTTCTTTACCTCAAATGTCCACTCCTCTTCTTTTTCTCCATCCAGAAGCATTTTTGTCTCCTTATACACCTGCCCTATTTCCAGTTGCAATGGAGACACATTAAATTCAATTCTTTGCAAGTTAAAGCCAATTCCAACTCCAATGGCCTTTAAAAAGCTTTCTTTTAAGGCCTAAGAGACACAAAAAATGTGTTTTATTTATACTGGCTATAAACTGTTTTTAAACTGCTATTTACTTTTCTATACACGTTACTTCTGAGCACACATTGCAGACAAAATAAATTTAAGACTTATACTACTGTAAATGTGAGGGTAGACTGATGAAATTATCAAGAGTAAAAGTTATCAGCATAGTTTATACCCAGCCTAACCTGCTGCATTAAAATAAACATGCAAGTGAAATTACTCAGTGGCACATGAATGCCATTCCATATGAATGCTTTACCTTGTTCTGGCTATGTGTTTAAAACTACTAATAAATCCCATTGGAAGTGTTAGCTGTACCATGGTTCTCAAAGTTATTCTGATATTAAAATGAACACTGAAATATAAAATCCAAGAATATCTTCGCATGAAACGGTAACTGCATCAGGGGAGTTTAGACTGGATAACAGGAGAAACTTTTTCATCAAATGGCTTTTCAAGCACTGGAACAAACTGCCCAGGGAAGTAGTTGAGTCACCCTGAAATTCTTAAAAATAAGGGTAGAGGTAGTGCTTAGGGACAGTTTAGTGGTGGGTTTGATGATCTTAGACGTCTTTTCCAACCTAAACCATTCTATGATTCTACGCAACTACAAAAAGATTACATGTTTACTATAATGAAAATAATAAATTATCTCAGAAAATAAAGTGAACATTTGCAGACTTTAAACAGGAAAAGAAGTATTACCCAGTGCCGATAAAACATATCCAGCTGCATCCATTCATTACTCATAGACTTGATTACATCCCACTCCGTCTCAGTAAACTGTCGCTTCATTATGTGAAAGAAGTTTGGAATTGAGCTACTACCTATAAATCAGACAGAGATATTTACAGAATTTTTAACAGAGTGGTAATAATAAGCAAATTAATTACCTCACATTATTGTTCTAGAAAAAACTCACAAGAAAAAAACATTTATGAACCAACTCTGCTCCACAGTTTGAATTTATGCCTCAAAGCAGTGAGCTTGATGAATGTTCAGGATGCAGTTTTCCACCATTCTCTAAAAGGCAAAGTATTTAATCAATGATGATTTTATATAAACATAAAAAAATATATATTCAGCTAAAGAAGTAGCATATACGGTCTCTGGCATCTGACAGCTTGATTTAGTAACATTTTATAAAACAGCATGCTGTTTGTCAAAATTTATCAAGCTATTCTGCCTCCTGCCCTTGGATGCTGGGATACAAAAACCTCACTTTTTAAAGCACTTTTAGAAGCACAGTCTTCTGAATTTATCACACACATAATTAAGCTATTTGGATTGGATTTACTCTGGAAGAAAAATGGGGGTAGAGAGGTGCCCACAATAACAGTAAGAAATATACCACTGGAAAAAAAATCCTCCAAAAAACCCAGCCTCAAACTACCAAACCTCCAAATCCTTAGACTGAATTTAAGCTTCCTCTAAAAATAATCACAGCTGTGTGGCACTGCAGCAACTCTTTGGGGACTACACCACTTTTCCCCACTAGTCTACATTTACCTCGTAGAAGACACTACAGTGTGTGGCCTGTGGCCATATTGATCAATGGCATTTCTACAGTACATTGAAATCTATGGACCTTGTTACAAGCTTGGCTACCCATAGCCTATCGTAATCAGTATCCCATGCAAGCATCCAAGTCCAACTGGGCTTACAGGTGGCTAAAGAGACAACGGCAGAAAACAATCTATTTTCTTTAGAAGGGATCATAAAAATCTGGATAGAGACAATTCCACATATTGAGACAATTTCTTTGATAGGTAACTCAATGTTCTTACTAAAAATAAAACATTACTCATATTTAATCCAAAACATACTCCCCCTCCCAATACCACACTACTTTGAAGAACCCATTCTCTAACTAATTGTTTAAGATGCAGGTTCTAACTAGTTGTGCCAGTAATTCTTTGAGTTGACCAGGCAAGGAACTTTCCTTTTCTTACACTCATGTTCCCCATCCTAAATGAGAAGTAAAGGTAAAGGCATTAAGCCTTCTCTATAAAGTGGTTGTCTTCTACAGATATCTAAGCAGTAAATAAAAACGGGTATAGGCAGCAGTAATAACTAACCTGAACAAACTAATGTTACACTAAAGCATGTATTCACATTTTCTCACAATTTCCAAACCATTCTGCAAAGTGTTATCTGACATACATATCCCACAAGATATGGTAGTGACATTTCAGAGATGCCCTCAACTGCATTTGAAAGCCAACATCTTAAGACAGAATTCTGTTGATAGTTGCAGCACTAAGCTAATGGAATGATCCAGAACAATCTAAGGAAAGGACTAACTTCCCTCTGGAGAAAATAACAGCAGAAGAAAAAAGCAACCACAATGCTTTGATAAATTACCAAGGCAAATTCCATATCCATTTACTTACACAATCCAACTTTCCTGAAAAAATAAAAAATAATTTAAAAAAAGTGCTGACCTTGGAGAAAGGTGTTTTCTTTCACCTCTGTGTTTGCATGGCCCATCTTACAATCAAGTAACTACAAATAGCTACTTTAATACCTGCTCTAAACAATCCACTTTTTTTTCTCCCCTTTCTCTCTTTTCTCGAATATTTAAGACAACAGTGGTGAGGCTCCAGCCTGCTCTTGTGATTCAAGCTACATAACATTCCAGAATGTCCTGGTGTACCCTTCCTCCTCTATTACTTTCAGAGAGTTCTCCTCCTTTCAATAACCCAGGACTACCAGAGAAAACCACTCAAGACTATTCACACTACACTACCTTCAGCATGTAGAGGCATGTAAAAGCTCCTGCATTGTCAGTCCTGCCATCCCAACTTTATCACACATGGTGAATACACATGATGCTTCAACCATTTAGTACACCAAGAGCGTATCAAACCCATATGCTACTGCTTTCTTCCTCTTTGTTCACCCCTTTTCTTGTCCTAGGTTTCTTCAATAGTTCAGCTACCCTTCTCAACACTCATGTTCAAATTCACACAGTACTTCCCCTCCACTCCCACCGTCTGTCACATTCCTCCTCTGAAAAGCTCAGGCACCACTTTGTCCTTAAGTACACTCACTCCCCGTTTCCTTAAGGCAATACAGTTGCTTTCTCTGAGGAACAGATGAGAGGACTTAAGACTACTATTCTCCACAAGTTACTTGCAATACTGCAGCCTGCCTAATCCATTTCCCCACATTTGCTTCAGTATCAGGGCAAGACAGATTCACAGAATCATGGGGAAAATGTAGGTAGAAAAGGACCTTTGGAGACCACCTGGTCTAACCTTCTGTAGAAAACCAGAGCCTCATGTTGGGTTACCCAGGGCCCTGTCAGGCAGAGTATTTCACCCCTTCTCTGGGGAACCCAGTCCGGTATTCTGCTGTTGTCACGGTGAAGACTTGTTCTATAGAGACAGAATTCCCCCTGATGCAACCTGAGCCTGCTGCCTTTTGCCCTGGTCCTGTGCATCCTCATGAAGACAACTACACACATCCTCCCTGCAACTACATTTCAGGGAGGCTGTGACCAGATTCCCCTCTACAGAACTTTCAACTCTTCAGGTTCAACAAACGCAGCTCCATCAGCATTTCTACGTAAGTCAAGTTCCCCAAGCCTCTGATGACCTTGGCGGCCCTTTGCTAAACCCTCCTCAATTTTCCCATGATGCAGGAGACACGAAGGGGACAAAACTGGTAGCAGCAGAAAGCTTCTGCTTAAATGCTATGTTTTTTGCTTTTAGTTTGATTAAAAAAAAAAAAAGCCTCAAGTGTACTTGTCACAATTTATAAAAAATGTCCTTTGAAAGAACGGGAACAAGTCCATATAGCAATTAATTATTTGGTTTTAAATTTGCATTTCTAAAGTAGCTCCCCCTTGTCAACTTGTTTCAGAAATAAACTTACTTCTTAAGTATGTACTTACTTGCCTATGTCAGGAAACACAGCTCTTCAAAATAAACTAACTCCTTTTAATCCTGAGCATTAATTATATTGCACTCTCTGATTTTAAAATACATTCCTTGTTAATAAACTTTTAAGTACATTAGCTCCTTAAGAATATAAACTGAGTAATCTTTCAAAAATTGCATTCTAGTCATTAAAAATAAAATCTAAACCCAAAGCTAAATTTCTTCATTACATTAAAAGCAAACAACACCCTGGAAATTTCAGGAAGAGTGAGGAGAGGAAATAGTGAGTGATATTGGAAAAAAGACTCCAATATTAAGACTGGAAAGTAAACATGCTATATGCAGGTAAGTGTGCATGTTCGTATGTGTGCATATGTGTCTTCATTTTGGATTTTTTGCAGGAGCTATTTACATTAGTACATAATGCCATGTTTTCCACTGCAATGACAATTGGTGTTTCATTAATTTTTTTTAAAGACTAGGCAAAAAATCTGCTTTGCATTTTTCCTGTAGAACAGTAATGCCACAGACCAGATATAAAAGATTGTTTTTAAAAAGAGGCAGGAGTGAAGAATAAGAAAACAGACTATATTGTCTAGTCCTGTTTGCAAATGCACTGTAAAAATAGTACATAAATAGAGTGTAATTTCCCCCCATTTTTATACCTGCTAAGGAATCCCAACAAGTGGCATTTGTAGGAAGATAAAGGCAATCAGAATTAACATCCATGTAAACTATGATGCTTTTAAAAGAGAAAATTACTATCTATAAGACTAATACAGAAATCTTCATACAATTTTTTACATTTTTGCAAGCATCAGGTTAATCACAAGTCAGCTTTGGTAATACAGTGCACATTTCACAAAGGCAGGGTACAAACTTGTACCAAACATTAAAACCATGCCATGCATTCTCAAAAAGTGAGAAGAGCAGATGACTGACCATCTAAGGTTTTATAAGTTTACAATCTTCAACTTGGTTTGGTCAGATACAAGCAAACTAGCTTGTACAGCTACTATTGCCAGCTTATTGATCAACTAATCTTCTGAAAAAATACAACAAACAAACAAAACCAAACCCAAATAAACACTCAAAACAAAAATACAAAACAAACCCCAGAATGCAAACAGCCTGCTCACCAACTTGAACTGCATAAAAGAAACAGTTCAGTGATCAAGAAATAATACTTAATCAATACAACCAGTTTACTTTCAGATGGAAAACAGGTAAAGTGGCAGTGTGACATGTCATACATAGCAAAATGAACAACAGAAGCGTGAACAGCTCAATCTACCTAATAATGTGAAACACAAAATAGCCATGAAGCTTAGAAACTAACCAACTGTATTGGATGAATGTTGCAAGCTCGGGACTCTTGGGGTGACAATCCTTTGGGTGTAGGACCATATTTGATCACATTTTACTGTCTCTAAAGGAAACCAAAGTAATCTGATACAGGGAAAACACTTCTTCTGCAACAGATGCCCAAGCCCTAATTGTTTATCAATACCAACTAACCCTTGTACAGATGTTTAGAAACAACACAAGGCAAATAATTGATGAGATAAATGACTAACTTACAAGAACCAGACAGAACATTAACAATGCATGTTTTTTTAATCTACTAGCTCACACAGCTTTAGTGTGAATTGCAAATTGGATTTACATTCTCTGACCTCCACGCTTCCTGTCAGTCTCCTGCAATTCTCCCAATTATATATATGTTAAACATTCATTCTCATCATGTTAACATTGATGTGTTTTATCTTTGCACACTCCAGAGAAGCAGTAACTACAATGCCTGAAAAATTGACACTGTCTCCTGTGAATTACTCAACATTTGCCAGATTGTAAAAAAGGAAAAGTCATAAAGAGACAGAAATAATTTGATAATGTTTGATATTTTCTTGGCAGACAGCATCATTAAGTCTCTGAAATATTAGAGAAACTGCTAAGGTTTAAATTGCATGAGTGTAGTTGGGTCTAACAGCAGTGATGAACATTAAGCAAGTTGCCTTGATAGTCAATGTAAAACAAAAGGAAGTAAAGAATCATAATGGCTTAAATAGCTCTGCCTCTAAAACTTGACCAGAGAAACAGCAGCTTTGATACAGCTCTGGCTTAGATAAAAAACCTGAAATAAAATTAAAAGCTGTTAACAGGATACCTCATATCTGATGAATTTAAAGATAAGTAGCACAGTGTCTGCAACAGATTCATGCTTTTTGACACTTACTCTGAAAATTAAAAAAAATTCCAGATCCCCTCAAATTTTGTTCAGACTCCAGAATATTTTCACATGTTCTTTCCGTGCCAAACATTCAGCTGGAACATATACTTGCTATTGAAGAGCTTGCAGTCAAACACCTGGGTTCAAGCTCATGGTTTTAGCTTGCTTGACTGGAGAAAATAAAAGCACTTAAAATACAGTCTCTTAATCACTAAGATGACTCAGGGATCTCAAATTATTTGAGAAAAATGTACTTACAACTAAACACTGACAGCAAATAAGAAAATGAGCAGTAACAAAGTAAGAAGTTTCTTGTGTTTGTCTTGTACCTTTTACTTGCTTAAGATCTTTCCAAGAAGTTGTATGACCACAGCTAGCAGAGCTCTAGGTAGCCATAATTTATTTCAGCAAAAACAAAAAATTACCCCACAAAAATGACACTTTAATCAGTTTTTCATTATAGAACATACATCAAACAGTTACAGTAATCATTGCATTGCCAGAACAGCAGGAATTCTACTTCCTTTCAACACTTAGGAAGTTATGCTGCATCACACTAAAATCTAAATAAAATCTAAAATAAACATAAAAATGCACTTTCCTTTATAAAGCAAGTCAAGAGGACACAACTACAGATGTAAAAAAAAAGTCCAGATGGTGTCTGACCATCTGTAGCCTTACACTACATAGTACTACCAAGCCATCAGATCTCTGAAAAGTTGTATTACATTTTATGAAGTAATATACTAGAAGGCCTTTCTATACATTCAGAGATATTGACTGAAACTTTGGGCAATTAATCCTTCGCTTTAAAATTAACATTTTAAAGAAAACCTATAACTTAATATCATTTACTAGTCCAAGACAACAAACAAGCAAAACCCCACACTTACTAGCCCAAGAAAACAGACAAAACAAAAAGGAGATTTAATCACAACAGCAGATCTCCCTTTCAGAGTTTATCAAACAGGAAAAGTTAGGTATTTAGTGACAGTGTAATTATAGGGAATGTAGGCCCATCTTTAAGAAGCTAACACCACTTCAGAGCCTGGGGTTGCATTGGAATCCAGTTGGTACTCGGTATATAAAACACTATATTGGATAAAAGGGGTGAGGGGGTAGCCAGTTCTCAGTACCTTGGTCATCCTCATCTTCCACATGAATTTCACTACATGATTCAAACTTTATGACACCTCCTTGATCTGACTAGTGCAATTTTTTCCTGGGAAGCTCTGCAACCTTAGAAAGCACACGCTGATTCAAACTCAGCTGGTTTCCCTGAAAGAGTTCGATGACAGACGTCTCCTCAAAATGTGGTGTGGAAATGGTCCTCAATATTGAGACACACACTCTGGGACTATGTCCTTCAGCCTCATGATATCCTATGGAGTAAATGAATCCAGTGAAAAACAGAGTTGTTTTTAATGGCAGAAGTCAAGACACTGTACAGAAGCCTGTTCCAGAACATGAACTGCACAGCCAAATGTAGTAGAAATATCCCTTATTTTCACACTTAAAACATTCCCACCTTTGTCTGTACACCATCCTTCCCTCTTTTCCCCCTTCATAATGAAGTCCAAAAAACCCAACGTGACGACAGAAATAGTTTTAGTGTTTTAAATTTGGGAATCAATCTCTCCTACATGAGGACATTTTTTAAAAACAAATGAACGAAAATCCAAAAACCAAAACCTTATAAAGCCATTTGTTTGGTTTGCCAGCAGCTGAAAACCAGTTTGTCCCACTTGACAGCTAAAATCCAGCATGTTTTGCTTTGTTTGGTCTTCCCACAGAGAAGAGACAGCAGTCAGCTGGTCATTGGCATGTTGTCCCCCCACATCCTTCCCTTTAAGATCACACAAATCAAATTTTGCCACTGCAAGGAGCTGTCTTTTATCCAGCCAAAATAGCCAAGGAAAGATGCAAGTGGAAGATAAATGTGCTGCAACATGGCAAAAGCAGATGAAAAAGCAGAGGCCCACAGATGAAAACCTTATGAATTTCAATGGTCTATTCACCTATATCAGCTGTATCTACTCTTGTAGATATCACCTCCAAATGTTTACTTTGCTTTTATTAAATCTGTTTTAACTAGGAAAGAAAAAAGGAAGATATACAGGTGTAATACAGAACCCAACAAGTCTGATGAACAAACAGGAAAACTATGCAGGGCAAGTAATAATTTTTTAATACAATACAAAATTAGATTTTCCCTCAAAATACAACACAGCACATAATAGCTATGAATGCCTAGAATTCCCCCAGAAACAACCCAATAAATGGCAGGAAAACAGCTACCTATGGAAGTAGCAAATGTCTCCTGACCCTGCTTTCCTGATAATCTGACATCATGTAAGCAACCTGTCATCTTTATTGAGGAAATATAAAAATATTTGCCTCGTTGAAAATCAGATTTTTTCTTAGAAAGGAAATACATCAGCGAAGTGCAGCTGAGGCTATTTCTTTTTTGTATTTACTGGGAAGAGTTGTGAAATATTCAAGATAAGCTTCTACCATTTCATAAGTCAGCCTAAAAAAATCTGTAAGCTTATCTCTAAAGACTGTCTCACAACCTTGAAATCACTAAAGGCTCCAAACTTTAATACCTGCACAGTCAACATCCAAATAAGCTTCTGACAATGTAAAATAAAGTCAGCTTCTATGTTCCAGCTCTTGCAACAAATATATGTATCTGTAAAGGTGAAGCTATTGGAAATGGGCAGGGTTAACAAGCAACTCTCCAAAAGGCAATTTTTTAATACTTACATAATAATTACTTAACCTTAGTCCTTGGATTGGATTTTTCAGCCACACTTCCCTAATTTGGAAAGCCAAAGCTAACTGTCATTAGTGCAGGTTGAGAAGCACTTTTAGTTGGTTTTTTTTTAAATCGGTTCTATCTAGCTGCTCATTGTGACTGTATAACTTAATTTCCCAGAACACCAATTAAGTAATAAATTGTGATTACTGTAAATTCAGTGTGCAGAATGAAAAACAACCCACGACATCAAAACAATCTGACAAGCATTCTTATAGTTATTCTTTGATCCAACTCTCATTTTTAATAAAAGCTCCTAGTTTAGGATATTTCTTTTCTTTATTGCTAGTTTATCCCTCATTTTAAACATACTCCCCACATCCTAATTTTGTACTTCTGCATTCTGCTATCAGTTTATATTTTAATCCAAATGGTTTTACATTTTTCTATTAAAGAAACAGACATAAAGGATTAAGAGTACTTCTTTGGAAAACAAAGAAATTTTCCTTTAAAGAGGAGATTTAATCACAATATCAATTTTCCTTCACAGTTTATCAAGCATTGGTGCTTTATAATTACAGAATTGTGCAATTCCAGGTTAAAACTGTGTTAGAAATGTGAATAAAGCACAGCAATGAAATTGCTATATATTCTTCAAGAATACGTTTAAGATGGCTGTTTCTACCCAGTTGCAAATAGAACAAGAACAAAGAAATACCTCCCTGTTTACTCAGTGGAAGTGCATAGGATCACTGTGATTCTTTAGCTCAACAAGGATATCAGCTGTTTTAACATCCTTCACATCTAAAAATGATGTGCTTATATACATATTTATAAATTATGACTTCTTTGATCTGTAAGAAGTAACACTTAAATCAAACCCTTGTTGATTTCTTCATTCCAAGCAGTGCATCTACACACCAAAAGCTGTAAACTAGTTATTAGTTGTTATAAGCTTACAATTTGGTGATTATCTCTAGCAGTAAAAGATAGATACTGATTGCTGCTATGAGATTTACTGAAATACAACAATAAAAGCAGAAACAGCTGAAGCTTTGTTTAAGGGAAAGGTAAATCACCTTAAGGACAAAAGCACTCTAAAGAACAATCTGATTTGGAGTTCGTTTCTAGGTCAGGAAATTCTTATTTAAAAGCTGAAATGCAGCAATGAAATAAGCACTGCAAGTTCAAAAACTTGAACATGACTGCTAGCGAAAAGACATGCCAAATATCTTAACTATGATGTAGGTGTGCCTAACTCCATTAGACTTATGAATACACCAAAATTAACAGCACAAAGTTGAAAACTGTCTGGAGAGAGAGCTTTCCTCCAATAGCTAGACTGAAGTATGCTATTTAGCTTCTTCATGTGGGACTTAGATACACGCGTGACCTGTCTCTGATTTGAAGATCTCTATCATCTCTTGCATTACCTCACCTCAACAACATAATAAGGAGAATAAAAAGAGAAAAATGAGTCAAGTTCTTTTTATATTTCCTTGCCTCAGAGAAAACCAGTATCAAATAATTAGGTGTTTGCACTTAATAGCCTACTTTCCTAAAAAAGCATTTATTGGAGTACTTTTAGATCAAATTACTTTTTCTGTGAAATTTACATGCAGAAAATTTACCCTTTTGTGTCTTTAAACATGCAAGCCTAGCATAAAACAAAAATATTAATGAGAAAATTAATTAATTAACTAATTAGAATTAGTTAATTAGAATTAACTAATTCTGCTGTATGTCAAGTATTTAATTCTGGAATAAAATTGAGATTGGAGACGTCTGCATCAAAGTAAATATAGTGGGATAGGTAAGAAAGATTGCAGGCAGATTTTCAAAGCTATGGAATAAACTGTTAATTTATTTATCTTTGCAAATCCATCTAAGCTAAAAAAATGCATTAGTGAAAAGAAATTCACTTGCACAGCAGGAAAGCTCTTGAGCCTAAGAACTAAACTTTTTTCAAATGCTCAAGGCAATCTTTATAAAGCTATAATTATATCCTAAGTCTCTGAAAACGTTCTACTTTACAGAGTTTAAGTGACTGGTCAATCAACATGCCACTCAAACCAAGTTGACACTTGTTGCAGAATTTCTTTTCCATAAGTTAAAAAATAAAATATGAGCTTAGTTTTTTCCACAGGAATTAACAGTATTGTGAGGATCCTTCTAATTTCTTTTTTGAAAGGCTTAAAATAAATATACGCATTACCTCTCTGGCCAAACGATATCCACAGACACTTCTACTAACAAATTTACAGGACAGTGTGCATTTCTCCAAATGACTCAAGAGCTCATCTTAAACTGATCTGAAGAGAAGAAAAACAACCATTGATCTCAGTAATTCTTCAAAAACAACCAAACTGAAAGACTGATTTAAATCTACAATAACGTGTCAGGTAACGGAAAGGCAGCAACACACAATACCTAAAGAGGGTATTTTCCTTTTCTACCACCACTACAGTATTTACTTCAATATCTGAATACAGGAAAAAAAGGTGATAAACTGTTGTAAACTTGTGGAACTTTTGTAGAACTGCTGCTGTTTGCAGTGGTAAGAATAGCTTCTAGTGTGGCCTGCCTTCACCTTTGAAGAAGGCTATGTCTTGTGTTAGTTTCACTTCTCACACTTTAATAATGAAACACAAGTAATATGGAAAGAGGCACCTTCTTACAAACATTAAGTAAAACAAAAATACATAGCACAGATTAAGAAGTGACATAAAATGTTTATGTGCACCAGGACTCCTTGTTACATCGTAGCACACAAACATTAGACCTCTCAAAACTTTCAGCTGCATGATACTCCTGTATACCTGCACTGCAGATTTTGCATGCTTGCCGATTGAACAATAAAGGAATATAAGAGCTACAATACTAGAGACCTCAATCAAGATGCTGTTGGATAACATCACAAGATGAAGTACTTTGTATTTAAACAAGTATTTAAGAAAACAAACAAACCTACTGAAATGTACTTTGTTCACAGGGAACTCTTTGTCCTTGTAGCTGTTGCAAGGAAAGAGATTTATAGTGGATTCACCTTCAGAAATATAATGTACTTAGCAAGTGCAGAACAAGAGCACCACTCAGTGGAACTACCAGAGAAAACAATACTGGTAAAGTCAGTGCTATCTGTTCATAACCCAGCAACAAAAACAAGCTGCAGGTGATTCTACCAAGACAAAAATCGTTCTCAGAAAAATTTTAGGTGAAAAGATGGCCAGGTTTAAATTATAGTCTCTGTAATATGAAGTTCAATCCTTAATATTACTTATTTTTTGAGTCTGTTTCCAACATACAATTATTACATCTCCATGTATTTCAAAAATACAAATTATAGTTACAAAAAGGAAGACATATGAGTCATCATTCAGTTTTCGGAATCACCGTCACCCTCCAAAATAACCACCATTTTTCACTCTCTGGGTAAAAACACTGAAGCCTGTCTGTATCAGATCGTATAGTATTAGTCTTTGGACTTCAGAGATAAAGTTTAACATACTTCATAAAACTTGCCAGCTGGACATTGACAACATACCTTTAAACAATTATAGCTGTTTAAAATACCAGGAGAGGATGTAAGATATCCCTACTTCCACATATAAATTTTTTGATTTTTCTGCATAAATTTGAATTCTGCACTTCCCAAGAAAAGCTTCAAATACAAAATCTTGAACGTCTTGATTTTCACTATTTACCCACTAAAACTAGAAACTTTTTGGAATGAGGAATTAAAACTGGTGAGTCCTGTAGTAAGGCCAGTGGCAGCCCAACCAGTGTTTCCAGGGTACTGGGTCCAGGTGTTACCTTTTTCATGGCAGCCTGTATAATGTTGTGCTTTAAGTCAATGCCTAACCCAGTGTTAATCCCACATCAGTGTCAGCAGTGTTTGCACATCATCAAGGCATTCTCTGTAACTCTGCTCCCCCAGCAAACAGGCTGAGAGTGTGCAAGATGCTGTGAGGAGACATGACTGTGACATCGCCTTGCCTGCTCTGCCTGAGACGGCCATGACAAAGCACCAGCTTCAAGCTTAATCGGGTTATTTGGGCCCTGCAGTCTTGTCAGGTGTGCCTCTGTACCAAAGCAGCTTTACCCACTGGACACAATTCTTGTAATGAAACACACTACAGCTTCAGTGGAGGACCCTCCAGGGGCTACCCTGTGGCCTCACACACTGACCACCATGTTTAGAGTGAGGGTCTACAGCAGGTGGGAGTCATAGGAAAGAACCTCAGTTTGCAGCAAAGTTTCTGTGCATCCTAGCTAAAGGTGACAACCCAAAAACGTACACTTGTAGTTTGCATTAAAAAGGTGTAAAGTGATCACGCGGAAAGTTGTCCAGTCAGGGTTTATTTGAATCTCTACCATGTGACACAATGTCTTTTGCAGCATAAAATACCGAGCAACTCCAAAAACTGTGAAGAAAGATTCTCTAAGAACACAATTACTACTGTCATATCTGGTTAACTGCTTAAGGAAGATTCTAAAAAAACCAGAATTCCAGTCAATCATAAATCCCAGTATGTTTCTCCTTTAACCCAGTCATGCACCAATGAACATTTGCAAACTAAATGCTCTTCATAAAAGTGTATTTAAAAATACACTTTGCTACAATCCAAATTTAGATCCTGAAGTTCACTAATCTATACAGTAATTTCATACAAATAAATAGGACAATTACTAAATTTTGTAAAGCTTAGTCTTTTCCCAAGACTCATGATCCCCTCTCACTGAGGATTACTGCACATTCACAGAGAATCTGTCTTGCCAGTTGGATGACACATAAAATGTCCATGGGACTTATGGGACAACTGAGTAACAATCTATGAAGTTCTCATGGGGATGGATCCCATTGTCCCTACTTGGAAAGATGTCCCTGCTTCTGCCTCACAGGCAGCAAATCCATAATTAAAGTATCTGCAGATGCTGGTACTGCCCATACGATAGAAGGATTCATTACCTTACTTTCCCAGAGTTCTGCTTCTCTAAATGAGAAACATATCCCTATCTGTCCTGCAAGGCACCCCAACATAAACACCGAGGAGTGCATTTAACAGCTAGAAATCCCAAACACACGACACATTCATACACTCTCTTCTAATTACACTAAATTTCTAGGACACATATTGTTTCTTTGGGAAATGTGGAAATGTTCAGTACTCAAACACTAAAACAGAAAATGCTTCAGTCACCATAACGCATTACCTGGTAAATCAGTCTTCATAATATCAATGCCAACTTGAAGCTCAGGCTCAGCGGCAAGGACTGCATAATCTCCTTGATGAGAGACATTGAAGTTGTAATTTGCATTGACACCGAGTACGTTATTGGCCAGGAAAGGTTTTCCTTTTGATGTCCTTTGCAAGTGCACTTCATTCCAAGGTATGCTCAGCTCTTCTGAAATTAATTTCCGCATCAGCAGGCGACCAGCCTATGAAATAAAATGGAAGTACATACAATTCATACAGAACTATTGTGCTATGTGGTTGCTAGAAAACCTCCTGCCTAAAAAATGTTAGTTTATTACTGTTGATATCAAGTTGTGTATTTTAGCCAAATAATTTAAATTTCTCCCTTTTACAAAAGCTGTGTCAAGCAAGTTTAAGCAAATGAGTTCATCAGAGCGTCAAATACACTGTCGCTATTAGCACAATTAACACAAAATGAAAAATAGTCCCAGCCTAGCAAATCACAGCAGTTCCTTTTCCTACGTTATTTACGATATGTTATGGCACAAATAAATGCTTTTTTACACCACCCTGAACAGTAAAATTATATCAGCACCCTTTCTTTCAGTACATCCATTCACTGCCTAGGTGCTAAATAAAGCATTCAACAGCTAAAAGTGATGAATAACTCCAGACTCATTAGCAGGTGTGTATTACTATACTAAAACCCGAGATTTAGAACCTGAATCATGTAAACCAGCTTTATTTTACTACTCGTTACACTGATGGTCTCATGTACAGTATCCCAAGGTACGCTAATTTTGTCTCCTGACTTGGTATCACGACTTAGAAGTTGTGAAGTCTTTCAGAGTAACTACTGAGAGCAGCCTGCCCTCCCTCTTTGCTCCTCAGTGAGCTTCATACTTTTATACAAGGCTTATCCTTTAGCTTTACATCCCTGAAATGCTCTTGGCAGGGCATGTTTTCCTACGACAAATCAAGAATTTGGACAGTGCTGCCTGTGCAGAGAGACAACCACGTCCCCGCTCCCCATGTACCAAGGCGGCTTTGGCATCGCGGGCAAAGAAAAACTGGCCGATACGCTCCTTCTCCTCGGGCTGCACCAGCTGCGCGGCGAGCAGCCATTCGCGGCGGCGGGGTCGCCAGGCGCCACAGGGGAAGGCCCAGCGCACGCTGCCCATGGCCTGGGCCCGCAGCGCCGACCCGGCCGCTCTCCTGGAACCCGCCCGCGGGCCCGCCCCGCGCTACCATCACCCATCCCCTCGGGCCTGGCGGGAGCCTATCGGCGTCCGGGAAGCACAGACGGCCCCGCCCCCGAGAGTGCTAACCAATCCGATGTCAGAGTGCCCTGTGAGTGACAGCGGAATGCGCCAGGCAACGACCTATCAGGAGAAAGGCGGTGCCTGCGGCGGAGCTGCACCCGCGGTGTCGTCAGAGAGGAACACTCTCGGGGGGATGGGCGGGCTCTCACCTGGAGTGGCGGCCGGCGGAGCCATTCCGAGTGCAAGCAGCAGGAGAATGACGCCGGAAGGAGCCAATCTGCTGGCGTGGCTGCTGCGGAGGGTGGGGCAGACCGGTCGGTGAGCTGCGAGTGTTGGCTGCAGGTGGGTGCGCGCTGCTCGGAGGGAGCGCTCAGGGGAGACTGGCGCTTCGCCGCCTGCGGAGAGGCGGCAGTGGCGGAGAGCGCCGCGTGCCGCGGCCGGGCCGCGCTGTGAGCGAAGGGGATCCCTTTGCCCCGTCCCGCCCGTCCTGTCAGAATTAGTCCCTTAGAATGAACGGAGCCGCCGCGGGGCGCAGGCGACCCGCCCCTGAGCATGCGCAGTAGGGGTGCGGGCGCCGCTGCCTTTCCCCGGCGGGCGGGGCGGGGGCGATGGCGGCTGTGCTGCCGGCTTGGGGCCAATGAGGCTGGGGGCGGCCGACAGCCCTGGCCGTGGCACAAAGAACGTAGTTGCCCGCTAAATTGTACCTCCCTCGGCTCTGTGCGGCACAGGGAGGTGGTTATGCCCTCGGAGGGGAGAGTGGTTCTTGATGGCAGCGCGCCCCGTTGAGGACAGGTGATGCGCGGCCCGTCTCTGCCATCAGCGCACCCTGCTGAGGTGTTGCCGTCAGCGCGTTCATCCTGCTGGAGAGCCGTCCGGGCCCCTGGCAGAGCTGTCGCAGCGGGCTGGGCTCTGTTTGCCTTTTATTGACTATAAAGGGGAGCTGATTGTCCCGAGAGCAGATGCAGCGCGCTGCATCACCCTAGCAGGGTTCTGGCTCCTAAGGATCTGTCCGAACAAAAGCCTCTTGTATCCTCTTGTGCTCATTGTTCTGTTAAGAATTCCAATGGTTGTCAGAACTGGATGGATTCCCATGTGCCCTCAATTAAAGGCCATCTCTAAATCCTCAAAAATAATGAATTTGCTGGCCCTTTGGTTCTGGAGTTGAGCCTTAGCTAAAAAAATTAGAGTCTATTTGAAAATTTACTACCCATCTTTCTGTTGCTTGCCTTTTGAAATACTTACACTTCATCCATCCTGTATTGACCGTGTACAAATGATGCAAAAATGCTGACAGTTGTATTATTGCAGGTATTTGTTACAATCCTCCTTTTTTGTTGTTGTTTTGCATTGCCAGCTCACTGTTAATATGGAAAACTGCTGTTTCTACACAGGCCAGAAGGTCTTTCTGTCTAGAATAAGTCCTTAGTTATAGCTGAGTATAGATCGGTTTTCGCAAAATATTTTAAACACGGAAGTCACATTGCATAAACAAATGTTTAATCAAGGAATCAGTTGGGTATTTGACTTATTTTGAAATATTATTCCTGTTTTTCTTCATGATTTAGTGAAGAAAGGAACGGCATAATCTTATGCATTATCCAAACTGATAGACAAAGTTAACTGACAGCAGAGGAGGTTTTAACACAGTCAAGAAGAAAACCCAGGAAAATGCTCTTCACCAGTATCAAACTGTAGCTGAGGCTTACATTTCAAACTTTGTATTCTGTGCACTTTGAAGAGGAAATTGTGGCCTTTTGTATATTATATGATAATGCTAATGGATTGTGGATCTTACCTAGTTCCAAAAAAACCCTCTGCTTTGATTGATAGGTTTACCTTGTCCATGCTCTCTACTTAAGAGATTTAAAGATGTAGCATTTTTTTTCACTAGTGGATTAATTTTTTTTTAAAGTGAGCTTCATGCTTAAATACAAACTGAAGCTCAAGATGCACTGTATAATATGTAATATAATTATGCATGTATTCAATAGGAACCCACATTTTTAAGTAAAACACGCTATTATAATAAGGTATGCTAAATTATTGTCTAAAATGCTCAATATTGCATGCATGTTCTGAAAAAAACCCACATTTTAATCACATGCAAAAGTGACAGACTACAGAAGCCATTAAAAGCTGTCATTTTCTTTTACAGAATTTGCAGTTATTTTCACCAGAATTAGAAGTGTAGTATGTTATTTTAATTCCATTTTTTTTCCTGAAAATTAAAATTACAGTTCTTGATCCTTTTGGGCTAAGAAAATAATTTGCAAAGTAACTTGATTAATTGGAAAAATTTAATTTTAGGATAGAATCCAGCTGGTTTTAGTTGTTTTAAGTGATAACTGCTTTGTCTTAATGGGTTCATGTGTTTGTCAGGGAACATGCATTTGATAAATCACTGCTTGCAGAGTGGGCATCTTCCACTTTTGGAATGCTTCCAGGAATTAGTGTGATTTCCTTACTTCCTACTGGTACCATGCTGGGATTCTTTCCATGTTGATTTTTTTTTTTTTTATCACTTCTAAAGAACACAAACCTTTAAAGTCTCTGTGTCACCTTTCAATCTGAGAATACTATCTCAACATTTATTATTGATAAATGTCATTTTTGTGGATTAAATGTCTCAAAATGTCCTGTGCATTTTTCTGCTTGTCCTAAAATGATTGACTGAATATTATTTTTCTTTGAAGTTCAGTTATTTATAAAAAAGCTGTGAGACTCAGTTGCATTGACATTTCCAGGCAGGAACTTGGAATTCTTTTAGTGTTTTCAATCTCAGGCAATCAGTGACAACACATTAATGGAATATAAAAGCACAGAACTTGTAGTCTGTGTTTATAGTTTAATTACATTTTAAACCACTCTTGCTTTTTAGTCAGCAATTAGAAGTGTCACCAAATCCTACAGATATCCGTTCCACTCATAATTGTCTTAGTGAATGTTTAATTAGATGTGTAGTGTAGAGTGGTGTCTTTAAAACTTATTAACAAGTCATTAATTTCTCTCCTTTTGAATGGACAAGGAATGAAAATAGCAAATCATCTTGATGAGTATACAGTAGACTAAATAATATAATACTTGTAATATTAGATCTTAGAATGCTGATCTTGACCTTTTCAAAATGTATATAAATGCACAGTTAAATTTTGTATGAAAAAACCTGAAAGTTTTCTAGAGAAATCTATACAATTTCTTCATCTTCCCTGTGCTTAATTCTTTCATCCTAGGTATGTAAAGTGTTCTGTAAAATACCAGCTCTTAGATTTCCCTTTTTTAAAATCCTGCTCCCTAGTAACACATACTATCCAAGCTGGGAGAAGGCCACATAATAAATGTAATGATCCACTGAAGAACAATTTATTTCTCATCAGATACCTGCTATGAAGTACAAAGATTTAATTTTTTTAAATTGTTGAGTGCTGTAGCACAGCTGTATTGTGCTTTCAGATAAAAGCAGATAGATTGTTTTACAATTGTTTGTAAATAATAAAGTACCAAATCAGGGTTGAGTTTAGACTGGTTTTGCCAGCTGTGTTGGAAGAGGAGAGAATGTCTATCTGCACAGTGTTATTTGTAATTTCTGAATGGCCACTCCTGTGTGCTGGGAACAGTCTTGAGCCTCAGTCCCATTCCAAGATTTTGGTGCTGTTTATTGTCAGGCAGGCACAGCCCTAAGGGGCTTTTCCTGGCAAAGCACCAGCTGAGCTGTGTGTGATACTTACATGTGCTCAGTACTTCCACAAAACACAATTCCCTAGGCTATTTCAAAGTCACACATATTTGTATGTATATTTTTATCTCACTGTTATAAAGTGATCAGACAGTTTGGTGTCTTTGTCTTTCTGGACCCTCATCTGGGTGTTCATGCTTCACTGCTATTACACATCCTCTCCCTAGTTTGATACCTTTTCCTTGGTTATTCACTAAGAAATAATTGCACATCTTCCACCATTCTCAACTGTATTAGCATATTTAAACTCCTGTAGCCATTTTATTTACCAGTTGTAGCAGCTAAAGCTGTTTGGATTGTTGGTTTAGCAAAATCTTTTCAGCAGAAGTGTTCATTAATATACGTACATCCTGTATGTTCCAGTCAGTGCTTTCTACAACAGATTCCGCACAAACAAAAGTTTGTCTCTGCTCAAAGGACACTTCACAGTTCTCTTTGCTTTGCTCTTTCCAATCTGCTGGAATGGATGTGAAAATCATTTCTAGGAGGTGTATTGCAATGGTTGTGATTTTAGTGTGTGCCTGTATGTTCTGAAAATGTCTTGGATGTTTTTGGTCTCCTTTATGAGTGCAACAGTATGCTGTGTTTATAGTCTCCTAGTATAATATCTAGGATTCAGCATATATTTAATTCAGGTTATTCAATTCATAGTCTAAAGGTCATTTGGACTTTCCAAAGGAAAGGTATAAGAAAATAAATTCCACATTTCAGTATCTTCTAGGTACAGAATTATCAGAGCACTTAAAAAGGATTGTTGATGGTGGTAACTAAAAGGCAATCATAAGTATCTTAAGTCCTCCACATATCTTTGGAAAGGGAGCATTAGCATTGCAAAGTTCCACTAGAAATTCAGTGAGCTTTTGGCAGCTGCTTGCATGGAATTAAGATCAGTTAAACATTTTCTGGTAGGCTTTTACCATTGCTTAGATACTAAGAGAAATGTGTATATATCTCATATTTTGATTATGGTCTTATCAGTGTTCTCGGTGTGGTTACTTGGCATCTGTGTCAATGAGCTCGTTATGTTCTAGATTGCTCTGTCCCTTCATGTCTTGGGAAAAGGACAGTGTTAAAACAGGCAAAGGGTTCTAACTGGGGGATCCCTTACAGCCTAAACCACTCTATGCTTCTATGACAGGGGTCTTACAAACAGCACAGCTAATGAGGTCTGGGTCCTTATTACTGGATTTTGTGACAGATCATAAGAATCCTCTTACCCTCAGAACTCCCAGGTGGTCCCTTATTTCATCCATCGTAATGACCAAAAGTAGCTTACTATCCCAGCCTTCTGTTCAACTGCTGCTGCTCTCTGGCCCTACACAGACTGCCCATTGCTTGCCACTTGACTGTCAGGCATGCAGAATGCCTGGCCCCTCAGCTGGAGACCTGTACAGATAGTTTTGAGAGGTACATTTGTGTTCTCCATAGGTTTTATATGGGGTTGACTTTAATAACTGTGAAGTTTGTATCAGTTTTCACTGTAGCAGCCAACTACCCCTGTGTTTGAGGTGGCTTACAAGAAAAGCCCTTATAAGCCAGGGCAAATGTTTAACTTCTAACTCTAGGGGAGCTGAAAAATTTTGGAATCATTTTCAGTTGTCTCTCTCAACCAATTGTTGTTGTTGTTGTTTTTCTTTGTTTGTTTGTTTTTTGGTTTTTTTTGTTTTGTTTTGTTTTGTTTGGTTGGGTTTTTTTTGTTTTTGTTTTTGGTTTTGGTTTTTTTTTCAGAAAAGCGGGCTAATAGCTAATGGGGCATTTGTCAGTGTAAGATTGTAAAGGTTCAGTACCTGAGCAGGGAGGTTTTGTCAAGTGGTGAGAGATGGGATCACATTCAGCAGTACTTGTGTCGTGTTCCAGGAGAGGCTGCAAGGCCAGTTGCTGAACAACACACAGACATGTCTTAAAAAGCAAAAGTAAAAGATCCCAACTCTAATGAACCATTTACTGGAGCTTGGTTCTTGGTAATCCACATGAAGACAGGCTTTGTAATTGGAATCCTGTGGGAGTTTATGGAGCAAAGAAAAGGAGGGGTGTTCCCCAGATTGCTCAGCTGCAGACCTCTTCAACATATATCTGCACCCCCTAGGTTTCTTACCCTTTTGTCAGAGTTTATCAAATATTTATAAAAAACCCTATTGATTAATTCATATGGCTTTGTAGAAGAATGCATGAAATAATTATAAATGCCTTGTTTAACATACCAAGTTTTAGCTGAATCGTTAAGAGAGTTTGGAGGGCTCTAAAATCATCAACAGATTCAGTGAAGTGGTACATTAATACCAAAATTATAAAATAAGTCAGGAATTGGCTACAAGACAGCTGGAAATTGAATTTTTTATATGTATTTTTTTCATGGCGAGAAGGGTGAATTAAGCTAAGTTACTGGACGATATTCATTACTACATTCCTTAATCATGGACAAAAACATTAAAGATACACTGCTGAGTTTTGCTTTTAAGAAAATAATGAGATACTGCTATTAGAGATTAGGATTAGGATGCACTAGATGACTTGCAAATTGGACTAGTGAGACAGTGAAGAGATCTGAACCATAATGTTGTACAACAAATCTTTTATCAGTGAAAGAAATTTAGGATCAGACCGGAGTAAGAAGAAAACGGCAAGAAATAATAGAGAAAACCTAAAGAAACTCAGCCTTATAAGTGGATTTTGGAAAGTTTGACAATTATTCATTCTAATGAAAGTTGAGAGAGGATATCAACACTCCTGATAATTGTAAGAGTGACTAAATATATAAAGGAAAAATAAGATAATTTTAACAGAAGAACAAATATATGTAAGCATTAATAAACTGACTGTGTAATTAAGAGGTTTACAGTCTCTACACCAATGTACTGGAATAGAGTTTTTATGGTAATAGTGTGGTAAAAGAAAACTTTCTGAAACATTGATTGCTTGTATGAAACTGATCATATGACATCTTGCCTAAAATAGCATAGTTGGACTTGATTACAGTAGATCTTTCCATGTTCATTATACAAATATGAATATTACTGAAATTGGTAATTTTATCTACAGAAGGCACATTGTAGGTTGGAGCTTGCTATAGAAATTACATGTAAGTGGAGAAAAATGTCTTATATCTATTGTCAGTTCCAGAATTTTGCAGAAAGGTTTACATTTCTTTTAGAAGAAGTGTTATTTTACATGATGCCAAATAAACTTTGAAATTCACTTAATTTCTTTAAAAAAGTTTCATTCAAGTGTGAGAAACTAATGTTATTGAAGCAACTCTGCTTTTGAAGATTCAGCCTTTTGAGGACCAGGCTTTTAAATTTGTAAGAAAAGGGTATTCTAGAGAATTCTGACATATGAACAAGTTTTATGATTTATGGAAGTTGGGGTTTATGAGGCCATACATTATCAGAATAAATGGTGGTCTTGTTCTTCTGTATTTTCCTAGTTCCTCAGGCTTAGAGTGGAAAGAGTGAATACGTTGAGATTGTCTGGCCATGGGAAGGAGAAGATGCCTGCTCCAAGGGTGCCAGTGCTGGCAGCAAGATCACTGGATCTCTTCTCTTCCAGGAGACATGGAGGTCTATTTGTGGTTGGAGCTACCTGACTAGATAAAGTATAGATCAGTCTGCTGTGAAAGTACCTCACATGAAGAAGACTGCCTGATGGTTTAGTTTGCTGTGAATCTGTCATGTCATCAGATGAGCCTTTTCACAAAATTAAAAAACAAAACCAGTATTTTCTTGTTTCTGGGTTTTGTTTGGAATTTTTTGTCCTCTGTCAATTCAGGTGGGCCATTATCTGTTGCTGATTTTAATTGGAATTGTGGAAGCAAAATCCTGGAATAAAAAAAAATTGGAATGTTTCTTTAAACTTGAAAATAGGCAATCTTGACTCAGATTTGCAGTAAGGGCATTTTATGCATCTGCAATATATAAATAGCTCTTAAATAGGTGTAAATAAAATATATTCATGTTTAAAGTTGCTTTATGTTGACAAAGTAGAATAAAATATTTTCATTGTAAAAAACAGTTAAAACTAATTTACCATAGAAGAAAACCACTTTTCAGTGTAGGGATTTTCACCAGAAAAAAAAAAACTTGAAAGGGATACGGTCTTAAATTTATATGTGTTCTAAAGCCAGTTAATTTACACCAGTGTAAATGAAACTCAGAGTGAGCAAACATAAAGCTTCCTAACAAGACTAGAGGTACATGGCAAAATCAGTTTCAATTGACTAAACACTCAAAGGTGTACTGTCACCAAACTGTCTCTAAATAACCCTATTTGGTAAACCTCAGCAATCCTGTTATTCAGCCAGGCTGTTGGTGTTGTTTGTATTCCATTATTGCAGTCCAGAGTGCCTCATGGGGATCCACTTAGGATGCAGTCTAATAGCCTGTGTCTCCCTTCCACTACAAGATGTAGAGTGATCAGCCTTTTGGAATGTGAAATATCTAATAAAGTTTTCTTTTTCCATCTTAATTTTACATAAAATTGTAAGAATTTGGTGTTTTTTGAGGGTAAGCCTAGGAATAGTTTTTCTCTTAAATGACAATTAAACACACTCCTTGATGTGCTTCCTGTGGACTTTACTGAAAAAATTCCTACAGGTGGGTATTATCTGTAGAATTGTTCTCTGATATATGGCAGATAATTTACTTTGCAAAATTTGCTGTGCTATTTACAAAGTAGTAGTATTATCAATTTCAGTGTAACAGTCACTTGTAACAGAAATATCTAACTCTGCATATGATTTACAAACTAAATTCAATGCTGGGAACTTCTTTGTGTATTTTATGTTGTATTGATTTTGTTTGGGTTTTTCTAATAATAAGACTGTAGAATCAATTACTTATTTTTCCATTTCAGGAATAGATTGAAGAAAACATGGCCAATCAACGGGATTACATTAGCAGACCTATTTGCAATGGAATTTCTGTTCCTGAAAATAAAATCAATTCCTTAGTGGCTGAAGGTCACGGACAACAAATTCTAAAAGTACTACAAAAATTCAGAGAACAAAATATATTTTTTGATTTTAAAATTCTTGTGAAAGATGAAATAATTCCCTGTCATCGTTGTGTACTGGCAGCATGCAGTGATTTTTTCAGGTAAACATAATTTTGGCATGAGTTTGCAGGAAATAGATTCTAAGTTCTCTGGGAGGGAGAGAAGGAATAGAATTGAAAAAAAAAAGTTGAAACAATTATCACAATTTACATATATCTGCAGAGATTTGAGGAAAGCATTCAAACATCCTTTTAAGGGTATGCCAGATACAGCTCTTTGTATTTTCAAAAAGGCATGAGGACTTTATGAATCAGATTTCAGTGCCAGTTGAAAATCTGAAATAAAAGTTTCAAATCATAAATGTGTGGTTCTGCTGTTAGGTTGAACTGACCCAAGTTATGTATGTTTAAGAGTTACCTGTTGCCTGTATGAGTACTTGAAGGTCTGCAAGGATATTGTTTGATTTTTTTCTATGATAGTCTGATGTACTTTGACACATCTATGTTTTGAAACATAACAGATTGCTTATGAATACATCTTGTGCTGAGCAATTGTGGATAAATTGTGCATAACTTTGGAATGGAACTGGTTTTTGTTTGTCCAAAAAGAGTGGTTAGTATAGTAAAGATTGTCTTCAGAGGTATTTAAACAGATATGCATACTTTTATAAACTACAGATTTCAGCCTTTCAGCATGAAATGGATCTTCCTTCTTGAGCTTAAAGCTATGTATTCTTAAGGGACAGCTTTCATTCACATACAGAATATTAATTTATAAAGAAGCGTTGCTAACCTTTTTATTAGAAAGGTTCAAACTTGCAGTTCCCTACTGAAAGTGTTTCTGAGTACAGTTTACTAAGAACAAAGCTAAGACTCTAACAATGCATAAATGGACTCCTGGGAATGAGTTAACAATAGCTTCAATTCGGTTGCTCGTACGTAGGTGAGTATTTTTTCAAATATCCTGGAACACCCCATGGTCTAAGTGAGTCTGCCATATATGACAGAAGATAGCTAGATGTGTTCTAAGAATTACTGAAAAAAAGAACAAATGCAGATGAAATCAGCACTTTCTCCACTGCAGGAGCAGATTTGGGGGGTTTTTTTCAGACACACAGGACTACTTTCATTTGTCTTTAACTGCTTGACAGCGCCGAGATGATCTGGTAGAAAGAAATACTAGGATGAAATAGCTTCCAGAGGTAATTTTTAGAACTGAAGTTAAGTACATGGAAATGCATGTGTCCTTTTCATTACCTACCTCTTCAGATTAAAATCTGCCAGGAGAGATCTCTCCCTGCTCCTAATGGTTGATACGGCAGATAATAGCAGCCATCAGATTCATAAGTTGTCCTGGAATGCAAGGCCCATTTTTTATCTTCAAGGAATAAAAAGTACCTAAGTCCACTACATACATTTTGAAATGGAACCCCTTTTGTCTTCCTTGGCCTTTAGACTTCTCTTAGTTTTGACTTCATTGTGTAAACTGAAGAATCAGTAACATTTTGATCCTTACTTGTTAGCTTTCATAGTCAAAGCCTTTGTCTACATTGCTCTTCTACTGGTATTGTTCAGTTGCTATTTTACTCCCTAATTAGAGATTTCATAGCTCATGGGTTAATGAGGAAAGCATTATAAGGGTCATCACTTAGAGTGCACTTTGCGACACAGGTGTCTTATTGTAATTTTATATTCTTGTTGGGGAAGTCAGATGAGTTCCTGCTTTACCAGATGTTCACATCCCAAAGAGTATGTGCTATACACAGTGGTGGTTTTTTTCCCCTTTAGCTTCAGAAAAGGATGGGGTTTTAAAAATCCCATACAACAGAGATACTAACTGTATAACTGAACTATGATAGAACACTTTTTGATATAAATTAACTATATTAATATCCAGATTTTCTACTTTGCTTTTGATGATTGGTCTTTCTCCACTATTATCTTGTGTCATATTCAGAAGCCACTGCTATCCTAACTTGAGGCTTAGGCTCCGAGAGGGAAGGGCAAGAGATATTGCAGCGCTGTTCTATTGCCAGCACTTACCTGCTTGTAAAACTTTAATTATTTAGCTTGCCAAGTTAGATTGTGTGAAAGACTTAAATGTTATTACATACTTAAAATAAAGCAGTTAAAGTTGTAATAAAATTCCCACAGATCTCCTGATCAACAGTTCATTCCACAATTTCAACCATCATCTTTGTATTCAGTCACAGTCTACTTTGTGCACAGTTTGTGTCATGCAATCATATGTCAAAACCTCATTTTTACTTGGACATTGGCCTGTACTCATACATCTCTTTGTGAACTCTAAAGCAGTAATTAAGTTTCTTTGTGTTTTTCTCCTCATTTACCCCTCACCTACTTTTATTTCTGAGGACTACACCCATCATCTGTCCGGCCATTTGCTCAGCCTGCAATTTGGAAGGCTTTTCTATTTTTTTTCCCACATAATTTTATGTACTCATCCACATTGCATGAGCTAACTCATGGGGCTTTTTTACTATATATTTTTTTAAATCAGCCTTTCTTTCCCAAAGTTGAAACTGATGCCATCCTGAACAATTTCACATTTTCTCTCAGATTGAGAGCTGCAGACTTCATCACTGTTTGTGAAAATCCATACAAAACATACATGCTTAACATATGTTAAGCCATCACTTTGAATGTGTTCTTATCACTAGTCATTTTTTTTCTTCCAACACACCAAGTAAATTCATTGTTCATATAAGAACTTCCATATTTTAGACCTATTTTAGACCAGCCCACATTATTATGTGCCCCTGATTGTCTCCTTCCACATCAGTGTTCTTGTCTGTTTGCTAAATCTTTAATTTTTGTGTATATCTTCTGTATTCTATTCACAGAGCCATGTTTGAAGTTAATATGAAAGAACGTGATGATGGCAATGTTACTATTAGTAACCTATCACCCAAGGCAGTGAAAGCTTTTCTTGATTATGCTTACACAGGAAAAACAGAGATAACCAATGATAATGTGGAAATGCTCTTCCAACTGTCGTCATTTCTTCAAGTTTCACTCCTTTCCAAAGCTTGCAGTGACTTCCTAATAAAAAGTATTGATCTTGTGAATTGCTTACAGTTGCTTTCTCTGTCAGAAAGTTATGGGTCTGTCCGCTTGTTTGACCATGCACTAGATTTTGTACAACACCACTTTTCATTGCTGCTCAGATCCAGTGATTTCTTGGAGATGAATTTTGAGATATTACAAAAATGTCTCGATGCTGATGAACTAGATGTCCCTGAGGAAGAATCAGTGTTGAAAGCTGTCCTCCAGTGGACCAAGCACAACTTAGAAACACGGCAGAAATACCTGCCTAATTTGATTAAAAAAGTGAGATTACACCAGTTACCTGAAAAGACTTTGCAGGAATTTCTGCATTCTGAAGAACACTTACTTAAGAGTGCTAATTGCTCAGTAATAATCAGTGATGCAGTTAAAAGTGTGCAGAACTTCAGTGGATTGTTTCCAGATGCACGTCCTTCAACAACAGAAAAATATATATTTGTTCATAAAACCGATGAAGATGGAGAAAACAGACATACATTCTGCTACAACATCAAAACAGATAAATGGAAAGAACTACCACATACGCACATGGTTGATCTGCCAGGGTCAAGTTTGTCTAGCTATGGAGAAAAAATATTTATAACTGGAGGATGCAAGGGGAATTGTTATAGGACTGTCAGGCTTCATATTGCTGAACCGTTCCATGATGCCACTGACCAAACCTGGTGCTACTGTCCAGTCAGCAATGAGTTCTCCATAGTGTCAGCTATGAAAAAACCGAGGACAATGCACACATCTGTTGTAACCTTAAATCAGCTCTTTGTAATAGGTGGAAAGACTAGAGGAGCTCAAGAAACTCGGAGTCTTTTGGATGTAGAATCCTATAATCCTCTTTCCAAAGACTGGAAATCTGTAAGCCAGTTACCAAGAGGCATCTACTATCCAGAAGCAAGTGCATGCCAGAATATAATTTATGTCCTTGGCTCAGAAGTAGAGATTACTGATGCCTTTAATCCATCTCTTGACTGTTTCTTTAAGTATAACGCTATGACTGATCAGTGGTCTGAGCTTGTAGCAGAATTTGGGCAGTTTTTTCATGCAACTTTAATCAAAGCTGTTCCAGTGAACTGTACATTGTACATATGTGATCTCTCCACCTACAAGGTCTATAGTTTTTGCCCAGAAACCTGTGTTTGGAAGGGGGAAGGCTCTTTTGAATGCGCTGGCTTTAATGCAGGGGCAGTTGGGACAGAAGACAAAATTTATATACTAGGTGGTGATTATGCTCCAGAAGAAATCACAGATGAAGTTCAAGTCTACCACAGTAGTAGGTCTGAGTGGGAAGAAGTTTCACCAATGCCAAAAGCCTTAACTGAGTTTTACTGTCAGGTCATTCAGTTTAATAAATACAGGGACCCCTGGTCACCCGTACTGACGATTTGCTCTGGAGAATTTTGAAACTCCCAAGTCAAAAGAGTCTATTTAAATGCACAAGTTGTAGAACAGTTTTTAAGTATTAGTTTACAGATGGAGAAATATGTACTCGTTTAAATTTTCAGTTTAAATTAAATGCTGTAGGATTGCTTTTGGAAGAGTCCATTAAAATGTCATTCATGCTAGTCGTTATATAGACAGTATTACTTAATTTTATATACAACTCTTCTCTGTAATTATCAGAATGATTTTCAAAATGATATTAATTTTCCAAAAAGAATATTCATGAGGAATTAGTTGTGTAATATGTGCCATTATTTCTGTAATATTCAGTTGTCCCAATAGACAAATTGCTAAATGAGAAAATTGACTGTGATACTGTTTTCCCTATGTAACTGAAGTTTAAAAGACATTTTCATTAGTGTTATTTAGATTTTCTATGTTCATAAACCTGTAATAAGAATTCATTGTCAGCTTTATCTTATCACAATGACCTTAGCAAGGACAAGAGCCAAAGTGACCTTCGCAGTATTAAAACCAGGTACCTAACTTGAAGAGACTGATAATTCTTGTCATCTTACTTCAGCTCTTCAGTTTTACCAGTTTTTCTCCATCCTTGTGCCTTAGTAGTAGCTTTATTTTCTGTTTCCATCCCATTAACAGTGGCAAAGTAAACTTCAATAACACACTGCAGCATAGGTAAGATTTCTACAGGATGGATGATTCATGTGGTATCTTTCCTTCAGTCATGTTCCTAACTAAAGAAAAAAAAAAAAACTTCAGGATGTTTTCTTAATAGAAGTCTTCCATCTCTGAAGTCTTCAGTGCTACCTACTAAGCAGTCACTAGGCTGCTTATAGCAGCAAGCTGTAAAAGGAATCGTAGCTGTTGCTTTGGTTAACTACGGGAAAAGTTTGTATCTTGTCATACATCAAATACAAAGTTACAAAACTCCACCCCCCCATAGTAAAAGTAAATAGTAAATAGTATTTCTGAGGCGAGAAATCATCTCTAGTGGTTTAAATTAATTAAAACACTTTATCTTGAACTTCGTGGTAATTTTAGATGTTAAAATATTACACAGTAAACATTACACAATATATTGCTTGATAAACTTTAAGTAGTCAGCTATTATAATGTTAAAATTGTAATGGACTTTTAGTGCTAATTATTAGTCTAGCCATACATTGTGAAGTAAATTTGACCTCATGCTTACAAAGTCAGTCCTCTTTCTGACAGGAGGACACTGAAATTAGCTAGTTTTCATAAATTAATTTGTAATCTTCCGCAGCCTGAGAATTTCCTTTCTTACCAGGTATCCAGAAAAGACACTGAGAGCCCTTATGTTCCATATAAGTATTGTGAAAGCAGTAAGATTGTCCTACAAAATAATGGTTCTAAACATTTAATTACATCTTTCCAAGCAGTTTAAAACATGAATAAAATTTAGTGAGGCATCAGAGACATCTTTTATATGTCTTGAGACAAACTGTGGTAAGTTCATTATCGTATCACTGCTGCATGTACTTTTTGCAAAACCCAAGCTGAATATTAATGCTTAAAGCTTAATATTGCCTAGAACATGCTTCTGTTTTAAACAGTAAACAGTGGAAGATTCCTATTCTGTGATTGACTCTGTAATTTGTTATCAGATACCTTTACAAATTTAGACAACATTCATCATAACAGTTTTCAAAAGTATGTAAAATAAAATCATGTACATTTGGAGAACATGATAATAAAACAGGACCCTTCCACTCAGTAATTTCTGTATATTAATATGTGTGTCAGTTCTGTAGAAGTAGCTTGCTACAGTATTTCAGGCAACTTCTACTTTTTGGGGTTTTATTTCATAATAAGTCTCCAAATCATACTTTTAGTTAAAGTAGCTAGGTAACCTTTACAATCACCTTACAGAAATGCAAGTATTTTTATATTGGGACACAACTGCTTTTTGTTAGTGCAAAGCAAATGTATTGAGTAGAGAGAGGAAGAATACTATTCCTACTTACTGAAACAATAGGAAAAAAACCAAACACATAGGAAAATGGTAGTTTTAGTTTTAATGAAGCTACTCAGGGTAGTATAGAGACTTCATTAACCATTAATTATTGCAGCTTGTCACATCATTGGAATACAAGGTTCAATTCACCTTTGCTTGTGTATTTGTGTTGTGTTTATACCTGAGTAATATGAGTATGCAATTTATGCATTGAAAAGAGTAACATATTATGCCCATAGTACATGGGTATAAATAGCTATGCAAATTGGAAGAGACTAAAGAATTGCAAGGATGTTTTAATTGCCATTGTCATGACCAAATTGCTGGATCACATAAACAACAAGTGAGTTGAGTCATTCAGGTGATGCTTTTTCCCTTAAATTTTTCCCTACAGCAGATCCTGTTGGCAGTCTTCCACCCAGCCACTTGCTATAAGACTCTGGCATCTGACATCAGACAGAGCAATGACATAGAAATACTGAGAAATTTCTCAGTATAGACAGTGAAAACTATTCAGTGAAGCTGAATAGGGAAAACAGGCATGCTTCTTTAATATTCTACACTACACTTGTGCAGGAACTAATGTCAGTTTCCAGTCTGACAAATCATTCATGGATTTCACAGGGACTTGAGCTCTTACTCAGTGATCAGGAAATAATGTAGTAATGTCAGTTACTCTTGAGCATTGCCTACAGAAAAGTTACTGTGAAATGGTACTGATTTTCAGCAGTTAGGCAGGTAAACCTGTACTACAGCTCTCACAGAAGGAAAAAGGATCATTTGCCACATTTCCACATACAAAGTATTATATCTGGTAGGAGAATTGAATGCAGAAGAAGCAGAAGTGTTAGAAAGTCACGGTTAAAAACAAAGCTTTATTATAAAAGTAAAGACCTATGTTCCAAATCCTGTGATTAATTGCTAAAGGTGTGAGAAATCTCAGTGAACTACACAAAAGAATCTGAATTATTTGCATGAGTAATTGTTGCAATCTGGATCAAAGAGATTTTTCAGTCTACACAGCATTTATGCAGTTAAAAACAAAGGTCACAAAATTAACACAAAGTGAGTTTTTAAATGTCTTTTATGACTTTTCAAAGCTCTTTGAATCAAAGCTTTATGAAAAAGTACCTTCCTCTAAAATTAGTCAATAACTAGATTAATGATTACATATGTTCTCACTGAAATAGAGTGATGTTTAAACATACAAAATGCATGTAAAATTATAATCTATTTGCACTTAAATGATGTAACCAAAACATTTCTAATAGTATTCTATTTTATGTCACAGAATACATTATAAGCATGACCAGTATAATATACACGAAGATAATATATATTGTATGTGGGATTTTAATATCCAGTGATGATTATATTGGATAATCTTCATTTTTTTAGAATGCTGTCAAAACATTATTGCACCTTGGTAATGTTATCATATTAGTTTAGATGTTATAATAAATATCAATTATTCAGGTGTTTTATTGATTATGTTTGCACAGACCTGATTATTATTTAAGGACTAATTAATTTGTTTTCTATATTCTAAATACATTTGTAGTAAGTCAGTTTACTGCTGTTAAAAATTCATTATATTCACAAAATGGAGTAGATTTTCTGGGTCGGATTTATTTATGGTATTACTGTGTGAAGAAAACTGTTTACCTCCTCTGGTTAGTATAGGGTAGTAGGTAAGGTATAGGCTATAGAATGTGCTGACTGCAGTTCCTAATGTGGAGATGAATTTTAGATGTTTCTGTTTGTAGGTGACCAACAGGAGGCAGCATAAGATCTATTTTAATTAAAACAGACTGCAACCAGGGATGTATTTGACAATATTTATAGTTGAACATTATGCTCAATTTACTTTTTTTCCTTCTAACACCCAATAAAACATAGAGAACAGTAACATTTCGCTGCTGCCTGGGCTCTGCTGATATGTGAAAGTATGATACTACACATTTGCTGAGATGTTCATTCTTTTGTGAAATAAAGCACTGAGCAACTGAATCCTTCTCGGGTCTCTCTCTTTTTTTTTCCCAGTGAGTTCCAAACTGCAGAGAATCCACAGTATTTCTAATGCAGGTAATCTCTTTTGGGGTTTGTTTGTTTTTCTCAGTTGAAGAACATTTTGAATGCTATAACCAAGAATGCAGTTAGCATGGATGAAAACTGCAGTGAAGGGGATTTATAATTATCCTTGGGCCTTGTATTTGTAGATGCTTTGCATACTGAGTTACTGTTCCCATGCTAATTTTAATTGCCTGCTGAAAAGTTCTTAAGTTTACCATTGTAAGGTACTCATTTAAATTGGTATAATTTTTAAAATTAGTTCTGGTTGATTTACAGGGTATTTTAACAGTTTAAGTATTGCAAATGATTGGGTGTTTATTTTTACTGAAATGGACCTTCCATACTGGTAGAAGTAGCTTTAAATAAAAGGAGATAAAAGCTACACAGTCTAAAACTTGCATGCCAAAGCTCGCAGAAATGGCATCAATACAAAGTGACGGAGCCCAGTGTTGTCTTGTATTCTTCCAAAAGTTAAAATTCTATAACCCCGAGACTCCTCTGTGGATAGATTAGTTACACAATACAAATTAACCTTCCAACACTCCAAGGCCTTTGCCCCAAAAGCCTTTCAGTTAGCAAAAACCTTTTGGAGACGTGTACAAAGCATTCCAACAGCATTCACAATATTAAAAGTTTATATTGAACAATGAAGGGATTCACAGACCAAATCTGAGAGCTTAAGTTGCGTAACCCTGTGCACAATCAGAAGGAAGTTGTATATGTATGTTCTGCAGATCCAGGGAATTCACCATGGACTTGAACAGTTTGCATCTGAAGTAGACCATATGGTAGGGATTTTCTTACTGTCATCAAAAGCAAGGAAGAAAGAATCAGGATTAATTAATTAAAATACACATAAATTCAAGACAGTTCACATAAATGAAGGAGGTCCAAGGATTTTGTTGGAGGAAGCTGGTATACACCAGGATTTTTCACCAGTGATCAACAGCCTCCATAAAAGTAGAGTAACAATTTTCGGAGAAAGTAGAGCTATTTAGGTTTGTGTGCATGGCTACTCTAGGAAATCATATGATTCCTAGTTGAAATTATTCTAATGGCTGCTACTCATATTTAGTGGGTTTGTCCTTCACAATAAAAGAAGGATATTCAATGAGGTATAATTAGGACTAATTATTTCTGCAGACTGGCAGAGGTTCAGACAGTTAATGACCTCCCCTTTCCATCATTTTTCCACCTACTTGCACATGAATCTAGTTGGAACTAGCTTGCAAGACCTTTAGGGTGCTCTTGAACCTTATTTCTGAGCGCTGTTAAAATACTGGTAATAATGTAAAGGGAAGCCAAGTTCATGTAGGGGTCTCAGTAAGAAATATCCCTGTATTATGTATGTCAACAATGAAGCGTGGTCTTGCTACCCTACTCCTCCTCACCATTTTCCCTTTTAACTTGATTTTCAGTACACAATGGGCAAGTATGGCAGCAAAACTATCACTACCTGTTAGCAAACTGGTAAATTAATAGTTGGCTAAAACTGGAAAATACCATTTTAGGGGGGGTTTGTAGTTTCATCACAGTTATGATCACTTAAAGCTGTATTAATCAAGTAACTACTTGTCCAGTGAAAGAACTTCGAAAGACTGAGCACGTAACTGTTAACGAATATGCAAAGTAATAAATGCACGCATCAGGTTAGGCAGAATAGAGGTACTAAACTTCGAAAAAGTAGGGTTACACGAGCAAAGCACCAGGACGTAACACAGAAGGAAATGACCACGCACATCTTGTGTGACGGAGGGGACGAGGAGCCCCAAGCCCAAAAGCTCCAGGAAAGCGTTTCGTGCGTATATTCACCCACATCAACGGCATGGTGGCTCACACATGCAGCACTTCCCGAAAAATACTTTAATTTCTTTAATGAGTATGTGAGAGACGTCCTTTCTCCATTTTAACCACAAACCGCGCAGTTCAGGAGGAACAGCCGGCTACCGCGCGCTCGCTCTGGGTAGCATCATCATAAACCTGGGGACCACAGCAGCCGCTTATGCACGGTTATCTCACAAGTTTATCCCGCACAACTATGCCACACAGTTATCGCTCACGCTCGGGCTGACCTCGCTCCTCCCTCCCTCTCAGGCCGCCCCCGAGAGATGCCAGGCCCCGCCCTGCGCCGCGCCCTCCGGCGAAGGGACAGCTCCAAAGCCACCCCACGGAGGGTCCCTCGTTGGGGGGCGGGCCGAGACAGCCTGCAGCCAATCACCGACAGTCCTGGGGAAGACAGGCGGCGGTTGCAGCCAATG
>JANPWX010000449.1:4602325-4851610 GCA_024734555.1 Trochalopteron elliotii | reverse complement strand
AAAGTCATGATTTTCATAATATTCAAGTTTGATGCTAGCAACAGTCTTCCATTCCTGGTGAATGCATGGATCTTTTTGTTTGCTTCGTTGCTTGTTTGGGGCATTTGCTAATTTTTTTACTGTTGATCCAACGCGCGGTCAGACAATAACGTGAGCGAAGGAGACAGAAAAGATAGAGGCAGAATGAGGATGATTCTGTCTTTAACTGTGCCAAAGGTGTTCAGTGTATGCATATTCTGTCTGTTTATGGAGTTTCCAGCTTCGTTTTGCAGGACTTGTTTCTTTTCAACTCCCAACAGTGTGTGTTTCTTTGGGCCTGTCAGGCCAAAAGCAACCTGTGATGAAGAAGGCTCTCATCACTGCACCAAAGTCAAAGCTACATGTTGCCACATTTTCTGGAAGACCCTTGAAGTCTTTTATGATGTCATCAGAATTGTTTGGGGTTTTTTTAGCCAGCACTTCCTATTTATACCACCCTAACTGCAAAAGTATGCATTTTGCATTGCAGTTTGCCTGAGCTTCTTGTACACCTTGTCAGTGGTGGAACACGGGAATCTGAAAAGTCCTTGGTTTAAAGTAAGCACTACTTAACCACAACCAACACGTTGGTGTGTTGCCAACATTATTGTCACATTAATCTGAAACACAGCGTTGTCCCAGCTACTAGGATGAGCATTAATGCTATCCCAGCTGCTGAGGTTTGGAATATTAGGGTTTTTTCCTGTAGCTATCTAGAAGGTGTACAAATCCTAGCTTATTTACCTTCCCATCTCTTAAGTATTTTGAGTATGTAACAGCTCATTTTCCCTCATTAAAGAGTTATATCCTGGAAACCATCTGGCAATGGCTAAGAACTGAATATCCGAAATCTCAGCTTTTGTTAGATAATAATGTTTTTTAGTTAATATATCAGCTAGGTACACAGAGCCATCTCTGGGAGTAAATATACTGTTAAGACAGTTCACTAACTCCATTTATATTAATTAGAAAGGAATTGTCCTTAACAAGGCAATGTGCTTTCAAAAATGAATGAGTTAGAGGCAGGATGTCCTTACCAGTTGGAAGGTAAGGACGTAAAACTCATAATCATGAGTTTTAAAATATATAGATTTTGATGATATTTCACTGGGAAGTTCAGGGCCTTGTATCAGATGTGTTCTAGGAAAAGTTTAAAAAAACTTAAAAGAAAACTTTACCTAATAAAGGAAGTGGATGCCAATAGTTTCCAAGTTAGTATTGTAGTTCTTAAAGGTTATGTCCTTGGCTTAAGGCATAAAATCCAAACCCAAGATTAGACACTAAACAAAGCATGGCCAAGGAGATCAGTCAGGTGATGCAGAGCGCTGGTACAAGGAGCACTTTGCTGGCCCACAGGGTGGCCTGGCATTTGCATGTTTTAGCTCTCAGCCCTCTCTGGAGCTAAGGAGAAAATTTACCTCCCAGCATTTTCCATGTTGATGTAGAACTCTGTCTGGAAAATGATGAAGATTTGATTTGGAAACCCAGTTTTTTTTTGTTTGTTTTTCTGTTTTTGTGCCCACATTATCCTGGTGTGCTAGCCCTGAGAAATTTAGAAGAAGCCAGGGTAACTGGAGATACCAAATGAGTCTGTAAATTCCTGTGGTTCCTTGTTGGAATGTTCCATTTTGGAATGACCAAAAGAACCTTGTTCACTCAGCTGAGGCTGAGTCAAGGACTTAACCAATGTATATACCTTGAGATGAAAGTGGCTGTCATTCAGCAGAAGTCTGCTAAAGAGTATGCTTAAAGGTCAGATAAAAGGTCTCAGAAAAATTTGGTGTAATTCTAGCAGATAGTTTGTCTTCCAGTGTAAATCTAACTTTCTACACTACGGCTTTTTTTTAATTATTTCCTTTTTTTACTATTTGTCATGTCAGGTTAAGGTTCTGCATTAAAATAGTAGGTTATATTATTTTTTAAAATAATTCCCTTTTCTCAAAAACAGTTGGGATTTTTATTTTCAGAAGGGCAGAAAGTTTCACACATCCTAAACATCCTAAAAGCAGCATGCAGCTTCCCTTACTTGAGTCTGAGGAGTCCAAAGTGCTGGGTAGCTAAATGGGAGTGCTGTAGAGTGGTGTATGCTGATACAGGCCCGTGCTTTATGCAGTTAATTTCTTCCTGGAGCTTAGTTTTGCAAATTTGCTGCCTGGTAATCATTGGAAGTAAATGGCTCCACAGAGTAGTATTTTAGTGAGGAAAAGTAGTAAAGCATTTTTTTGAATGCAATATTTGAAAAAATAATTGATGTCAGCGTGCTTGCCTGTAGCTTGACATGGAAAACTGCAAGTGAGCCACTTATTTGCAGTCGATAGTGTATGGGAGATGAAGAACAATGTCTAAACTACTAGACATTATTCCCGAATGGGGAGTTGTAGTGCAATGTGCTCATGTGTATGCTTTAACCAAGTTTAGGGAGAACAATAGGAGGAAAAATACTTAGTAATTTAAGAATCCTGTACAGCTGGGAGGGAGTTATTTAAGAATTAAGTTCGTTAGGTAGTAACAATTGAATCTATAATGTGGAATCTTTTTGCTTTCAAGTGGACAAATGTCTCTACTGCATGAACTGTATACAAACAGCAGCTTGAAACTGCCTGTAGTGTGTAGTGAATCCCTGGCCCACTTGACTTGAAGCCTTTTAAACCTACCTGCGGCGGTAGGTAACATGGTGCAAAAGACTGTTCAAAATAATCCTAAATTGAACCTATTGTTAAGCAGTCTGTGACCAAGAACCATTTTTGATTCCTCATCTTTGCTTCCAGGTCTTGGTAGGTTGTTTTGTGTTTGTTTGTTTTCAAATTTGTTTTGTTTTTTGTTTTGTTTTGTTTTTAATTTGGTAATATGATCTGTTATTAATGCAGTAATAATAGTTATTACTGTGTTAATAGTCACCTCTTCCTCCCACTCACTCTCCACTTCTCTGCAGACTTGCACACAGTCTGTCAGGTGAATTATGGGGGTTTGTGTTCTCTTCAGCATCAGGCACAGGACCAGCTGGTGCCGAGGGTAGAGCCCTGGATGAGCTTCAAATCTGGCATGGTATCTGGCATGAGATGTTTAGCAGTGTGAGAACAACATGGGAAGGTTTTACCAAGGGCATATAGTGACTTAAATCTATTTGCTGTTAAAAAGTTTCTAATGAATGACATTTGTTTGAACTAGTAGTTATTTTATGACATTCAACAGGATTGCTCCAGTTCTTTTATTTATGATTATGTTAAGTTAGAAGACCTTCAAAAATGTCAGCTTTTCATATTAATTTTTTTTAAATGAAAATGGTGTCTCATTTAAAATGTATCTCAGAAATTTCAGTCCCCTAAACATTTCATGTTTTTGAAGTAATGATATAACAATTTCAGCTTCTTTTGGAAGTACTGAGCATTCAAACTGAAATGTGTGTGTCAAAATTCAGTCTCAAAGAAATCCTGAATGGCAAATCTCTTACTAGCTAAAGGAAAATAGCTGTGCTTTTGTAATGGAAATACCAAATCAACCTTAACAGTTCATGATGTGAATATGTTAATGGTTTTATAGTTCATAGGAGATTAGAGGAAGTATCTATGACTACCTTATATTGAAAGTTAAAAAAAAATTGTTTTCCTTCATCAAATAAACAGTTAGTTCAAAATATGCATTCCTTAAATAATGACTTAGGAGTCACGTTGTTAAATGAAAATATATGGTGTATACTTTGGAGATTTATCTTGTTTGCTCTTTTTCTCTTAGGAAGCCTGACAAATAGAAAAATACTACAAAGTGAAGAGAAAATTTACTTCATGAGAACTGAGCTCTGCTTTCATTTACTTTTAAATTTATTTATCTTAGTAGCTGATTAGTGTCAGATCATCTCTGTAGTCTGCTGTGGTGAAATTACTAGGTTAAGCCTGGAAAAAATGAAACAGTTAAAAAGAAAAAGAAAAAGCAATTTCAGTGTTCAGGAAACTCAAACTCTCCTTAAGGAAATCAGGAAAAGGAGAGAAGTGCTCTTTTCGAAGCAACTTAATACAACAATTAATGAGATGAAACGGAAAGCTTGGGAGGAGATAGCAGAGTGTGTCAATGCTGTAGGTGAAGGAGAGCAGAGAACAGGGACAGAAGTGAAAAGGCGATACCTTGACTGGAGAGCACTCATGAAGAGAAAACGTCTGAATGCAAACATCAAAGTAGTTGGTGCTGGGTTTCACCTTCCTTCATCCAATTTAGATGACTCTCTCAATGAAGACATGGATGAGAAAATGGGATTTGCAATTGAATCTAGTTTTGAATGGCAGAATATCACTGACTTCAGAGAAGCTGGTGGATCTTTAACAGAAATCAAAGTAGAAGAGGAAGAGGAGGATCCGCAGAATTTTGAAGTGAGTGACTGACATACACGAGTGACTGACATACATATGCAATATGGCCTTTGCTTCATTTCAGCATGAGGCTTTTTACTGTGTTCCTTCATAGCATCTGTTTCTGTTTTTTTCTGAATGTGTGAATTAAACTGTAGAAATAAATATAACTCAGAGACATGGCTTTCAAATCTAGCAACTTGCAATTCTGTGTAAAGCCTTGGGTGTTGATTACTGATTTGATATCCCTAAATTTTGAGTATGTCTTTGCACATGTATTTTCCGTTTGCATGTGCCACAGATAAGAATTAGTTGAGTCAATGCAAGGAAAATATGCTGTTGAAAGGAACTGGTCATTTTAGTATTCAGATTGCCTCAATGGATGAATGGAGAAGAGAAGTGCTCGTCTTCAACAAATGAAAATATATGTTACCTGCGGGTACAGAAAGAAATAGAATACAGAAAGATATATGATACTGTTTGCATTTCTTTAAATGAACCTACAGGAGGTGAAAACATTACTTGAATTAGTCAGTCAGCCTTTCCTCTCTGTCAGAATTTTAGTGTGAATTTGACAAGTAGTAGTGGATTCTGTAGACAAGTTGATACTCGTAGTAGTACTGTGGCTGTCCTGGGATAGGCAAACAGCTGGAGTGCCATCAAATGTTGGGATAGTTTTGCTGTTTCTCTTTAAATACATAGTTCTCTTTTCCAAAATGGGTACTCAAACAATTTTATTTGGGGTATTTTTTTGCTTTGGGTTTTTTGGGAGGGAGATTTTTTGTTGTGGTTGGGTTTTTTTTTTTGTTTTTTTTTTTTTTTTTTTTTTGAGTGGGAGGAGCGGGAAAGCAACTCCTGTCTTAACTCCGTTATATGTATGCTGGGAGAAAATCAGTGTAAGCTGTTAGATGGTGGTGAGAACTACTGTTGGACAATGCTGAAGAGCAGTGTGTTTCTCTAATGCTAGAGGACTTTCCTAGTCCTAAGGATTTCTGAACACTGACCTTCATCAGTTTGCCTTTCGCTTGCAGCGTACACATTGGGAGACAATTTATCTCTTGTACTCTGAATTTGTAGCATGTTAAGGGCTACACAAAATGTTACAGTGTGCCACCTCATCATCTGTGTCATAAATAGCTTTACAGCAAATGTGATAATACAAAATGGTTAAACAAGTCCTGCTTATTGGCCCACTTAATAACCCTTTCACTTAAGAGTTGGAAGGGTTAGGAGCATGTGAAAAATGTTAGTGTTAAATGTTTTTTAGGAATGCAATAGCTCAAGTTAATGAAGGTTAGGTAGCTTACATAACACATAGCCTATGGATCCATCTGCTCCGATAAATAATTAGTCACAACAAATGCCTGGTGGCTTACGTAAATGTCACTCAGCTCTATGAAAGGTAAGAACAACATATGGTCTTCTAGATCCAGTTTTCTATCAGTTGTTCTGAATGATCTGTAATAACTACTGTGCTGTATTTTCTGGATATTCCTGTGTGTTCACTGACAAGATTTTCCGTTTTGCATTACCAGATACTAACTTGCAGATAAAGCCTATTTCTCTTCCTGTGTAATGATAAAAAAATCCTCTGACGTAGCATGGTTATTTCACAACATATAAGTTAAACACTTATGAATAGCTTTAAAGATTAAAAAATGCAGTATTTTTTTTAGTCAAGTTGTATGTAATTAATTTATTCTGGCATAAAGACTGGAATGTAATTCTTGTCTGTCGCATTCATCTCTGCAGTTTCCTATTGAGGAAGAAGAAGAAATATTGTCATCAGTTCTGCCAGATTCGAAAAAGGAAAACGACCTACCAGACTTCCCCCACATTGAAGAGTTTGGAAATCTGGGCTCTGCTCAAGCTAGGCTAGCCTATGAAGATTCTCACTTGCTCATAAGTCTGGAGAAGCAAAAGGTGGAGCTGGAGAAGCAGCGACTGGACATCGAGGCCGAGAGGTTACAAGTGGAGAAGGAGCGCCTGCAGATTGAGAAGGAGCGGCTGCGGCACGTTGACTTGGAGCGTGAGAGGCTTCAGATTGAGAAGGAGCGACTTCAGATTGAGTGGGAGAAACTCAGGCTAGAGACTCTGCACGCTGAAAAACCTGCCCTGGAAAATGATCTCGCCCAAACTGAAAAACCCATCATGCAGCCTCTGGATCTAGAAACGGAAAAGCTAAAACTTGAAAAGGAACGTTTGCAGTTAGAGAAGGAGAGGCTGCAGTTCCTAAAGTTTGAGTCAGAGAAGCTGCAGATTGAGAAGGAACGCTTGCAAGTGGAGAAGGAGCGCCTTCGAATTCAGAGAGAGGGTCACTTGCAGTGAACATCTCAGCTAAGATGTCAACGTTAGTGTTTTGATGTTTCTAAATTAGAAGTAGTTCTTTCCTTAATACTGAAACTGTCCTAGAGGCTTAACATTCTTCTTTTCAGAGTTGAATGTTGATGTTAAACTGAAAAAAAAAATGGTGCTCAGTATGTCAGTGTGCCTACATAAATGAGCTTATGTGTGAAATTGCTTTTCAGTGTATCAGAACTTAAGTGTTATGTTCTCTTGTCTTCAGTATTGTGCTGTATTAGTTCGGTGTCCTCCTCTCATAGAGACCTTGAGAAGAATCAAGGCTGAACTTTGTGCTTTTTGTCACTGTACTAACAGTAAGAAAGGATCAGAATAAATCAGCGTTTGCTGTGAGGACATGGTGCTGACGATAGCTTGTATAATAAAGAAGTATAATTTCAGCAGAACACAGGATTACAGAGTCATTGTGAGAGCAATTCATTAAGTTTTATTTCCTCCTCTTTTTTTCCTCCACCCCTACAATTGGGAAAAACAATTGAAGAGTTATCTAGAAGTTAAAGGGCAAGTTAAATTTGTTGCAGTTGTGTTTACTGTTGTTCCATGGCTTGAACTGTATGGGAGTGCAGAAAATAGGTTTGAGTTTTTTTTGTGATTTTTCTTTTTGATGAAGTACTCATATTAGGTGAAGTTACACATCAGCCCTGTGTAAAAGCTGGCCTGTTTGTTTCCCTAGGTCATTAATAATGCTGTATGGAGTAGAGCACCTGTGCTAGCATAGCACAGGGATTTACTGATTGATCAGGCATGCTGTCTAATGAGTCTGTGATGACCCCCTGAAGGAAATTGCTAGACCTTGTTTGTTCTTGGAAGGCAGTAGCTGGTGATGGGAGTCTCAGAAATGGAGGCATGGAGACTGAGCACAGCCTAAGAACCTCTGAGCTTGAACACTTCTACACTCATTGCTGGTTCTGCCTGGCCAGCACCAAGGTGACATCTGCAAGGCAGCCAGAAGAGGCTTCTGTGGCTCTCTGTGTAGTGTATTTTAATTAGACAAATAGAAATGGTCTGTGCTGAAGACTGTTAGTATTTTTCCTAGGCAATGTAGTCATATAACAAAAAACCCCCAAACAACCAAGGAAGGAAGCTTTCTATTATTTCATGTATGTTTAAATCCCAACTGAGCCAGACTTCACTTTTCTCATCTTTCTGCAAGTAACTGTTGTGTTAACTCCATTGCAAATGTAGGACTGTGGGAATACTAAGTCTAAACATATGTTGAGTGACTTAGGTGAATTCTTGTGCAAGTAAATAATATTTATACCACTACAGGTTTACTTTTATTCTGCAAAGATTATTTTTTTATTACTGAAACAAGTGTGCTTCTACAGTGGAAATAAATTTGACTACTACACCCCAAAATGGCTCTTGAGGCTTTCTTCACAGAGAAACAAGGCTACATCTGAAGAGAAACCTGGATACTGAACATTGCAGCACCCCAGAGTTGCTGATGCCTCTATTCCCTGTGTAGTCAGTCAGAAAGATGAGGCATCTCAGAGCTGGACTTCAGTCAACTGGGGCTTACTTGAGAAAGGAAAAAGGAAGGAGACACCAACCAGCTGACCTCAATGGGATGCCAGGTGCACAGAATATTGCTCCATCACTCTTCAGCTGGACAGGGGAGGGAAGATACAACAAAAAGATCATGGGTGGAGATTAGAGCAGGGAGAGAGATCTCAGCAATTAGACTCATGGGCAAAACTGTTGACTTGGGGAAATTGGTTTACTATCAATCAGTTTAGAGTAATGAGAAATAAAACCAAATCTTTAGCACCTTTTCCACAGCATTCCTTTTGTCCCAGGCTTAATTTTACTCCTGTCTCTACCTCTCCCTGCAAGTGGTGCAGGAGGATGGGGAATGGGGACTGCAGTCACTTCATCACACACTGTCTCTTCCCCTCCTTCCTCAAGGGGGGGACTCCTCACACTCTTCCCCTGCTCCAACAGGGTGTTCTTCCCACAGGAGACAGTCCTCCATGAGTTTTTGTAACAAGTGTCCTTCCCACAGGCAGCAGTTCTTCATGAAGTGTTCTGGTGTGGCTCCTACAGAGTGCAGTCCTTCAGGAACAGGCTGTTCCAATGTGGGTCTCCTGTGGGATCTCAAGTCCTGCCAGCAAGCCTGTTCGAGTGTGAGCTCCTCTCTCCACAGGTCCTGCTGGGAGCCTGCTCCAATGCAGGCTTCCCCCGTGGTCACAGCCTCCTTCAGATGTTTCCACGTGCTCCAGCATGGGTTCCTCCACAGGCTGCAGGTGGATCTCTGCTCTCCCATGTGCTGCACGGGCACAGCTGCCTAGCCATGGCCTGCACCACGGGCTGCAGGGCAGCTCCAGTACCTGGGGCACCTCCTGCCCCTCCTTGTGCACTGACCTTGGTGTCTGTGGCTTTTTTGGGTGTTGTCATTCCTCTCTGGCTGCATCTGCTTCTGTGCTTTTTCCTCTTGTTAAATATATTATCTCAGTGTCACTAGCACCATCACTGATGGACTTGGCCATGATCAGGGGTGGGTCCCCCTTAGAGCCCCCAGGGCTGGCTCTGTTGGACACGTGGACAGCTTTCTGAGCTTCTCTCAGAAACCACCCCTGTAGCCCCTCCTGCTACCAAGACATTACCTCACAAATTCAATACACCAAAATAAAGGGACAAATTGGCAGCTTCCTCATATGTACAATTCAAATTGATATTAAAAGTAACTTTCTGTGATTTGGAGAAAATACTTATCTTTTCCCTTTAAAGTATGAAAGAGGCAGAATTCACGGAGTTAGTCAGGTGTCTAGTGAGTAGAACATTGACCGAGATAGTGGGATAGCATGGATTTTATGGTTGCTGTGCCCTGGTGTCACCAACATTCTAGATAACTATTCTGACTGCCAAACAGGGTCAGAGTAGGAACAAGGGGCAACACAGCCAGCTCTGCAAGAGGTATTGACCAGAAGGACCAAACCAGAAGAGAGAGAACGTTCCTACAATCTTATCTGGAAGATGTGTCTGGTCAGAAAGGAGCAGATGCAGACTCTGCCTCCTGTTTTGACAGGTAGTTGAGCTGCTGCTTGATCCCAGTACCTGTGTCGTCATGTTTTACTCCATTTATCCATTAGGATAATGATTTGTATTTTACATTGAACATCTTCAGAATTGTCCACCAAGAGTATTAAAGGTTTTAGGGAAAAATAGGTAGATAAATCTGAACCATTTCTGAATTTTTAATTGTTTCAGAAATTTAAACACTTTTCCAAATGTTAATAGGACTGTATGTCAGCAATTACTTTTCCTAACAACTGTTCAACCTCCAAGGGAAATGATGCATCTTTTGGTTATAGGAAACATCTTGGAAAATACTGAATTATGAAATTAGGTATCAAAAATACAGTTTCAACATAAAATTTAGTACATCCATTTAGCTTGCTTTTTTCATAATGAAAATGCAGTCATTTTGTGGTAATCTGAATTAAAATGTCACATATTTAAATACTAATCTGCAATCTCTTAAACTTTAATTGCTTGATTTACCAATCCGTGATCCTGATGGTGAAGCCTAAGGCCAATATTTCAACCCTGTAAATGTCACCCAGGTTAGGACATACATATGAACTCACTGTTCTACCAACACTGATCATGGGGTAAAGGTTGTAAATGCAATCCCCAAGAACAGCCCAGGATGAACAGCATCCCAACAGGACACAGCTGACAAAGCACACTAGGATTCAAAGAAAACTTCCTTTCCTTGAGTCAGTGGTCTTACCTTATTTCTAGGACATTTTGAGCAACTTTCAGCATAAAGAGATGTTGCAAGCAACATACACAAGGTATAAAATATTAGTTTATTAAGGTAAACAGGAGATGGTTAGGATTTCATAAGCATTTGAATCCTCATCACCTCAAGGTCTCTTTACTAGCCAGGGAATTATCAGCCAGGAGAGGAAGAGTTTCTAAATTCCCCCTTGCAAGTGGGAGCAGAAGCCCATAATTTATATTTCTTCACTTTTCAAAGAATCGTTCATGCTGTTGCCACAAAAGAACATCAGTGATGAATATCCTCTCTGGCTCATTCGCCCCCAAAAGTTCCATGCAGAAAGGCACGAAGTGCTCCAAGGAGATGGAGTCAGACCTAGGGCTGATATTTTACAAACACAAAAATACCCTCAAAAATCCTACTCTCTGTCAGTCAGGAGCCTTGACAGAAGTGATAGGTGGGAGAAGAGGGAGGAAGAAAGACTAATTTTTCTCTGTTGTTGATGAAATTAATTAGTGAATAAGCCAGACGGTGTCAGAAAATGTCACCACATGCAATAGTATTCACCTTTTTTCTCTTTTCTTTTTTTTTTTCTTTTTCTTTTCCTGTTTCTTTTTTCTTTCTCTTTTTCATTTTCTTTTCTGTGTATCACTGTAAGTCTGAAAACCTGCATCACTCTGGCACTGTTGAAGTTTGTAGCTAACATTAAGATGAAATATAAGTAGGCTGGATTATTCCATAGGTTAATGGGTTTGTTTTGCATCAGGGGATCAGAATGTTTGTAGTTGGTATTAGGACTATAGAAAGATTTTAATCCAAGTTAAAAAAAAGAAAAAAAAAAAAAAAAGAAGAAAAGATAAGAAAAAAGATTGCGTTTTTTAAAATAAATTCCTGCCTGTGTTTTTGTTTCCAGATAATCAGCTTATTTGAAGATGCACGCTTCAAACAAATATGAAGAGGGAAGAATGCCTTTAGTATGGGCTTTGGGCAACTTGTAGTACTTCATCTTTTCTTCTTTTTTGGGGGGTTGTTTATTTGTTTGTTTTTATTGCCAATTTGTACCAAACTCATTATTTCCAATTGATGTCCCCATGTGATCTAGCAGTGACACGGTGATCAGCCTTTTGCCACTGAGGCAGCATCAATTGGGAGTTGGGGAGAGAGCTCTGGGCAGTGGGGGCTCTTGCCCACCTCATTGGGTTTTCCTCTCTAGTCTCTTAAAGCAAAATCTCCTGGTGCTAGGTCACATGATGCCAACGAATGCAAAAGTTCTCATGCATCACAAAACATACTAGAAAAAAGAAATAGGTCCCCTGACACAAGATCAAAAGAAGCCCTTTCCAGATACTGCGCATAATCCTTTTAAACTTGACCTGCTTTAGAGGACACTTCCATCCTCTCCTTTTACAGATTATTAAGAATGCCATTGTTATTTTCTGTTCCAGTTTTATTGGTTTTAATTTCCCTGCTTCACTGTATCAGTAGCTTTATTCTATACATTAGTAGACTGTGAAATACCTTGTCTTGTTACTTCCATATTTTCTAATTGCAACACTCCATCATTAGTCAACGGGTTCATAATGTGGAAGGCAAAGTTGCTGTTTCATTTCATGCTATATAATACAATGCTTTTGGTTCAGTAATTACATTGTGCCAGACTTGTGATCAATCCTGAGATAGCTCACTTGTGATGGATAGCCCCATCACAGAGTGTATAAAAGTTAAAGGAAGAAGCAAATTTTTAATTTTGCTCCTCTGTCAATTTAGCTACTCAAATACTTCTTTTCAGACCAGTATTTATCTCACTGTAGAGATTACAGAAATGAGAACTTAAAAGAGAGAATTGAAGTTTGAAAAGCATTTTATAAAGTTTTGGTTTGCAAACCAGGAAAGATAAAAATTAAATGTTCCTCCACAGAAAGCTATTGTGTGTTATTTTGTTAATGGATTGCCAATCTTCTAGTCACCTGTTTAATGTACTGGAGAAAATCATTACCTGCTTCTTATAACTATTCTAAGGGTTATGTGAAATGAGCTTATCATCTTGCTTACTACTATTGCTCACTGCTAGGCCTGTGAAAAAAGGATTTCCAAAGGCTTTTTTCTCTGTCATAGAGGTATTTGTGAGTCAAACAATTCTCTGAAGTGCTGGCAACATTCAAACAGTCATAGAATATAAGGGAATGGATATAGGAGCCTTTCCCTAACAAGGGAAGTGTTGTAAGTATGGGGTGCAAGAGTGTAGCATGGGTTGCAGAGACAGCCAGGACAGCCAGGCCAATGGAGTAAGGGTGGAGAGAGCTGTGGGCTTTAGGGACAAATGACATTCTAGTGCCATGAGGTTGCAACAGAAGAAAGCCTGATCCTAGTGGGGCATGTTTACACTTTTCTGAAGAGGACCTGCTAGGAGCCAATTGCACAAACAGAATTTCTGTCCAGACAGACTATTGCTTTATTTCAATAAAGCAAAGTTCATGTTCTTGCATATCTTTATAGATATGAGGGCATAACCTCTTCCTAGGTTTTGAACATAAATAGAATTTTTTCCTATTTATGTTATAAAATTCTCTGGTCTTCATTGTTCTTTGACTTGCTTGGGGCTGCACCTCGGACTTTTCCATCTTACGTTCTATCTGCCATCTTTTTTCTGTATATAATCCTTCCCCCAAGGAATGCCAGATAGATCCCACTAATCAGAAATAACAAATTTACAAACCCCTCAGAAAGCCAAGACCTGGTACCCTAATGGAGATTTTGTCATCTCACCAAAGCAAGGCAAGGTGGCTGTGTTTCAAATTTTATGTCAAGGTCATTTTGTATCCAAAACTTTGGGAAAGATCTGAGGTTCAGAATTCAGGTAGAGGTAGTTCAAAGGAGAGAGGGCAGCAGGAGGACTAGACTGGTGAGGCAGATAGTACACACTGCTCTGAGAGTGGATATTAAAACAGCTGAAAGGAGTTAACTGCTATACTTAACAAGTAGAGAGACAAGGAGATAGGGAAATGAGGCATCAGACGGAGCATTCTGGGTGGACAGAGGCTGCCTTCCACTGCCTCCTCCCCTTTCTCAAGAAGAAACAATACAGCATTATGGGTTTTACCCACAGTCTGAGGGTCCAGCCTGGCAGAAATGTGGCTATAATAATGAGCAAGACAGTGTGATCAAGAGTGCCTTGAAAAATCAAAAAGGGTTTTAATAAAGAAGGAAAATAATACAAAAAACAAAACAGCAAAGCTGAGCACAGCACAGAGACAAACTCCTTGCTTGCTACAGCACCTAGAAAAGTGTGGAGTTTCTTTGTTCTCTCTCCAGTACTTAATAGCTTAGGTGGGCTTTTTGGCCCTTGGCCCAATGAGATGAACAGCAGACTTTGAGTTACATTCCCGGAGCCCAATCCACACTTCTGGGCTGGGTCTGAGCCAATTACAGGGAGAAATCCACAGAACTTTCCAGCTAAACTTCTTAACATGTCTAAAGGTAAATTGAGACTCTTTCCCTATTTGGAAGCACCTGCTAGAGGTGTAGGGGTTGCATTACCACACAGAATTACTTTGGATTTTCCATTAGAGCAGCTCCTTCCAGCATCTCTTACCTGGCAGATGAGCAAAACCAGCATGGCAAGGCCAGCTGTAATGATAAAAGAACAACACAAAAGGACCACATCTGGAATTGGATTGCAGTGGTAGACCCAGTAAGTGAATTTCAGGGACAAGAATTATGGCAGCTACAGAGTGGATAGCATCTCACTTCTCTTCTTGGCTCTGTAAGATCAACATACTATTCTATTGATTTAGGTATTCAACTGTCTTTGAAATGGAAGTATCACTATTATTTTGTACACGTGCTACTAACACAAAAGTTTTCTAGTTGAAGGACTTCAGGTTGTTTCTAAGAACAGCAAACTGCTCCACCCAAGAGAATTTTGCAGAAGTACTGTGAAGACAGATAATTTGTTCAGTCACTCCACTTTTGGTATGCATCTTTTTTCACTATTGCATCAAATAGCAATTAAGAAAGTAAAACCACAACAGAATAAATGGGGAAATTGAATATGCAAAGGTGAAGAGATAAATTACTAATTTTACCATGCCTGGGTTCAGATATGCTGGCCAAGCACAACACTAGTGACTTGAGCACTTGCAGAACTGAGGTCTGCTTGGTGATCCCTCCTTGTGGAATAAGCCCCAAGATTTTTGGAGGGGACCAGAGAACTCAGGAGGTGAAGCTAAGATGGTGGGTGTTATCCGCACAGACCCCTGGGGAGTGTGACAGCCCTTAAGCCTGGGATCCCAGGGATCAGCCTGTGCCCACTCTGGGGGAGGAGGAGAGGTTCAGCATCCTACCAAACTGTTATCTTGAAAATACCCCAAAGCTTGGGGAATCACACAAAATACAGAAAGGAAAGAAAACATAGTTAAATGTTACTATTCTTTCATATTGGTTTTAGTACACAAAAAAATTCTCAGGCTGAGGGCAGGAGACAAAAATAGACCAATCTAATGAAAACATTAAAAAATTTTTCTTTGGTTGTGTGACTGTGTGGATGCTACTTTTCAAGACCTGCACAGGGCTTGGGCAAGAGTTGGTTTTAGAGGTGTGCAGGTCTCCCTGCAGAGACCTCCAAGAGCACTGGAGCGTGGTCTGCTCTAGGGATGGTGACTGGTGCACTAAATGGCTTTCTAAATTACTTAGGGCAGTCTACAGTTAAAAGAACTAACACTCCTTCTCTTACAGGTTGGAGCTGGAGAGATCTTTTGGCTCAGAAATACAGAGGGAAAAGGCTGGGCTAATCCAGAATGGTTTGCAGGAGAGCTCTTGCTTCTAAAGGACAAGCTAAGGGTTATTGCCAGCCTCTGAACTGTCTCACACCAAAGAAAAAGCATTTCTGTCAAGTCAAATAGGCATTGTCACATAAAGTACTGATTTATAGTTGACCTCATATAAAAGATGTAGATAATCTTAATTCATTTTGTCCTAGACATCCTTGATAACAAACTATTTTCTGGAAGCAGTTCTTTCAGAGGCAGGAGTGAACACAAACACTTGAACTACTTCATTTTTATCACAAAAGGATCCATCCTGTGTATTGAAGTGCACGTGCAAGCTCCTCCTTCTTCCTGGAGCCCACCAGCTTCCCTTCCTTTAGATTGTTTTTCCATCTGCAGTGTTTATAATAGTTGCAATGTTTCTGCAAGATGGAGACAGGGCTGTTTATTTAGAAGGCTGTACTCAGAAGCTTGTCAGTTTAGCTGGACTGTTTGCCAGAAAAGAAAATTCAGCTTATTAAAAGATGCCAGCTTTTATTCAGGATGAGCAAATCCATTCAGAAAATAAATCCCTTGTGCCCTCTTCATACTCTCCCTTTTGATACATGAGCATTTTTAAGTCTGAGTAGTTCATATGTTTATTCTTTTTGTAGAAAAGAGTTATTTCCTGTAGAACAAAGGGTTTTGGGAAAGAAATCAAGCTCTGTGAACTTCAGTTCACAGCTTTTTATCCAAGAGTTCAGAAAGAGGTTAGGGTAAAAACAAAAACAGGGTAAGTGGAGCAGATTTTGAAAAGCTTCTCCTGAACATGCTCTGACATTTTCAAAGGGAAGCAGCAACCTCCAGACTTGATCACTTGGGGTCAGCAGAACTTGCGTGGCACAGATGGTGTCAGGGCCATGGTCCTTCTCCTGATGAGCACTGTGCTGGCATCCTCTCCATTGTCTGCACTAAGGGAAGCTCGGAAGGCTCAGCAGTGTCTCTACTGCTTTTCAGCTGATGGAGACATGAATGGGAATGTGTACATCTATGTGTGCATATAAACCAAAGGAGGTTTAAGAGAATATAGGTTCTGGTGGAGATGAACCCCATGGACCACAGGATAAGAGCTGCCCCTCAGCCCATGGGTAATGCAGTTGAACACTTGTCCCAAGTGTTGGTGTACCCCTGCCCAGGTGCACACTACAAATCTGACACGTGACATTTTTGGTTGGGTGGTTTTCATGAGTGGAAAGTGTGGTGGTGCATCCCTCCTTTCCTCCCAGGCCGTACTATGATCTGGGAAATGCTCGTGAGGCCCCAGACTATGACGAACAAAAAGAGCTCCTCTTGACCTTATCAGAAACACCATCTGTTCCCAGGAACTTGTGCTGCCTAATAACCTCCTGCCCTTTTTCTTTTTAATTGACAGCCTTAGAAATTTTTTTGCCTGAGTAAAAACTGAAGTGGAATGACATTTTTGTTCTCAAAATTTCAAAGAAAGGGTGCCGACCCAAAGTGTGGGCCAGGACAAAACTTCATTATGACTACAGCCTACTCTCTTGAGGCCTTGTAAACAGCAGTCCAAAATGAGACCCTTTGAACTCTCCTGGACCACAGTGTCTGTGTGCATACAAGTGTTTATATGCTATAGCCAATGTGGAAAAAATGCTGCTCTCCTGGATTCTTAAGTACTTTAAATTTACCAGTAAGGTCGGCCTGTAAGTAAGTTACTGTTATGTTATTGTAAGTCCCATATGAATCCTTTACTCTCTTCCTGTCCTTCACCCCTCCCCCTGTCTCCACAAAGATACTCTTGGGTTTATTTGGGCTCATTTTGGTTTGGATTGATTGACCCTGGATTTCTTCTTGCTGCTTTTTCTCACTGTAATCATCTAGTAAGTAGCAGAGTGAACCTTGCCAATGAACTTCATTGTGCTGTCACTTTTATAATTAACTTGTTTTTACTGATACCTTTTCTGGTGATTCTTTAAGCAATTTACAACACTCATTTATGAAAGGAGGGAAGGAGGTTGTTGTTTTCCTTTATTAGTCTTGTCCAGCATGGCACAAGCATTCTGGTTCTTTTGGCAGGTTTTCCATCTGCTTCACAGCCTCCCCGCCATTGCTGTGCTTCTATAACTGGAGCAAACAAAGAACAAAAGTGTGCCAGGACAGTTGGAGAACTCAGAGATATTATCAGGAAGAGATCAAATTAACACTAGTCACTCCTGAGGAAATTTAAAGCATTTTCCCTGTCAAGTGACCAGGAGAACACAGTGGGTCAGATCCAAAGTCTACTAAGGAAAAAAAAAAGCACCTCTTTGAAAATGAAAAAAGAAAGGAAGAAGCAAATCCCATTGTTGAGAAGTGACTATACTGGTTATTCAAACTGGTTCTATGACACTGAGATAAATGGATTTTAGTCTGAAATCATTCCTCCAAAAACAATGGTGAACTTTTCTGGTGAGACTTTCAGAAATTTAGTGGTGCATCCATGGAAAAGGAAATTATAAAACTGGAAGGGCAGAAGGGAGCTGCTCAAGTTAGTTGCATAGCACATTTTCCTGATGGACTATTTCTTGTCAAAGGCCCGGGCTATGGAACTGTCTTGGGATGAATGTCTGAGAAGAGTGAGTAGGTCCAGAGTTGTGACAGGTACAGTTTTATGTGGTGTAAAGCACATAAGTGCTTTACATAGTAAAGTGCTTTCACATAGTAAAGCATATCCCCCACACTTCCAGCAAGTGTTTCCAAATAGGGAAAGAGTTTCAGTTTACCTTTAGACATGTTAGGAAGTTTAGCTAGAAGATTCTGTGGATTTCTCATTGTGATTGGCTTGGAGCCAGCACAGAAGTGTAGATTGGACTCCAAGAATGTAACTCAAAGTCTGTTGTTCAACTCATTGGGCCAAGGGCCAAAAAGCCCACCTAAGCTGTTAAGTACTGGAGGGAGAGAACAAAGAAATTCCACGCTTTTCTAGGTATTGTAGCAAGCAAGGAGTTTGTCTCTGTGCTGTGCTTGGCTTTGTTTTTCTTTTTTGTATTATTTTCCTTCTTTATTAAAACCCTTTTGATTTTTCAAGGCACTCTTGATCACACTGTCTTGCTCATTATTATAGCCACATTTCTGCCAGGCTGGCCCTCAGAAGTGTAGGTATACACTTCTATATATAAACCCATAACGTGGCACAATGGCATTGTTTAGACTTAATTTTAATTTGATAGGTAAAATGAATACCAGAAAGTAAACAAACAGGGAGCTTCAAGACTATATTTTCAGGTGAACCAATGTCTTCTCATCAACCTGCTTTTCTCACAGTGTCATTGTTTTTCCAATGTAAATTCCACACTGGTCTTATTAATCCTGCATTTTTATTAGAGATTTTTTTCTAAACTTATCTCTGCTCCTTTGTCATATTCAACTTGGAGTTCAAACCGCAATTTTACATTTTTTTTTAAAAACCAGTATAGTGAGGCAAGTAGTAAAACTAAAGTGTCCTGTTTAGATTTCCCAAACCTTGGGTACGATGGCTATCTAGAAAGGTTTTGCACAGTATACAGATTTTTTTAATACTGGAAAAAGAAGGGAAAGAATAGGGACTGAGCAAAGGCAGAAATTTGTTCTAAACAAGTACTAAAGTAAATTCTAACAATGGAATTTGTGAGAACTAAAACCAAATGCCTGCAGAGTTTTTAAATTTAACATTTTTGGCTTGTTCCTTATTGAAATTTGACCTCCAGTGTAACTACTATCAACCTCTGCAGCCCTGGGAGATGCTGTTTCATAGCTGATGAGAATCTTCAGAGACAAACACATTTGCAAGAGCTGAGCATATTTATGTCAGCAGCAAAAAGAATGGCCCAAATCAATTCTCTGGCATTCCCCTACAGTGGTTTCCCACACATCAGCACCCAAGTTTGACAACATCACCAAGCTAACCCAAGAGGGTTACAAATGGACAGACAGCTTCGTCACCAAAATACCAGGCAGTTCATCTCCAGAAGCAATACACAGAGAAGGACAACTGAGGTGTGGTTTTCTCTATAATTAAAGGCTGATGTCAAGATTTACTGGTGTGGTCCAGGGGCAGCCAGCATTACTAGTGCCTGTGGAATATTTTTCGCAGAAACAAGAAGTTTCAGTTTTGAACAAAGTCTCTTTAGGGTAAGTTTTAGTAGTTCTTATGCATTTGGCAAAAAAACCCTCAACCCACCAACCATGCTACTAATACATATGAAATACAGCATCCAAAAAACTTTTTGTCCTTTATTTTGTGTATGTGTGGGTATATAGGAAATCATCCAAAAGAAAATAAATTAAGAAATGCATCACCAATTATAAAATATACATAAATTAATCTTTTCTGCCTGAAATACCAATTCAGGGGACATATTCACCTACTCATCACATTTCCCACTGAAATTAACAGAACAAGGTTGTCGGCCTGCAAGGAGTAGGCAGGGAAAAAGCCACCACATGTTCCTTGCAGCATGTGATAATAACTCACTGCTGAGTGTGGTTGAGCTCTCATCCCACCTTGTCCTCTCTCCCACAGTCTGTGACTGCCCTGAGATTTGGCCAGTTGCTCCAGGATCAGCTCTGGGTGGGGGTAAACCTGTCCTAGGGGTCCTGGGTGGCAGCATGGCTTCATTCTTCTCTTCCCTGAGTGTCTGTCCAAGGCTGGTGGCAGTGGTGGGGTCTGGGCAGTGCCTTCACTGATTGCTTTTGGAGGGAGAGGTGGCAGCAGGTAGGAGCATCTCTTCACTTGGGTCACTGCTGGGACAGCAAACCTTCCACGTCCCTGAAGAGAGGTCAGGCAGATCTACAGCTAAACCCAGGCAAGGCAGAGCTTTCTGTCTTCAGCTGCACACGTCTGAGGGTCTCACAGGGCTGCAGAGAGGTTTCCCTTCCTCCTGCCAACGTGGTCTCGGATCGACAATGTTTTAGGAGTATGAAATATGGCTGACTAAAGCATTGAGCTGACACAGCCCAAGGGTGCATGTATCAACAGCTGCTTCAGGTTGAAAAAAAATGCTGTACAATCAGCTATTTAAATAATAGATCAATTTAATTTATCTGAGAGAACATGTCATGACAACACAGTTTGATTAAGGTCTAAAAATATCTACATGGGAGAGTTCAGAGGGTAGGTTTTTCTAGCACATAAAGGCAAAACAACACAATCAAATTCTTGGATACAGGAAGTAGCTGTGTTTAACCTTGAAAAAAGTTAGGGTTTAAGTCAGTTCTGAGTGGCATTTGGAAGCCCAGCACCAGCACGGAAGGTGCTGTGGGCTATGACATCTCCAGTGAGATGCTTGTAATTTTCCCTTCTCCACTGCAGACCTGTGAGTCTCTGAAAAGAGCAACTTGGGATTGCCCAAATTGTCCATGCTAATAAACCATCAAGGTCTGAGTGCCTCAAGAAGATAAACACCCCCGGTGGTAGGTGGTTATCATGAGATGGAGTCAGCATGCACCACACAAAAAATCAGCTTGTGAAACTAAGTGACCAGCCTACACCCCAGTGTTTCTTCCCTGTTATCTTTATGTGGTATAAATTATACTCGATGCTGGCAGATGCTCCTTACATCCTTGCAATCCTGCCATTATGATGTCTTTTTCCAAAATAAACACCAGAAAACAGCAATTCCTCGTCCTTTATAGTTTAGTGGTGCACTTGGAAGTGTTAGGCTTACAGTCGGACTCACCAATCTTGAAGGTCTTTTCCAACCTAAATTATTTTATGGTTCATTTGCAGCAGTTTGCATTCACTCTGATACAAATGTTTGCTCCCTTCAGCAATCATCTTCAGCACTGCATCTATCACACATCTCCTTTTCTCTGCCAGGACTTTGCTGTAGCTGCTCTTCCCATTTTTTGGCCCTATGCTTTTCCTTAAATCTCTTAGAAATGAAAATACCCCTCTTTCCTGCCTATGGACAGTAGAAATCCAGGCAACTACACACAGATCTTGGAAAATGGGAGTTCTCTTAGTGAAACAGATTTGGGAAATATTTGGTACCTGGTCATGAAAGGAGCAGAGAGAGCAAAGGGGCTCTGGAGAAGCCAGGCATCATAAGGAGCAACTGTTTAATATATGGTCTCATCCTTTTAAAACTAATCATTTACTAGATATGAATAACTCTTGGTGAAGAATGCCAGTTCCCCACTGGGATGGACAAATCAGGATCTGTGGGTGTGCTGTTGGCTCTTAAATTTTGTGTATGATCAGCACCTTAAATTGCACTCTCCACATCATCTCCCAGCACACGCTGCTGTATCACATGCTAAGCATAAACCTCCTGCTCAGCAACCTGTTCCTTCTGTCCCAGGAAACTTGTTGCTTCCCTCATCTTTGTGACTCATTGCTGCCACATTGGCTGCAAAGGGTTTGAAAGTCAGAAAATCCCACTTATGGAATGTACTTTTAAGAAGGGCTCAAAAGTCTCATGTCAGCCAGTTTTGCTGCCTTTTTCTTTAGTTCATTACATAGGAGCTGCTTGGCCACAAAACAACTGTTTCTATCTCTGTCTAGATTGTCCATGCAAGGAACAATGCTGTTTCATGTTGAAGAGCCAGTGACAGGAAGGAAACAGTCCTCCACTGAAAAATGTTTAGAGAATATCATTTAACTTGCAAGAGGCTCAAGGCCATTGCAAGTTTCTGTACCAATCCCCACTCAGAGCTAGGACATCCCATCTCAGTGTTAGATCATGTTGTTCAGAACCATATCCAGCAACTTTTAATGACCCCTGAGAATGGAGTCTCCACAGTCCCTCTGAGTAGCCTGTCTCCATGTTTGACCAACGTTTCTGTGAAAATTTTGTTTACAATTATCTAACTTAGATTTCTGCTGTTACTGCTTCTCTCCACTGTGTCATGTCCTTTTGCTGCCTGTATGCCCCCTTCAAGCCTTTGTACACAACTCTTGACTTGGCATTTCCAGAGATGCTCTCTTTTTTTTGGAACAGTCTCCCACTGGATTTGTTCTAACAAGATGTTTGGATTTCTGGTTGACCACTAGGACCAGCTCAGTACAAAAGATTTAGCCTTTTTGTGACTCATTCCAAGGACTTTCTCCAAGCACTGTCCCTTTCTGAGAATACTGGTAGAATTCATTCTTTGTTTTGTTTCAGTTGCACATTTTCTGTTTGACATTAATGGTAGCTGGAACTGTGGAGTTTGGCATTTTTTCATTTTCTTTCTTTGTGGGCTGACAGCAGTCTTCCCATTGACTGAAATGTTGCTCAGTGGCATGTGCTGATTTCCCTATATTTCAATACCACAGTTGGAAAATGTACAAATCTTTTTCTTTCCTCTTCTTTCTTCTAGCAAAGAAAATAAGAAAGGATGTTCTAGAAAGGGGCTTTTTTTGTCTTAACATCATTTTACTGAATAAATGGGGTTTCTGGCATTTATCCAAGAGACCTAATTAAAAACAGAAGATACAGTTTTCTGATTGATGACGTCATACCAGGAAAGAAAAAAATATTATTCAGTCTAGAAATTACTTCTGCTTTCTACCTACTGGGAAACGCTTCAGATATATCAAATTTAGTAAAATGTGGTGTTAATCCCTTTGTGCAAGCTTACTGCAGGGGTATAAATCTTGTTTTCCTAAGAGATATTAAAGTAAATGGGCCTGAGGAAGTACTGTTGAAATATTTATCTTCTTTCTGCTGTAAATTTGGTCAGAGAGAAGTTAGGATATTTGGCATTTTATACACAGAGAAGTTTTAGATTTGCAAAGCTTCATCTCTCTTTCTTCTTCAAAGTCAAGCTCATAAACAAAGGAACTGTTCCCAAACTGTCACCATAATGTCACTCAGTTCCACGAAGTCACCACATCACTTCTATTGCTATAACAACATCATCAGTTGATACTGTCTCAAAAACATTTCATGACCATCATTTTGAAAATAACTCTGAACCGATGACTTTAAATGCAGTCTTTCTGCAATGTTTTGCAGAAAATCACTGTTTTAATAAGAAAACATTAGAATGAAGAAATATTTTATTAAATATTAATAGCACCGGCAATTTGTGATAATGAAATCATATTTCTCACTATTACAACATAGTTTCCTGTTTTGTTCTCCTTTACTATTTTCTATTTCATATGAAATGTTGAAAAGTTTTATATGAAGCTAAGACTTTGGATAAATCGTTTAGAAAAATTGAATGCAATTTAAGATGGACAAATGTAAAACTGTACACTTAAGTAGGAGTAATTCATGTTAGAAATGCAGAATGAAGGCTGAGTGGCTCTGTAGGTTTACTGCAAAAAGTCAGGAAGAAAATGCACCAACATCCTCCTACTCCTGCAGATAGATAGATAGATAAATAAATAAATAAATAAATAAATAAATAAATAAATTAGGAATTCTGTCTGCAATGAGCATGGAAAGAAATCCTTGCATTTTTATTGTGACCACTCATCAGAGTGGAACTGGAGGAGACTTTTGGTACAGGACTTCACAATTGATTTGGTTCAGTTGAAAAGAATCCCAGGGACACCAGTGTAACCAGTGTAAGGTTTAGAAATTAGTCTAAGGTTAGCTGTCATGCAGAACAGTAGGTTTTGTATTGCCTTGCAAGTGGGGCCTGCATGGTGACAAGATCACAGCCTTTATGATCCTGGCACAAAGAATAGCTGCGAGAGTGGAAGAAACTCCAGTGGGTGGGAGAAAGCCTTGGGGCTTGGTGTAGGTGAGCAAAGGTGGAAAAACTCTGGGCAGTAAAAGAAATTAGTGACCAAGTGGTGAGCCAGGCTTTGGCGAAAGGAGCTCTGACAGGAACATGCTGGAGTCCAGAGCTGTAATGGGACTTGAAATAAGGAAAGAGATCTAAGAGAGTGTGGGGTGGAGCAAGGGAACTGTAAAGAGGAAAGGCAGCCAAACAGCAACCAGTAGAGCAGGTTCACAACTCACTGATTCAAATTTCCATCAGTCCCTTTCCTCCTCACCAGCTATTGCCCATTGATGCCTGACAGGGCAGAATTCTAGCCTAGAATCTCACAAATAGGGAAAAGGGCCAAAGTGGCTCAGCAGCGAGGGAAGAGAAGAAAGGATGGAACCAGAAGCAGGACCTAAAACAAAGCACCTCAGAAGAGGTCTTTCTGCTCCTCTTATTTGCTGATCCACAAGTCACCAGACAAGCACCCACAAAGTGACATGGACTGTGGATTGTGACTATTACTGAGACTCATAACATGATGAGGCAGTATGACTGGTTTGGGTGAAGTTCATGCTGATGGAAAGTCACAAGCCTGTGTTGCCTTGTGGGAATAAAATCTCCAGAAAGCTTTTTTAAGGTTGACCACAAATTGCTAGTGCTCTATGACCACACACAGTCCCAAAGAGCTTCACTGGCCTTCAGAAAACAGCATGGTTACTACAATGCTGAGTGAAAGCATCTGCCAATTTCCTCTTTGGATCAGGACTCCTTATGATTTATCTGTAGAAACATTCTACCAAATTTGCCAACAGTAGGAAGAATGGGTTCATGCTTGTCAGTTCTTTTTTCCTAGGTTAATTTAATGTCACAGTGATTCCTGGTTTTCATTTCCTAACAGAGGATGTGATAATCAGGTGGACAGGTCTGAATGCATGGAAAGTACATCAGCATGATAGACCAAATCCAATCAGTTGTGCTTGCTAATGGCTTCAATGTCATATAGCCTTCTCTCAGGATTTCCAGGCACCCGTGACCAAATAAAATGGGAGAAAACAGATGCAGCAGCATTTCCACAACACCTTCCTGCCTTCCAAACACTGAGGAACCTGTCTGAAAGCAGTGATCTTAAGTGCACTCTCTGTCCTGAAACAGATTCTGTTTGATGGGGAGAAAGAGGAGACAAGTTAGAAGTTGGGCCCTCATGCTTAAAAAGAAACCTCCCCTTCTGTTCAGGAACTCTTCAGGAATTTCAGACTCAATTCCATCATGCTTGCCACTTCAAAGCCTTCAGCGACTGATCACACACTTGGCAAATATCAAACCTAACTGAACCTGACTTGGTTATCAGTGTAACTCAACCTGTTTGACAGCCTCCTTCCTCAGCGTTCCTCCTTGTACTCAGAAATGTCTCTGGGGAAAGAGCAGGCATTTCTTCCCAACATTATTCAGAGTGATAATTGCTTGTTTTAAAAGGAAGCACCTCTTTACATTTTCCTTGGGAGTGATGCAATTCGGTGTTTCATACAGTGACTAATTTTTTTGCTTTTTGTTAGAATTAGTTTAAAATACTCCTTAAATGAAGAAATTAATTCTTATATTTAGTCTTTATATAAATGGTGTCCTTTTCGTGTATTTTTAGTTTATTTGTTATCATCCTAGAGCTGATTAATGGAATAGTTCCTGTTCTGAGGATAAAAACCAATCTGCCCTTGGCTTGGGTTTCTTCTGTATATTCCACTTGGTGTGAGCAAATAAGCATTAATAGAGTAACATGAAAATGGAAATTTCTATATTACCAAGAGTTAACTCACTTGAGCTGTAGGAAATACAAGCTCAAATTCCAGCTGTAATGAAAATGGCCCTAGTGAAATGCACAGAGAAAATTTCCATGTACCTCCAGAGGGCCTCAGGCTGCACTGATCTGCTTTCAGCCCTCTTGATCCAACAGGTCATGCCTGAGGTTTGCTGAAGATACCACTAGAGAATTATCTCCCCACCTCTTCTTACCTCTCCTTTGAGAATTCAGATTTTGGAGCATCCAGCCGCTGCTGTAACCAGGGTTCTCACCAGTTTACTAGTGGCTTATATTAATTAAATGGCAATTTGAACACAACGGGTGCCAAACAACATATTCTTTTGGAGCTGTGGGAAAACAGGGTCTGGTGGTATCCCAATAGCAGCTGTGAGAGCAGCAGGGAGTCCAAAGTTGTGTGTTTACACACAGAGTGGCTAGCAAGTGACCTCTGGCATCAGGTACTGTGTAGCTGAAGGTAGTAAGCATTTAGTTTGGAAGCAATGGCAGCAACTGCATCCCTGTGTCCTTGTGTCACTGACACTGTGACCAGAGCTCGTCTCACTGATGCTGCAAACGTGCCAGACTCACTGCATTTCACATTTCCTGCTAGCTGGACTTGGGTCACCATGAGAAGGAGTCATCTACCCAAGTCCAGGCACCTGTAGTGTAAATATCTACTACTGGATGAATCATTCTTGGTTGTCTTCACCAGCAAAACTCAGAAAAGATTGTTGGGGCATAACTATCCCACCCACAAACAGTCGTCTAAATTCAGTTATTTATACTCCATCCTGCAAGTGTCCAGATAGCTAAATTGGAGGTGTCTGTCTAAAGTCAGTGAGTGTCACCCCGAATATCAAATGTTCTCAGAATGCCATTGCATTTTCTATGGGCTTTTCAGCAGTTATTTCTTAATCTTTGTGATGGAGCTTTTAACACATGAATTTTTTTGTCAAATATCAATTCTGTCCTTTAGCCAAAAAGATTTTTTTTTCCTTAAGTTGTTTTAGAAATGTCAGGGTACTTCCAGCAATTGACAGTATTGCAGGTAGCTGGAATATAAAAGGGATGAAGGGAAGACATCACCTCTCTTATGTATTCATAGACTTCATGACTACTGTAGTGTGTAGAAAGACTCTTTTAAAAGAATTACTGGATTTAAACTGCTGCAGTCTTGTGACTTCCAAATTCTCTACACCTTCTACACAGTCACACCAAAATACGTTTAAAAGTCTCACCAGATCAGTTCTTTCCATCCACACTAGTGGTTACATTTTCACACCATTATGCATGGATTTGAAGAATTAGTATCAGGCAAAAGGCTAGGTAGAATCAGGGCCTTAGCACTTTGTGTATTTTAGCAGGAACAGGTAAAATACACAAAAAAGTGATATAATTGTTTTTCCAGGACTTAGGGAAATGTGTAACTTACCTTGAAGCACTTGAAAGTCCACTTCAGCCATTTAGCCTTGTTGAAGGTCTTTGAACCTCTTAGAGATATAACAGTCTAAAAAGACAATCAGGGTTTGGCCTTTAGAACATTTTAGCATTTGGTGCTAATGGAAGATGATGGATTGGTGAGCTAGGGGTGTGAATCCTTGCTTTAGCCATAAGGAAAGACTGACAGCAGGGCATACTCCTCTGAAGTGTGATGATAACATGCCTTAGTCTGCTAAGACATAGGTCCAGATTCTGAGCTCAGCAACACAAATGATAATGCATTTAGGTAAGCAGCTTGGGACATGTGTTGATGCTTTTGAATCTACTCTCAGTGCAGAATAACAACAAAAAGTTTAAGAAAATTTTGCCCTTAGGAAAATATTGAGAGTGGTCACAACTTTTGAAGAAGTTGCCCAGAGAGGTTATGCATTTTCAACACTGGAGATGCTAAAATTATGGTAAAATAACACCGAGAAACCTCTCAAGCTTTGAAATTGGATCTAACTTCAAAGCTGAATCTACTTTAAATAGAAGTTTGAAGGAGCTGACCTCCAGAAATCCCTTCTAGTCTTAATTATTTCATGTTTCCTATTTACTAGTTTCAGCTTGCCTGACCTTACATTTAATGCAACTGTTATGAAATCAGTGAGTTATTTGGAATCTGTGGCACTCCTCTCACTTTGAAAAGGAAGTGGTTCTAAATTTCTATTTATAATTCCACTGGTGACTTCTTACCCTTAGACATTTTAGCTGAAGCTAAACTTGCTGTTGCATACCAATTACACATTTTGTGGTAACAGTGTTAATTAATCCACGTCTACAACAAATCTCTGCAGCTCCTTGCAGGCTGTCTTTCCTTGTTCTCAGCATTAGTGTGGTAGGTAAATTCTGGAGGTTGAGAGCTTTAGGAGGACCCTTCTGCTGCAATTTTCTAATCATGGATGAAAGTATACTTACACTTTGAATATTAAAGAACATTTGTTCTTCATTCTGCCATCCTATCAGGGCAGAAGTTATTACAAAATGATGAAGCAACAGAGGTGAACAGGTGCCATGGCCCTCCTTTACCACTTGCAATGATTACAAGCAGTTGTATAAAGCTATACTCCATTCCCCAGGCTCTGTTCTCAATTGCACCAAGGCAAATTCAATTCAGAACATGTACATTCAGTTCCCAGAATAGTCCCTCGATGAAATTCAGTAATAACAAGTGATTGCGTAAAACTAATTCTGCATGTGAGGTTCTCAGACAACCCAGCAAGTCTATACTGATTTTAAATTTAATAGGTGTTTAATAGAATACACAACCAGAGAGGGTTTAATGTGTAGGACAAAAAGCTACTAATAGAGAATGTCAAAGCAGTCTGGTCATACATTATGATTCACAACAGCTCAAAAAAGTTATTTGCAGATGAATCTAATATTGTTGTGAGTGTTAATGTTAATAATTGCTCTTGATTACATTGAAACTGAAATCATTTTTGAAGCAGATAAATGCTGATATAATTCAGTTCATTGTTAAGACATCTAAATTTAGAAGTCTATAGGAAAATTATGTGTCTAAAGTCTTTTCATATTCCACGGAGATCTAGTCAAAGGATGCTTGAAAAGAACTCATCTGAAGAGACTGGATCACAATTCATTCACTCTCCCACAGGTACTATTTGAGATGCCTTAAGTCATCTGAGACATCTGCACAGGGGTCCCTTCTCTTCTCCAGCCTGAACCCCAACTCTCTCAGTCTGTCTTCACAGGAGAGGTGTTCCAGACCTGTGATACACTTAGAGGCCCTCCTCTGGGCTCACTCTGGCAGATCCATGTCCTCCCTGTGCTGGGAGCCCAGAGCTGGACGCAGCCCTGCAGGTGGGGTCTCAGCAGAGCAGAGCAGAGGGGCAGAATCCCCTCCCTGGCCCTGCTGCCCACACTGCTTTGGATGCAGCCCAGGACACATTTATCCTTCTGGGCTGTGAGTGCACATTCCTGAGACATGTCAAGCGTGTCACCCACCAGCACCCCCCAGTCCTTCTCCCCAGAGCTGCTCTCTATGGTCATTCAACATCTACCCTCTTGGAGTGAGACAAAAGAGTAAGTTACTGTGAAGAAAGCAGACCAGTACCCTGAGACTGCTTTCTCAACCACCTGAACTGTAGTGCAACTCTCCCTGCTGTAGCATTTTCTTATCTAGATTTTTTCTTCTTTTTTTTTCTTCAAGTATTTTATCTTCTTATGACAGGCATCAGCAAAGTGGGAGTATTCTCTTTACCTCGACTGACCAAGCTTTCTTTCCGTAAAGCATTCCCTTGGCAAGGACAAGGCTTGGAAATTGTAAGAGGATGTGGTGATTCCCCACAGTGGCTGTTGGCCACATGGTCTTGGTGGCTCACACCGCTCCACAGCCATGCAGCTCGGTGGCTGCACTGCTCATGCTGCTCAATTCTGAATCCTTCTCCATTCATTGTTAATGGCACTGGACTTCTCAAGGACTTGGGTGCCTCATTGCCAAGTGGAAACCTGACATAGGGAATGAACAATGAGCTGCATGAAGCAACAGTTCCAACAGCAGTGATGGGCTGTTTTTTGAAAGTGAAAAATAAATGCAATGTGTTAAAGAGACAAGGGATTGTATAAGAGGAGTAACACTGGAAGACAGTAAATATCCCAAGAGAGCCTTGGCACTGCTCACAGTCGTGGACAAGGAAAGGATGAAGACAAGCTCCTGGAAAAAACAGACAGACACAGTAAAACAAAAGAGACAGCATTCTTCATACTCAGTCTCTCAATCTGTTCAGCCTCTAATATGTTACTTTGTGAAAAATGGAGGGAAACACTTTTTTCTTTAAAAACAAAAGACAAACTCAGAACCAACCCACACAGACGTTGTTTTTTAAATTTAGCTGTAAAAAGAAGGGAGCTTCCAGGTTTTCTCAAAAAAGAGAAAAACCAGACAAACCTAGCCAAAGAAACACAGAACAATTCACAGGAACTCATGAATGTGCTAAACCTGCCAATAAAACATGGATACGAAGTAAGTTTAGTCACAGTGATTCATTGTAGTGTTATCTGACTTTTTCTCTAAGACCCCTGCGCACACTGCAGTTATGCCTGAGGGGTGAGCATTACCTTATTTTCATGTTTACCTGCACTGTCAAGCTCTACATAAGAACTGGTCTCCATCAGTTTATATTAAGGTTAGTGAATGGATTTAGGCTCTTGCTGCTGTGGATCAGCTGTCTGATATTTTAATATCTACTTTAAGATGAAGTCATTCACTCTTGTTATTTATTTCTTCCCAGTAGCTATGAAGAGTCTCTATAGAGAATTTGAGGCAAGAAACTCATATTTATACTGCTGATATCTGGACTGAAACTAACCCCTGCTGTGCAACTCTGTAGCTGTCTGCCCCAGGCAGAAGGAGCCTCAGCTCAGCAGCGTCTGGTTGCTGTTTTTGGCAGTAGTTTGGGGCTGGTCCTTGCTGGGCAGCATTGGGCTCCACCTGGGCCCCACTGTCCTCTTCATGAGAGCCCTGGGGACTGAGAGAGGCACCAGCACCGGGCTCTGGGGAAAGGCAAGCCATTGGAACATGGCCCTTTGTGGGCCTGGGAACTCACAAGCTATGATTACTCCAAGTCTGGATTCACTTGCAGTCTGGGCTCTGGCATGTTACACTGCTGGCAACACTCTGGGTTTGGACACCACTGCCAGGTCTTGTGAGGCCAAGAAGAATGACCATCACAGAACACTTGCTGCAACTTTGCACCTACAGGCATGCCTGCTCCTGCTGGCATCTGGCTTTTATACAAATGGTGACTGCTACTCTTTCCCAGGCATGCCATTTCATTTCCCAGGCATGGGAGATGAAAACTGAGGCTCCTGGATACCAAGCAGGCTGCATCTATCACCTATCACATCAGTCTCGAGGACTGTCATTTGTACTTCCTTGCTCCCTGGCATCTCACCCCTTGACCTACCCAGAGGGCAAACGCTATCACTAAATGGTTCCCTAACACTTCAGAAAGGTTTTTAATGAGTCAATAATCATGACAATTCTTTAGCTGCTCAGAGCCCCTCCTCCTTATGGACTTTAAAGCAGTTCAGAAATGTGCAGGGACTCAGACTGACTCTGACAAGATTCTGAATCCTGTTGTAAGAAATGAACAGCCCTTTTCTGTTTTCCAGGTAGCATCCCTAATGATCAGAAAACAACTCAAGCTCTGTCAGTATTATAAGAACAATTGCTGTTTTATTCTTTTTGGTGGGTACAAAAACCACAGTTTCTTACACAGAACAAGATTATAAATAATATCTGTAACATGAGTGACCCGTAGTCTCTTTTGATTCTACACTGCAGACTGATGAAGTACTCTAAACATTTTATCATTTTGTTTCTTGTATTAGACAGATGCAAATCTGTGGAACATGGAATGATGGAACAGAATGAAGGTAACAGCAAACAAGAGGATGACCAACAACTTTTATAAAAAAAAATTCTCTGAATTTTATTACAGTGATGGCATTTTATATCAATTATTGCAATGATTTTTCCCTAAGATGGTTAGAAAGAAGAATTGTGTTGTCCTCTACTGAATTTACATCAGTTAAAAAGCAAGCATGTTTCAATATTCCTCTTTTTCCAAAGAAAATGTAAATAATTTCTTTATTTTTTTCACAGGATTTACATATTTATTATTTTTTTATCACAGTTTAGTGATTCATTTCTACAGCTGAACAGCTGAGTATTCTTCCATTGTATATATTGATGTTCTGGAGACACAGGTTAGCATGTTCATTGACTTCTATAGCTATTTTTCTCTCTTTGTCAAGACAAAGACCAAAATGTTGTCCTTTCTGAGCATGTTCTTCACAGTTTAATGCGCTAAATTGGCAAGTCTTATTAGTTTTAAGTCCACTCAAGTGAAATTTGTTGCTGTTAATACACCCTTCCCAGCCCCCTCCCCCCAACAAAACTAAATTATGAATTTTCCTGATATAAAATCTGAGTTTGGGTTTCCGAGCTGAGCTCATGCACACATTGTTGCTGATGATGTCTGGCGCATTTGGACGTACTTCCCTTTCTCAGCCAAATTATTAGTTCATCAATGACACTCCCATGTCGTGACAGTCTGTGCTGTGTTCCCATCAGTCACCAACACAGTTTGATTAAGGCACTCAATTATTTTTTTGGTTTTTATGGTAGGTCCGATGCAATTACAGCCAATCCTGAACTTTGTCTAATTGCAGTTCCAGTGTGCACGGCCTTCGGGCAGTCGGGAGTCAATACGCGTCCGTTTTCTCCCACGCTCCCTGTGATGGATAATCTGGCTTTGTTTCTTATGGCTTCAGAAAAGGTAAGCTAGGTTTGAAGAAAAAGCAGAAGAGAGGAAAGTGTTATAATGTTTCTGTCCTTCAACCAACCGGGACACAGCAAACACCAAAATATTAAATTTTAGACATCTGCATTTTTTCAGGTTAATGTTAAATATAAAAATAGTTATCATCATAAATATAATACACAACACTTAAGTCTACTGGAAAAAAGAAAGACTAGCAATTCTGAGGGTAAATTTCATTACAATAAATCGTTACTGATTTCAATATAAAATCTGAATTTGATAATGAAATTAACTGAAGAGGTAATACCTTCATCTAAACTGCTTCAAACTAAATTTATATACAGTGAGAAGACCTTTTGGAACCTGAAAGCATTAGCATCTGTGAATAAAGTCATGCACAGGTGTTTATAGGCTTTGATCTTCAACTAGGAATGCCAGGATTAAATATAACTACTGAAAATTGTTTATAAGTTGCAATAACTGTACCAGCTATCTCTCCGGCAATTTCATAATTCAAATCTAAAGAAATTATTACTTATTTTCACAATGGAAATATTTAGTATCAGGAAATCTGAGAACTGTCCTCAAATCTGTTACACACATATATATATATTTTCCTACAATTAGAGAAGGTGATAACTTTCAAAGAAAATGTAATTTACTGAGAGAAAATACAGTTTAATACGGTTTTCTACATTATGTCTGAATTTCCCATAAGGAGGTTTAAATTTTTTACTTGAAAATCTTCGATTTCAGCTAAATCAGAACAAAATATTATGTTTAGGGACTAAATTACTCAAGCAAAAATTCTGGAATTGTTGAAAGATTTATAATTATGCCATCTAACTTTAGTCATCTAAAAATCAGTAGCCAAATCTAATAGGGCTCTCTCATGTGATTACAAGGATGACGAGTTTAAAGTAAATGATTTCCAGATGACTAAAATTAGGGTACGTGTCTAAGGTCAAAACATGCAGCAAGGCACCCAGACTATACTACATGAAAAGAGATTTCAGAGATAACCATGTTAAGATATTAATTAGAGGGGAAATCTGATTTCTAGTCAGGAGAAGCTATGTAAATGGTATGCAGGGATGCAGTCTGAAATACCAACTGGGAAAAACAGGGAGTTTGGAGGGTGCATTCACAAAGGAGCAAAAAGATGACAAATGTCATAAAGTAATTTTGTTTGCTTTATTACTAATCTCTACATTTTGAACTTTATCCCTCTGAGCCCAGTTTCTCCTTCTGAGGTAGCAGTGAAATCCTGAGCTGGTGTTTGATATGTGGAGTTATTTTTATATATGAATACATAAGGATGAGGAAGAGTCCTTAAAACACTTAAACATTTCCACTGCTTCTGGTGCACTTCTGTGGGAATGTACCAGTCTAATATTGCATTGTTATCAGTCGCTCCTTCAAAAAGTTGTCAAAAATACAGTGGCTGTTTGTGGCACAGTCAGAGCTTGGATTTAAAAGCAGCTTTCCAAACCAATTACCCTAAAAACTTCAACTCTCAAAAGCACCCAAATTCAGGAAAAGGCCTCAGCTTACAGAGGGCATTATGGCATTCCCCTTACACTGAAAAACCTTGGCTTTGGTAAAGGACATCCTTTGAAAACTTTCCCTGCCACCACTGTACTTTTTGACAGGGACTGTTACCAAATATATCTTCATCTAAAAAACCCGGGTACAAAAAGTGCAGCAGAGGTGATGATGAAATGGGGACCTGGGCCTATACATTACCAAAAACTTCAACTACTTCCCAGCAGCAAATGAAACACTCTGCATTTGCAAAGCACAGACGCAATGTAGTGTGCTAGAGATCCACATGGTGCATGTCCTGACTCCCACTGCAAATGGATACTGGTAACTGCAGAAGTGCAGAGAACACGTTCTGGTCAATGGCAAGAAAAAAACTGAAGGTGCTTTAGTGTGGGAGAGGGATGAGAGTTCAAACAAGATTAGAAAGCAAACTTGGGTGGAAAAGGGACGGCTTGCTCCAGATGTGTTAAATTGCCCAGAAAGTGATCATTGTGTACCAGACACTCCCCAGCACACTGGTCAGCTATCTGTTCATGGCCATTCAGAGTTTCCCACCTGAGTGAAAACACTCAGATTTGTATGGGATATACAAGTTGTATGTAACTGTACTTTAGTAGCTCAGTCTAAGTAACTTTCTGGCCATTGACAACACACTCAGGACAGGAAGACAGTAAAAGGGATCCAGGATAAAAAAAAAAGAAAAAAAGGAAAAGAAAGACAACAACACTTTCTCAGCAGCCTTTCACAGAAGAACAGAAAAGCTGCAAGGAAGTAACTCTTGTCCTCAGTGCAAGGCTAACAACAGCTCAGCAACACATCACAGGACAACTCAGACACTTACAAAGCCAGGAGGAACAGGTCAAACTTGTACTTGGGACAGTGCCATAAAGCCAAGTAACCATGTAGGTGTCTGCTCTGTGTTTTAAACTATGCTATAGGTAACAAGCCAGGCTAATACTCTGCTTAACTGTGCTGCTACAACTTCAGATTTATGGCCTGGATGCAGAAACAGTTTGAAGAGTGGCTGGGATAAGAGGGAAAAGTCTCAGAATTTACTGTGATTACCCAAACCATTGAAGTCTCCTTTCAGTAAGTGTATGTGGTTAATAGTGATAACGTATTTTCAAATTTGTCATTAGTTTTGATTAGATTAGTTGTGAAATTAATCACGTGAAAACACTGACTGCCCTGTTCCTAATGGGAAATTGGAATTTTGGAAACTGATATCCTCAGTCTTGTAACACAAATATCCTAGCCCGTGTGTGGGTTATTTTGTAGTTCAGGCTCCTCTAGTACTTGGGTCACATGGAGGTGGCTTTGGCATAAATATCTAAGATGAACTTTTAATGTATTTTTCTCTCTTGACTATGAAATTGGAAGTATACAAGTCAAAATAAGTACCTTACACACTTACTGAGCCATCCTGTAGCACTTCATCTTTTTTGTAGTTAATTGTAATAATGTTTTTCATTGCTTTTTGTAGTTTTGAAATTAATTTTATTCATTAGTTCTAAACAACAGCATGGGATAGGAGAGCAAGAGAAGACAGCTGAGCTGGGAGCTGGTTCCTGAGCTTCATGGCCCACTGAGAAGGCCATGGAGAGGTGATGGTGGTGGAGGCTGGCTGGATACTGGGACAACCCCTTCAAAAGCCCGTGGGTTTGGGGTGAGGAACTCAGCAGGGCTTTACCTTAGAGCAGCTGGACAGAAGGATGTTAAGCTCTTCACTGCTCTCGGTATCAGCTCTACTAAGGAATTACTACCAATGGAAAAACTGCTGCCCAGAGGAAGAGGAAAGGATTGTTCCCTCCTTACAGCAAACTTTCTTCCCTGTCTTCAGCAGATGCAACTGCCTGTCAGTGCTTCTGAATGTCTTTATCCCACACATGCAGACTAGTCCATTATTATATAAACGCCCTTGACGGCGCAGTGAATTTCCCTGAGGCAGCTCATGTTTGACTGTGTGAAACTAAAATAGAAATCATGGTAATGAATATTAATTGTCAAGAGGGTTATTTAAGCTATTTTATATTAGTTTAAAACATATACCATTAAAAATATTTGATGTTAGCTTAAAAAGTCAGATGTTGGTTACTCATGCAGGTTAGAACCACCAGGCATCTCTCCATATTAGCAAGTTTTAGTTCCAATACCATCTCTTTACTCCTTGGATAAAAGCCCAAAACATATCAAAGGTTTCAAAATGTTTAAGACAGACATATTTCTACAGAAATATGTGCAGCCATCATCATGGGCTCTGTAATGCTGCCAGCTAAACAGGGGTTTATGACTAGCACATGTATGAACAGATGGCATAGTCCCCCTGTGCACTGTGGCACACAGGCACCTCTCGCTGCCAGTGTGGCCAGGAGAGGGTGACTGGGCCTTGGCAGTTGTCCACATATGAGCACAAGCATTTTTATAAGAAGTTGACTTGAAAATTTTCAATTTCACATAAATATTTACGCCAAATAAGCAGAGGGAAGTCTGTAAATATTTGTTCAAAATCCTAGTGATTTTCTTGTGAATTTTAAAAGTCTGCACCCTAAAATGTTAATTGTCAAAAGTTTTGACTGACCCAAAAATGAATTTTTGGAAAAATAAAATGCAATGTTTTTGTATCTTTTTTGTATTGCTTAAAATATATTTTTCCAATAGGAATTCATCTCTGTGATACAAGTCACACAGAAATCCACTTTAGAGTAAGGTACCTATGATCTTTCCTTTAAATAAAAATTCAGTTAGCTCTATTTTTTTTTATTATAAGAAAACACTAAGACTAAAAAAAATCTGCAAGTATAATCAGTGTCTGTTGCACTGGAATAACAGAGCTGGGTGGCAACTCTGGGGATTGTCAAGTCATGCCATGTTTAGCATGCTCAGCCAATTTGGGTCAGGTCAGTATTTGAATGGAAGCTTAATTTTTTTTTTTTTTTTAAGATTGTATTTTGAATGCATGGCACTCTGTAAACTTGATCAGGAATATGTTCTCTGGGATTCTTACTTTTATACCAGCCTGGGGACGCTCTCAGTTGTGAGAACATCACTAAAGAATTTTAAGGAAAAAAGCACCCTTCGCTTGCATTTTGCACAATGACTTGCACAGGATTACTTCTTTTTAAGACCCTTGTTACTGATAGTAGGGATTGGATTTGGGAGATTAATATTAGCATCTGGAAGTCCTGTGTCCCCGTTCACAATAATGAACACTGGTCTGTACTCTTGGAGTTCCCTTGACACATAGTTTGACACATAGTGTGTCTCACACTTTCACTAGTGAACAAAGTGCACAGCTAAGACACTTTTTTTTTTTTTTTCATGGGGAAATTGGCAGCTCTGTTACATTTAGAATACACCCAGGGTCACGACTCCTTGTAGAACAGGGAAGAAAAGCCAACCCCACAGAACAGTGTGTAGGGGACAGTTTCCCAGTCAGCCCCATCCCTCGCGCCCCGAGAACCCACCTATTCCTCGCAGCGCTCCAGCTACCAATGCTCACACAGCATTCTCTGCTCACTCTGTGTTTGCTCTGTACTGAATGGTTCGGTACTGTACAGGCTGTGCCTTTAGGCTGTAACCTCCTCGGGACAGGGACCTGTTATGTGTCTGGCACACTTCACCTACTGTGCAGCGCCGTCTACTCCAGCGCTACACAAATAATAAATAAAAAGTTATAAGTGTATCTCCAGTTGTTTCCTACAAGCTTTTTTTTTTTTTTCTCCTAGGTGGCAACATAAGTATTATCTTATTCATCTTGTTTCCCTAAATTAGTGTTTTCTACTTCACTCTTAAGGATGGCTCAGGAAAATGTAGCTGAAGATAGCTGTTAACAGAGGAGACATGTGGCTTGCTATTTGCAAGGGCAAAGGAGCACCACCATGACGGGGTAGGGTGCTAGCTGCACACTTATAAAGCAGCCAGCATAGCTTGGGAGCCACGTAAAAGTTATATTTAGAAGCTCAATTTGCTGCCGCGTGCCATTTCCAAAGGTCAAAGAGTTGATTTGTCTAATGATTAGTTGGCAAGATACTCACTGTACGGATGAGAGCAAGTACACTAGTAAACCATCCCTGCACACCTACTCAGGGGAGCTATGCAGGATGCAGCTCGGCAGCATCAGAGCTTCAGCCTCCAAAATCACTGCATGAATGTCTAAAATACACTAGCCTTGACCTAAGAAGGGGGTTTGTTACTGAAAGCTAAGGATGATAATCAAGGTCTATTCACTGGTTAGTGACTCTTTGTGACTATTATAGTGGGCAAAAGTTGACCTGGAGCAGGATATTGTGGGGAGAGAAAAAAAAAAAAAAAAAAAAGCCATACAATTAGCATAAAACATGTATCAAAGGGAGGGTGAAGGAACAGGGAGGGGAGAAGGGAGAGAAGGTAAAACAACATTTAGACTTCTTGTAACAGTGCCTTTTCTTCCATTAGGTTAACTATGGTTCAGTGATGTTGCCTATCCTGAATCTTGGCTACAGATAGGGCCAACATCGAATAATACAGGCTTGCAGCAATTTGTCATGAGTAGAGCGCAAACCTTTCGGAAAATAGACTTTCCAATCAAGTACTTAAAAACTGGCCCTCTGGACATATACTTTCTAATTTAAAATAGTTGCCATCTCGCAACTGATTTGACAACTTTGAGTTGTTCAAAATGTATTTTTCATGTTAAAAATTCCTTGCAATGCAGATGTCTATTAGCAACATAGAATAATATACTGTACATCTGCAGCCAAAAGAACTGAACCACTTTGCACTGAAGTTTTCCAAAATATAAAGCTCTGTTCAGAAGCAAGCAGCACTAGACAGACATGTCACAACACTGCGTTACAAGATGCATCACCCACTCGCTGTAGTAGGCCCTAAGTCCTACCCCTAAATTTTAATACTTTCGGTTCCATATACGTTGTAACCTTCTCTATAAGTTGCTAAATTCTGGGTATTCTGCGAGGAAGTTGGGTTAAAAGTCTGTGCACTCTTTGCCACCTTCATTCGTTTCGCCTCTGCCCTGGACTTGTAACAGAACTCTATCAAAGCCACCAGCATTGCCAAGCCCAAGCCTCCAACCAGAATGTAGAAGACTCCAGCAACGTTGCTGAGACTCAAGGCACTCGTCTTGTCCTGGGAAAACAGAAGTGACACAGTTAACCCTGGAAAATGGATCCCAAGAAGCACAAACCACACATTAAAACATTAGAAATAGACAAATAACAGTGTTTAGCTGAAATGTAACGACAGTCATTTACATACTTAAGCAAAATTTGACCTATCTGGATCTATAAAATATATTTTAAATAACTAGATTTCCTGGTTGGCATAAAAAAATATTCTAAGTATATTGCCAACATATTAGGATGTCATTGCTTGTTTACTGCACAGCATTACTTCTATTACATGGAGAATTAAACAATGACATGTCTAGTTCTCTTTAGGGGACATTTCAGCACTGATACGAAACTACATTTATGTAAAGCTCTTCAGAAGCCTTGGAATCCAGAAGTCCATTTATATCACACAAGACTCTGCTTGATCTTTACAAAAACCAGTAATTGTACTTGTGATAGGCATTACTGTTAATTTAAAAGCTCTAGACTGAGCCTCGGATACTTAAATGACAGGCAAAAATAACATGTGAGGCTTAAGTTCTTTCTCGGAACAAACACTTCCTTTGAAAGTGCACACTGCACCACACACACTGTGATACATTTCCCTCTTACCTACTATTGTCTTTTGGTTTTATTTTACTACAGATACAGTTCTGGAACATGCCCATGGACTACTAAGCTCAGTAACAGTATACTTCTAAATGTCAACTTATGCAATTTAACACATTTTTCATAATTTAGATAAAAGTAAGGATTTTCTTTAGCAAATTATTAAGTATATATAATTTTACAAACAATCACCTTCTTGGGTGTATTGTAGTAAATAACTATTCTATATTTTTCTATACTTCACTGTTTAGTTATGAAGCACATTTTTTTGACTTGAAATCCATGTGCTTTTTCAGCATGGTTCTCAAGGAACTCTCTCAGGATTGACTTCATGTGCTACATCATGCGCCTTAAAATACTTATAAAGCTTTATTCTTATGCAGACTATATAATCTTTAGCTAAAGTAAGGAAAGTACTTAACTTCTGATTGTAATCTCTATGAAATTTTAACATATGAAGACTGCAAAAAAATTGGATGTTTAATTTAAAGAGGCACTATTCATTGTGTAATTAGTAGATTAGCACAGTGAAGGTTCCCATGGATGTAGAGGTGACTGGGGCTTATAGCTGCGTTCTGCTTTGTCTGTGCCTTTTTAGCTGGCTAGGAGGAGTCTAAGTATCTTGGAGATGACAATTCCTCTGGTGGCAATTGTTAACATGGTGCTTGCAAACAAGAAGGAGGCAGGACTGAGAAAGACCTGCCCTAATGTAGGTGGTGGGTTGAGGCTTTCTCAGCTGTTATTTACAGGTACTTTGTCATCCTCTTAAATGGTTTTCACTCCTTTTTTTTAAAGCACTTGCCAGAGAAAGCGAAATGTGTTGAAAGCTTGTTTCCCATGCTAATTTTATCAAGGTAAGTCTTGGGACATGCAGGCAGCAAGCAGTCAGTGCCTGTTACTCTTTCCTTTTAGCTGTGGCTGCAGAGGCTGGCATGGAGCCGGGTGCTGTGGAGAAATGTCAGACTGCTCAAATACAGGGCTAGCACTGACTGTGGTGTTTCCCAGCAATCAGAAAATACCTGGTTCTGGGTCTGTCCCCATAAAGAGAAAGAGCTGTCAGCTCCCTGGAGTTGCCAGGATTACTGTTTGGGTATGGACTAGGATAAACACTGGAAGCTGTAGAAACTATTAACTACTGAAGCCTTTCACTTCAAAGCTCAAGTTAAGTTTTCCTTGGCCCTCAAGGGGCCAGGGACATCCCCAAAGGCTGCAAGACACCTCCTTCCTGGCCAGCAATGAAAGGCTTCCTGCTAGCATTTCTCCTTTTCAGAAAATTGCTGAGGTAGGCCAGGTCCAAAAAAAGGTGTGGAGGGAAATTTCCTGAGTAGTCAATGAGAAAAGTCCATACCCTCCAGGCAGGAAGGAAATAAGTAATCCAGCTTGCCTCTTCCAAACCCAAAAATCTGCTTTGTATTTTTTCAAGAGATGCTCTGAATATGTGGGATGATGTTTGGTGATTTATATCACTGAAGACTTTAAAATGCAATAGTGCTTCCTTAAATTAAAGTGTGACTGCCACCAAGATGGGTCAAAGCTGATTCATTCTGCGTCTACAGCTGCTTATTTTATTTCTATGTCATTTTGTTTATTACTTCCTCTACTGCTTTGTGAACACGATAGTTAGGTCCCGAACTGTAGCGACTGACCTTACTTCCAGAGTCCTTGGGTCCACATTCACCTTTATCGTACCACCATTTGTTTTTCAGCTTGTCTAAGACGCCTGCCTCACTGAGTTTCAAAACGGCAAGGTTTACAGGAGTTCTTCACGTGGAAAATAACATAAATAACATTATATATGTTATTTTATGTTATTCAAGTAAAACTACATAGAATCGCATTGCAAAGTGACAGAGCAGAGGCCACAGTGGGTGCTATGTCATGTACTGTTGGCCCAGGTTTAGAGACAGACATATGACCGGGACCTGCTCCATCGCTTTAGGTAACAGGCACATACTGCTGGGGAAGATTTGTAAATAAATAGTATGCAATTACTGTGAACCCAAAACTATTGGCTTACACATATTAATAACATACTCTTCAGAGATAGATGTAAGACAACTGCATATGCGACTTAAGAAACATTAATTTGTGTTCCTTGCTTTCAATCGATTTTTAGTTTGTATGCATACAAACTAACAATGTGATTTGGCCATAGGTATTTCATTTACTGCCCTCAAAATTGTCCTGGCAAGGAAAGAAGATGCTTCCTGTGCTGTGCTGCCCATAAAAATTTGGCACAGCCTTGTAATAGGAGATATGCATGCTAAGAACTTGGGGGGAGAGCTGTGAAGATCCCCTTATCCTCAGCTAAGAAGGACAGTGAATCTTCCATTTTCATTGCCTGTTTCAACATTATTTTAAAATTCAAAGTTTCTCCTTTAATCTCACTTATTCATAGCAATATTTCCAGGGTCCCAGGCTGGTGATAAATTTCTACTTGGCTTAGAACTTAGCTTCTTTTACTGCTAGTGCTAGGGTGATGTAACAGATAATATTGATATATTAATATTGAAATGAAACCTAATCCAATGTCTCAGAATCATGAAATGCTACAGGTTTATAGTGAAGTTGTTTAAATTCATTGAATAATCTCAGAGTATTATGGTAATGGCCCACTTCATGCAGAACTATATGTTTAAAAAACATATTAAATTATTAACAGACTTATTTTATGTGCTTTCCACTTCAAATCATTGTCCAATTCTTAATGTGGAAGGCATGCGGATATCTATTTATGTGCAGGTGTGCATGCAAATACAATATATATCAGAGAAGCAGGGAGATAAACAGAAATGGCATGTGATAGATAGCCTTCTGGAGGTGTTAAATGACATGATCCTGTGTGTGCCAGCAGATCCCTATGGGAAAATTTATCTCCCACAATATGCCATAATCTATGTATTACTTAAACATTAAGTTACAGATTCAAGGCTTAATAAATAAATAACCAGTGCAAACATTAATTAGTATAGTAACTGAACCTACTAAAATAGTCTGCATTGAAGAGGAAAGGGGCTTATTACACTCTATAACTGGTTTAACTGGAAATCCCCAAATGCTTATGTATTAATATATTTGTGCAGGTTTGTATGTAGCTTTAATACACAAGTAACAGCTTCTGAGCCTTGTATGCTATTCTTAGCTCTAGGGCCCCTGCCTATTCATACATTTTGATTAACTCTTTCTATATGTACTTAAAGTGGGGGGATTCACTTCACCTCAGTATTTTCATCCCTAAATTATGCCCCAAGCTTTGTCTGTCTGTCCATATCTCCCTGCAGTCAATGGGAAAAGGTAGGTACCTCCAAACGGTGGGCTTTGATACCAATGTTAACAAAGGATGATGTTGAGATGCCTGTCTCTTAATTTACTGCTGAGGAAGCCTTGGTGCCGTGGAGAAATTTTTGACAGCCACAGTTGGGTGAGAGGATTTCCCAGGAACTCTCAAGCGATCACTCTAAGTAGAGGAAAAGCTTCATCCACTTTCCAAATCCCACAAATTTATTTCATATGCAATACTCTGCTTCTAGAAACAAAAATGCCAATTTGTTGCTCTTTTCCAGTATTCAAACTTACATTTTGCCTTAAGGCTTCTGGCAGCAGGCTGTGCAGGTTGACAGTAGAATATGAGAGTCCCACAGCTGTGAAATGAGTGGGCTTGGGGTGCTGGCAAGTTGCCTGCCACCATGATCCTCTGCTGGCTTCTCGTGGAAGTGTAAAATAATTAATATTATTTGAATAGCCGTCATCTGTAACATGTCATGCACTGGCACTGAGCCACATTCCCATGCTCCTAAATCCCATCAGTGTAACAGGGCTGGTTATGACAAAGGTAAGGGGGCATACAGGTACTGCTCTCACTTGGAAAATCAGAAGCCTATGGAATTGTTGCACATTAAACTGATTAAACTGATTACTAGGAATAGACATGAACTATCATGGCCACCAGCAAGGTGGGAACAAGTCAGAAAAAAATGTCTCCACATCCTTTGCTTCCCTTTTTTTTTTGTTTTTCAGCACTAACACTTTAGGCATATAAAGCCTGAAACAAGCAGGGGATTTTTTTGCAACTGTAGTTCCTTTAATGTCATCCTTTTTGCATTGTCTCTGCAAGGAAGCTCTCAGGTTTTCCTTCGGGAAAAACAATCAATTTCACACTTTAAACTGCCACACTATCCTCAGTTTCTAAGTGATCTCAATGGCAATGGTCAGCAGAGAAATTTCCCATTTTTCACTGGGATGCAGCAGTAATGTGACTGATTCCAGGCCCTTGTTTGTCCTCTCCACGAGTTTTGGTGGAAAATATTCTGAATGAAGGCCCTGCTGAAGCTCAAGAAAGCCTGTCCTCTGCCCCTCTCTTTCCTGCCTGCCTTAACAAGGCTCAGTGACATTTCTTTCACATCTGCCCTCAGACAGTCCCAGCTGTGATGAGGGAGAAGCATTCTGAGAAAAAACTTAAAATTATATATTAAAATATTTTACACCTTCAAAACTGTATTTCTGTCCTAACTGAAATCAGTCAGCTGTGATGGGAAATGCACATGGTCCAATAAAAGAAGACTGCACTAAGGGGCTGCAGAGTGGAAAAGGAAGATGTTTTGCTTGTTTTTCAGAATACACCTCTTTGCAATCACAGTAAGTGATTGCAGGTGTAGTGATTTTTAATGAATTTTAATGGCTTTTTTTGTTTGTTTGTTTCTTTGTTTCAACAGCTCATATGGAGATGCATGTCTGGATCACCTTGGTTCTCAGGTAAAGTTACTTATTTTGACCGTGTCAGTCACAAACTCAGAGACTACAACTTGTTACTAGATTGCTTACACAATCAGTTGGTGAATAGACCCACTGATAGTAAAGGGGACATAAACAAAAAAACTGGTATGGTTTGCTGTATGTGAACAAGAGCAATGTACTGAAGTCACATACAGGAGACAAATTCAGCATTTATAATTACATTTCCCATTAAGTTCAGTATTGTATACTTAATATGGCAGTGGAAAATTACTTTAGGTTTGAGTTTTGTACAGTTGCTTAGTGATTCCTGAATTACTAATGTTGGGCTAAGTCTTCAACTAGAGTAAACTGGCACACTTCATGAAAATCAGTTTAGTTTTTTTCCAGCGTACAGCTGCTGAGAATCTCTGTTGTTGTACATAAATAAGATCCAACTGCCTCAAGTTCATGTAGGATAATAGATGAGAAACAATAACTAAAATTACGCTTTATCTATGAAGAAGAATTTGCCCCATGTAGCCATCATGCAAAACTTCTGTGTGCCAGCACAGGAGACCCTGTTCTTCACCCATGTGCTGAAGTTAAGTGTTGGCATGGCCTGACCTGGGCACAGGAACACTGGTTTTCTAACTTTTCATCATGTTCTCAGCCCTTCTACCTCCTCTCTTGGCTTCTTACTCTTTTCCTCCTATCCTGTCATCAATCACTTGCTGTTGGAAGGGTAATTTTTTAAGAGCCTCAGACTGGATCTTGAGCCAGCAACATCAGCAAAATCAGAGTGCTTTAAAATGGCATTAATTAAGTTCTGAGCTAGCTGAGTTCAGGACAACAAATGGGCAATTATAACATTTAAATCACAATACTGAGTGATTCTGAAACAAATATAGAATTCTGGTAGACAGGGATTTTAAAAATGCAATCATGGGTATATTTTAGGAGCGTTTTCATTATCCACTCATGGCTGAGCCATTAAGGGCAAAGTCAGTCTCATCAGCTGACTGAAAAAACACAGGCCACCATGTTCTCCTGAGGCCTGCCAGCAGAGACTGGAAAGGATCTCCATCAGCACAGCTTCTGTCCACTCACACTTTATAAAAACAATGGAGCAAAGTGGCAGAAACTGTGTGCTCATTACCTTCCCATGCACCACGTGAAATGATGGCATGAAGTTAGGATTTGAGGTAATACTTTCAAAAACACTCAAATGACTTGAGGAACTCACTTTTATCTTCAATTGTGAGCTAATTAATCAGATCATTAAACCACAGGTGGTTCACATAGGGCAGCTTTCTGAACTGTCTTTCTGAATTTTGGAACATTGTCCCTTAAAGGGAACAGTAAATAGGGAGGTTAGAGGTGACCTTTTAACAGCAGAGAATGGAGGTAGGAGACATTTTATAGAGCAATACAAACCTTTGGAGAACATCTGAACTCTCTGGAAGCTCCCTCATTTCTGCAGTCCTCTGTACTGTCATGAAAGTTACTGTAGGTCTACACTCTCATATTCTGAATAATGAATCTCAAATAGTAACAGCAGTTATCAGTCAAGCCTCAGGTGCTGTATTTCTTTCAAGAGAAGAGGAGTTTCTTATTCTCATTTATGAGAGCGCAAAGCCCTGAAATTTAAACTGGAGCTGTTAAAAATGCTCAGGGTTTGTTCTTTTTAAATTCATACAATGAAAAGAAGTATCCTTGAGCTATTTAAGAAGGTAAGAACTTAGTTCAGGACTTGTTGGTAGCTATCAGGTTTACAAAAGTAACGCACAGTGTCCTGGTTATTCCAGTAATGATAATTTGCTAGCAGAAAAGAAAAAAAATACTTAGAGCTCTATTAATTCAGTAGAAAGGGTCTTGACTTCAATTGATCAAGACTGTTTCTGAACAAGGAAATGAATTTTACAGATGATAAATGGCTAAGTTACCCTTTGGGGAGTCAGCCTGGCTGTAGTTTATAACCCAAGATCAGATGCTGCTGCAATGCAGACTTTGAGAAGCGTGGGAATGCCTGCTCACCTGCATGATGTGCCTGGTTCCACCAAACATGGGCAGTGCAGGCACATGATAGACCTGGAGCTTCCCCGGACCCCTGGTACTGCCTACTCATTCAGCTGTGCCTGGGAAAAATTGTGGCAAGAAACAGGCCCAAGGTCAGATGAATGCTCATGGCAGGCTGAGTATAGTCCCAGAACCATGGGTTCAGCTCCACCATGTTCTCCATCCTTTGCTAACGCTGTCTTGCCCACCACACTGTCTACTGTATCCTGAACTGCCTGTGTCACCTACTGTTTATTTCCACTGGCAATGTGTTCCTTCCTTCCTCCTGCATTCAGGGTCCTCTGTTTCTCCATGAACCGCACTCCTCGCCTTTCTTTTCTACTTTCCCCCCCCAACTCCTTTTTCTGTCACTTTCCACCACGCCGAACTTCCTCCTTCAGCACTTCCAGACATTTCCCTGGTGAAGGTCTGCTTGTCCCTCTACCCTGTGCTGCTCCCTTTTTACTGCTTCATTACTCACAGCACCTGTGGCTGATAATTAGGGAAAGTAAGTTAAAAAACATCCCTAGCTTGCTATCTAGCTCTTGTCTCACTTTGCAACCACTGCAGGCTTATGAGGAGGATGTTCTAAGAAAATTTAGGTATTTTAATGATTTTATTCTCTGCCTGTGACATTCAAGTAAATAGACAAATAAATAAATAAATATCCCTCCCCCAGTAATGCAAAAGCTCAGGCTTGAGTAGAGGTAAGTGCTATTGGGTCTAATATATCTGAACATTTTGGAAGAGAAAATAGAGACCATTTTTGAAACTGTGACTGCTGGCGAGCAGAGCGGTGTGGGGAAAAATAGGTAGAGTAGCAGGATTGCAGGCAAAGTGAAGAGGATTAGGAGACCAGTTCTGGGTGAGTGCAAAACAGCCCAAGGGATGGTCCCTGAGGCCAGGACACAGCACGATGGAGCAGGAGGACTAAAAAAGGAAAGAAAATAGTAAGAAAAAAATATATGTAGGCAACCGTAAAGAAAGCTACATAAACTCTGCATGACAAATTAGTCAAATTTAATCATCTGTATCTGACTAGCTCTGTGCCTGCACAGCTACCTGTGCAGCATTCTCTAATATATTGTTCACACACAAGCACATAAATAAGTATTATTACATACTGCCTGGAACAGAAGGGGTATTTTTAATACTTCGATTCTCCCTCACTTCACCATCTTCCATTTTTGCTTCTTTTCAGCACCAGGCAGATTCTCAAACAAAGCTGCGAGGAAGCAAGGAAGTACTGGTACTGGCCATATGGAAGACAGGGGAACGCAGAAAGAATATGAAGCTGTTAACACCTCAGCCTAGCATGCAGCCTAAAATTCCTGTCCAATAAATTCTGGTAAATTATGCCTAGGGAACACTATGGATTTCAATTTGTTGGAAAGCTATCAGAATATGTCAGCATGAAGATATTATATATCTGAAATTTGCCTTCCTCTTTTGGATACCTGTGAAAATTGTAATTTGTACCACTATTGTTTGTGTCAACAATGGATCCCTGAGCCTGGACCATACATTAAATTACCTCTCAGAGACAATCACACTGATTTTTTCCCATTTTCCTCTAACATCACTGAAAAATATTTTGAGTAGTACCATATAGTAGGAAAAAAGTCTTAGCTGGTGAGCAGGCTTCTGCAGATATTTAACAAGCTTGGAAAAGGCTCACCACAATTTCAGAAAATGCATGTTTCTGAAAACTGGTGATAGATCTCACCCCAGAGACCATTTCCAAGTTCCCCTTGTGGTGCTTGAGCAAATGCAAATATTTTTGCTTTGACAGTAATTGCATACACCTGTTTCAGCTGCAGGTACCAGCAGTTCTGTGCTACTGGTGAAGCTGTTTTGTTGCAGGTAAGACCCCAGCAGATGCACCAATTACTTCACATACTGTTTACCCGCTTTTGGTGACATTGAGGCTAACCTTGGAGTCACCTCCCCCGCTGCCACATTCTCCTTTGTCGTACCACCATTTGTTTTTCAATTTGTCCAAGAGGCCTTGTTCATTCAGTTTTAAAACTGCGAGGTTAACAGCATTTCTTGAAACGATAAAACATATTTTGTAAGAAACTGCACAGCTGTTAAGATGTTAGAAGGAATGAGGACTTAAGCTGTTTATAAGCTTGATCCACACACTAAATAAACCTCTCATTTCCATATTTCAAAGCCCTTGGCAGCACAAATAATTGTGGTTACTTCCAAATGTGAAAAATGTGTTTCCAGTTCTAGAAACGATTTTCAGAACAGCTTGGATTTTAATACAAAAATTCTATCAACCAACCCAAACTATTTTTGCAAAATAATGATAAAACTCTGCCTGGAATTAAAAACTATTAACACAGATTTATTTGAATCCGTATTTAAAGTATGTTCAGTGTGGGCCCAGGCTGTTTTTTCAAGCAGATGAGAAAATATATCCCCACAGACTAAAGAGGCAAGATGCAAACTGCCTGTGCTAGACACTGCCAGTCGCTACTGCCAGACACTACAGTTCTGACATGGAGCACTTCAGACTGATCCTGCATAAGCTAAGATTAGGGCTCCAGAAACAGGCCACGGGAGGAAGAGCTGAGGAGGACTAACAGCTCACACACTGACTAAGATGCTGTCCAGAACCAGTCAATAGAAAGCACTGGACAAAAGTGCTTTTGCACAGAGAAAAGAGGTCTGTCTTTCAGAAGCCCTGCTGTTGGTGCACCTGTATGTACGGGGTGCAGGCTCTAGAGTCCTGCTCCCTTGGCACATAAGAGGCTTAGCTGAAAGGCAAGACCTCAGGTCTATCTTAGTTCCATGACTACAGGGACTGCCCTGCTGTTCTGGGAGAGCACCCTGTATCCCAGCCCAAAGAGCACCTGAGAAATGGAGGAGGGAGGTGGTGATGAAGCGTGTCTGCACTGAGGAAACCTGGGAACAGTGTGGCCAAACTGAAGCTCAAACACTGTTGGAAGAGAAAAGCCAGCCAATTAGCTAAGTGCTGAGAGACAAGGAGATTTTTTGGACATCCTAAGGACTTTTCCCTTAGTGGCATGGCACAACAGACTGAAGGGGTTCTGTCAGCCTGGTGGCCTCCATATTGTGCTTAAATGCTCTTTTTTCGGATAAGAGAAATACCTGGGAGAGACTTTGGATCTGTGCAGGCAGAGAGGCATTGCCAACACAAAGGTTAAAGCACAGAACCACTGCTTCTGCAGGAACTCAAAGCTGCTGGAATTGTACTGAAACTCAGCCAAGAACTAGGACACAGCTGGTCCTAGAATGCAGTTGCTTCTGTGAATGCTCAGAGGTTTCCCTTTAGATGTCCAGAGAGAATCAGGACTGGATGGCAGCAGTATAGACAGTATACAAATGTATACCACCATACAAACCCAAATGTAGGGCATCTGGATTTATGATAGTGACTATAGCTACTACGTAACACTTTAAAATCAGTTGATAACTAATCTGCCAAGGTATTTATACAGCCTTCATCATCTCCAAAGGAAACTTTGCACTTGTTTAAGTGTATGATTTCCTATCTGTATTACTAAGACCCTAAACTGTCACATATCCTAATGATACACAACTACATCACTACCAGTAAAATTGTATCTTCCTGTTTTTTATGCCCAGATGTCCCTAGTGCATCCATGCCTATCAGACATGTACACTCTCTCTGATGGGTGTCTGCCCAGGCTTGCTTGTGGCTCTGCACAGAAACATGGAGCAGTGGCACAGTTCATCTCCAAAGTACTTGACAGGCATCAGTAGGTTAACTACTGCTCTTTGGGGGTGATATGAGGTTGAGAAAGATGGAGTTTCTCCCTCTGAATTTGTTTAATGTTCTCAAGATTTGTCTGTCAGGACTGAGTGGGATATGACAAGAACTATAACTATTAACAGCATCCTTCAACAATGAGAAGATGCAACACCTACAAAGCACTCGGAGAAGGGCCAGGAAGAGATCCTCTGGCTACAGGGCTCTATCAAATCATATGGTACTAGAAGACACTGGGATTCAGCTTCTCTAGAGATGGCTGATCTCTCATTCCTGGGGGCCCTTTCTGATCTTAGAATGGAAACTTTTCTCTCACTTATTAAGAGAGATATCTTCCTGGCAAACAGGTACACACAATGGTTCTTCACAGCTTATGGAGAGTCCTTTACTACACTGGTCCATCTGTGGGACAACTGTCAGCTTCAGGACAAATCTTTACTGTCTTCTGGTAACAGCTTTTCATAAAGCTCCTCCTGGATGAAAGACAGGTCCTTGCTGGCTGGTCATGAAGTTGGAAGCTACTTGTGTATAGATCTGATGTTACCTAACTTCACTGCAGTTAGACTTACATGAGATTTTCAATAGAGATAAAGTAATTGCTTGTCTGTCCCTGAAAGTGAAAATGAGAACTGTAGGCTGCAGTGGGAGTGGTAACAAGCTGCTCTTGGTGGATAAATCTTTAAGGGGAATTTAGCAGCCAGGCTGACAAATGTGATTTTGTGTAAGTGCTCTAATTATGGTTCACACTCCAGAGGGAGAGAAGAAATTGCAAAATTGGAATGAAATTGTTCATTTGTCCCTTTTGTTCTTGGAAGCAACTGCTTTTGAACCAGTCATATTTACTACAGATTTTTCATACTCAGCTTTTCATTACAAAGCCTGTACTTTCAGTCTGTTTGCCCCATTCAGAAACTTAACTGTGTGGCCAGCCTTGCCACTTAACAGACAGATTTCCAGTACACTAAACATAAATGTTACCTTTTTAAGGACATTGGGACTGGGCCATAGATGAAACACATTTCTTTGATGCTGAATAACATTACTTATTCTGAAAATCGCTTAGATATATATCTGGAGCCAGTTGTCTACAAAGTCAATGTCAAAACTCCTTCCTTCAACAGGATCCAAACAGAAGTCTAATTTAAAGCTGCTATGTCAAATTGTCGCACTGGGCAGCAATAACACAAGCAGCTGCTTTGACAGTTCTACAGATTGCAGGCAGAATTGATCACTCTCACGAAAAATGAAATGTATCTCAAGGAATATCACTAACTCTCAATTTAACAAGCCACTTCATCTCAGTCTGATTTTAAAGCAGATGGGAAGCCCTATCAATCTGTCTATCTGAAAAAAGCATCTTCAAACTATTTCCTCTGAGCTGTAGTCTCTCATGTGTGAACATTAAAGCTCACCAAATAAGACAAAGTCCTTATGCTAAAATCCTTAGAAAGGCTTTTTCTTTTCAATCCTTATCTTATTTTGGGTGAAGATCTTACCTGATAATTTACAACTTTTTTTTCAAGTTAACGTCCACTTACACCTTTCCTTTGGATATTCCAAGACAAATTAAAAACAACTATGTGATGTCTTTGACAACTATTATAAATTTTCATGTTTAATTTTCATGTTGAAGGAAAAGAGCTTTCTCACTTGCCAAATGTTTAAATTTATCTTTCAAAGCATTAAAGATTATCAAGGAAAATTTCCCCACAGTCATTTAGAGAAGCTGCAGCTGGTTGATAGTAATCCCAGAGTAATACATAAATAAATGAAACCCATTCATGAGAGGGTTATTTAGCTGGGTTATTAGCCATATCCATAGACAGTTTCACAGCACAATAGAGAAATGAAAATAAAAAGGATGAAGAAGTAAATGTGGATTTAAGCTGCAATCATCACTCTGAAATTAAACGGTATTGTTTATAAATGTAACACATTATTGTCCTCATCATGTCTAGTAGGCCATGTAAAACCAGGTTAGTTTCACACTGCTTTCCCTGTGGCTTTGTTATCCAGGTCCACCTCAACATGTGGAATAAAAAATTTCCTTCTGGTCAGCAAAACACAGAAAACCTTTGCTCAACACTGCTGTACCTCCCAGGTAGGTTATAACTGAGAGCCTAAAACATGCAATGGTGACTGCGTTGAAAATTATATACTGAGACCTCAGAGCCAGGCTAGATCACACATACTCATCCCAGACAGTGCTTTGTTCTGCCACAGAGGAAGACATTTGGGAACCTGAGTTTCTCCATGGCAGAAACTTTTCTTTCATCTTAAAAAATAGGACTGTATCCTCAACACCACACTTACTCCAAACTTCCACTAAAGACAATGTATTCCTCAATAAAGGAACCAACATCTTTGCAAGAGTCAGGGTTTAATAGTAAAAAGCAAACAAAGGCTGTAGTATTTGACTTCAAATCCTAGGTGTCACTGCACACTCCTGTCTTTTCCATCACTCTGAAGAAAACAGAGCCCTCACATGTAATAGTCAAGGCAGTTCAGACAAAACTGCGGCCCTCACTTCCCAAGTGCTTGGGTGCATGGACAGTGATTTCAATGTATGGATCACAGTTATGTTTAACCAGCCTTTAGAATTACAGTATGAAAAATGGGACGAGAATGAAACCATTATCACTCATTTAAAATCACTGTCCTTCTCCCTATAAATAAACAGTAGTAAGCAGTTTAAAACATTAATAAGTATCCCTTCTTTTTTTTTTTTTTTTAGAAGAGCCCATCTGTTCTGTAGATACACCTTACACAATTATCAAAAGATAAAACTGCAGAGAGATGACAATGGGGCTACCCAGTCCCTTTGCAAAATAACATCAGTGATTCCAAAAGGATACCTCATTTGTTATCCAAAAGAATTACAGCAGGGTGCTTGCCCAGGGAAGCCAACAGAGAGGTTTGCTTTGTCTTCCACTGAGTTTGGATCACATCAGTGGCTAGCAGTGGACCCATCTGTTGGACTTCAGTCTGTAAGAAGCAGTGAGGGAGGCATGCAACAAATGACCTGAACACCATGGTGCCACCACACTGTGGTACCCAGCTCGTATACATGCTCAGCCACAGGAGAGGCATTTCCATAGCTGATAAAGACACACAAACATCCCTTCACCACAAGAGAATGAGACAGAGGTCCAGGCTAGGGACCACCATGGCCAACATCACAAGCACTGCTGGAAATCTGAGACAGTCATAGCAGAACATCATGAAAAGGGACACAAAATTTAGCCTAATGCAACACTTCCAACATCAATTTCAGCACAGAAACTCATCACTCCTTTGAAATCAGGAACTAAAACATGAAATGCATTCTGCTCAGTAAGATCAAGCCTGTTCTCACAGCCTAATGCCCAGAGCCTGAATGCACACAACAGAAAGAAAAGGCCTTCTCCAGCCTAGTTAGTCTGAATATGTATCCAGATGTATGTATACTTGTATACAAATATGTATACTCTCAGCCACAGCTGCTTTTTATTTAAATCATTCAGTTCCCAAAATCTCTGGATGCACCATGGTTCATAGGATGGGTGGAAAGCACCACCCATCTGCACCATTCAGCATCATCCCAAAATGCAATTCCAAGGACTCAGCCTTGGTGTGGATCATGGAGACTGCCTCCATGAAGTACGGTCTCAGAATATCTGCTTTTGAATACTAAATACTGAATACTGGCATAAAGGCACAGACAGTTACCTAAGTACTCATTACAATAAAGGCAGGATCTTTGCTGTAGGCATTTAATAACAATATTTTAGGCAGCCGGTAGGGCTTTGCCAGGAAAACTTAAATGTCTTAGCTATTTAAACAGCTTTGACATTTTCCTGAATCTCTTTCCTGAACTTAGTCTCATAAATTCTGTGTAAGTGGCGTGTTAGATAGTAAAAATACTTCCCTGCATCCTGGGCAGATTCTTAGCTCAGTTCTGCAGTTATCATCACAGATGGCGGCACTGTTGTTTCACTGCTAGAGTTAGGGATGTTGTTCTCTTGCAATATTGAATGAGCAAGATGTGCAAAAATAACGTGACTCACTAATGAGACCCTACAGACGCGAAACCAGCCTTGTTTAAATTGCACCCATACTGTACAGCCCATTGCCCTAGAAATGCTGGGGGTGCCCCTGCAGCTGCTGAGGCAAAAGCAGAGCAGAGACCCCAACCCTCCAAAAGGCTTTCCACAAATCATTCCCACAAGGGATTTCAAAGTCTCAGAAATCGCTCAGTCACTTAGAAGTCTCGTGGCACAGAGAGATGGCATCTCTGGGTAACCTCAGGTTCTCTGAGCATACAACAAAGTTCAACAAGGAGTACTGAATGTTATATGAACAAAGCTCCATCGATGGGCCATACGTGAGGTATGGACCAACTGGCAAAATACAGAGGCTTCCTATCTATTATGATAAAATATATGACCACATTGTCCAATAAGTTTGTTGCATGTATACTCATGCCTGTAAAGAAAGGGGGATCAGCAAACTACTGTACCATGGGAAGTAAAACCACAGATGCAGTGGTGCATCACTATAGGGATTGAAACAGAGAGTATAATGGAACTTATTAAAGAGCCACATATCTTAGGCCTGATCGAGCAAAAACCATGGGAGAGACACACAGATAAACGCTCCCTGGAGTAGAAGTGACCAAGAAACATGTTGTAAAACTTTGTAATGATTACCTGATGTCATAAGTAATGATTACCTGACATCATAATGTAACTGATGTCATAAAGAATGTATAATGAATGAGAATTGTTACCAAAAATAGAGCACTATATAAGAGTCATACAAGAAAAACCCTATATAAATGCCTTGTATGCTCAATAAACTTGGGCTTCTGTTCAGAACTCAGAATGTCCCCATCCTTCAATGGCCGATACATCACCACTAAAGGAACAAGCTTTCCTGAGAACACAGTATCACAGCAAGTGTTGGCAAGTGATGATGTGTCTTAAGCAACCCCAAGGTAATTTTCTTCCCTGCACTTTGGATGCGTCTCCCTGCAGCTACTTACTGGTGCAGTCATCATGCAGACCAGTCCCTGGGCACTCTTGGTGCTGGCTGGAGGGCTTCCTCCTGCAGGACAAGGCAGAGAGGGTGCTCCATGAAGCCAAGGTCAGTGACCTCATTTCACTTGCAATTGTGAATTGCAGTTACTCTCTTAGGATCTAATCTGTATCCAACCCAGGTGGCTTGGGAAGAGGAGGCCACAGCTCCCAGGAGCCTTTTCTTGCCCCCCAGCCTAGTGCTTCCTGGATGCAGCTGAGGATCTGTCTTAAACGTGCTTAGCGAAACACAAGTGGGTGCATTTTTGTAGATTGCATATATCATCCATTCAAATGATTTTTAACAGGGAAAAATTAAAATGCAACCTTACCAAGCAAAAAATTAAGACCTGCACATCTTTTCAGCTGTTTATTTTACCCATGTTTTGAAAAGCACTGATGGCAGATTGTAACACGACACAAATGTAGTGCGGTTTAAGGGTGTTTGACAATTCATCAAGAGAAATTAAGTGTAAAGCTGCATGGCACTGGCTGAATATGTTTAATAAATTAGCAATGAAAAAAGCACTCTGTTAATGAGGAAGACGTAGCCAAAGCTTACATCACTGTGTACTCAGAAGGCTTGAAGGATCAATAATGTAAATATTAAAAAGGAGAGCTAACGCATGAACATTTTCACAAGAAAAATAACCTAAACTTTAAAGACAAAAGACCTGCTTTAAACGCATGTCCTCCTAAACGAATTTAAGATCTTACAGGGGAAATATTTTTACTGGGATTTATAAAGGTTTGCATGCTGTCATGTTGTTTGTATGAAAAAAATCGTATTCAAACACTGAAGCACAGCAGTCATTAAAACATTTTCACATCTTACTTCAAACAAAATAGAGTCCTTGGCACTTGCAAGCTCTCATAACTTGGCCAGCATTTATATTAAATAAAGAACTGCTAGTATTCATGTGGTGAGTCTTCATAATATACTAGCTCTTCCGCAGTGAGTCTCTAAGGCTTTTCTGCTAAGCTCCTCCATTTCTACATTCATGCTTATCAAAGAAAGGATGTGATCAGCCATCTCAGCAGAATGCTCAGGTCCAGCTCTGGACCCACCAGAACAGAGAATGCTTCCTGAATTCCATCTTGCAAAATTCACATACCCGTAAGGAACTGACTGGTCTGTAGAAACCCAAAGTATTGCAAAAACGCTCTGGGCAGTTTCTGTGCTGCATTAGAAGCTGAAGCCTTTTAAAAACATTATTTTAAAATCCGCTGTCCAACTGCATTTAAAACACTTCTTACAGAAAAATTTATCAAAATACTAGTCAAACAATAAGAATAAAGTATTTTTACAAGAATGTATGTTTATTCCTATCTATTTAGAGATGGGAAATTTACATCAGCACTCAGATACTTTTCAATTGTGACTAATTAAAATAAGTGTAGCACTCTTTATTTAGCCATCAAAATAAGATGGTTAATTTCCAGGGGCAGTGAGTATTTACAGCTTCTATGTATATCCTAAGTATAGTACACAGTTTAGTTCCTCGAGCTGAGCTTTGTAAACAAATATAAGCCAAACTGACACCTTGAGGATCAGCAGGAGTTCCAATTAATGGGAGACCCACTGCTGCTAAAAATTGCCATAGCTACTTTGAATTCAAAAAGGTTCTGACAATTTACACCAGCTAAAGGTCTGATGACTGTAGTTTAAAATATTTATATAGATTGAAAGCTGTTTTGCAGCAAGATACTCCAATTACAGTATGCAAACACTTCTTGGCACGAGCAATTAAATATATATTTTGCTGGTGTTAAAACAACAGCAATTGACCTGGGATTGCAACTCAGCTTGTTTCTCTGATTTTTACAAAGCTTTGCTGTAAACAAAAAAGACATAAAATTGTCCCTTGGAGAAACTGTTCATATTGGTTCAGTACACAGTCATTAGCAGCAGCAGAAATTCTACTTTCTCCCAAATCTGAGCTATTTTAATTTTTGCTAACAACTACCTAATCCTGTTCTCATTGAGCGGTGCATTTTTTTTTTAAAGCACAATTTTTTTTGCTGGTTCCAGCATAAACAGGATTATGTGAATAGGCTGCTGCAGTCCAACACCTGCAAGTCAGAATTCATGTTTTAAAGGCTTAGAATCATAGAGTCATAGAATGGTTTGGGTTGGAAGGGACCTCAAAGATCATCTGGTTCCAGCCCCTCTGCCATGGGGGGCAACCTTCCACCAGACCAGGTTGCTCAAAGCCCCATCCAACTCAGCCTTGAACACTTCCAGAAATGGGGTATCTGCAACAATGCTGGGTAAACCTATGCCAGTGTGTCTCACCACCCTCAGCAAATCCCTCACTTGAGTGGTATTTTTCAAAAGTTTCAGAGCACCAGTGTAATGCTGTCTCTCTGCTGCAGGAATCACTCTCAGGATAAGCTTAGCCCACTGCCAAGTGCCTCAAAACTCTCTTCCACCTCAGGAACATTAGTAACCCTGACCCATTTGTGGTTTTTATGCAGCTGAAATTCTTGAAAGAATTTACTGTAATATTTTCAAAGTTGAAATATGTAAAGTGAGCATATTTAAGTACATCTCTCTCCCCCCCAATACATAATGCTTTCAGATGGGGCAACATTCACCTCTGGCATGGCTGGCAGAAAACCTTTTGCTTTTTATGTCTTAGGTGAAGGCGACATCAACTCAACTTTCGTTGCATCAATATGTTTGGACACTGTTTCGCCTACCTCTCCAGTAACTCCTAAGTTTAGAGTCCCCCACCTGAAAGAAAATGACAGTATTGGCACAGACAGGTTGGGGTCTCAAGGCAAAGCACAGCATGTGGTTCAGTGCCAGGCAGAGGTTCCATCTGTGTTGGATAAGCACTGCTGAAAGTCAGGGAGCAGCAGCCTGAGGTGAGGGTCACAGCAGTGAAGATGTATCATACCTCATGCTGTCCCTCTCCTCTCCTACTTAGACTGCATTAGTGCAAGCCTCTTGCAATGACATTATGTTTTGTTACCCAGGCATATGTAAAAACTCCTTATTTCTCTCCATCTCAAATGCTGCAGTTTACTGCCTACACAACTAATTTTATTGTTTTTCATATGGATGATTTAACAGGACTGAAAACATTATTCACCATTACTGATCTTGGTCAGAAGATTTAAATTTTCCTTTATATAATATCTTAACCATATTTGTAAGGCGTTTTAAATTTATGCTTCTGAATGCCACAAAGGGACTATTTTCACCCAGAATGAGGCTAGGAAAACATATCTCTTTTGGATACAATTCAGTGCTTATTGAATAGAAATATGGTGTGGTTCCTTGTAACTTAGAAAGCTGTTCCTTCTTTACATCCACCTCAATCCATTTGATATCACTGATGGATTACTAGACAGCCTATTAAGATCACCAACCCAGGCTATCTTATGCAGAGGAAGATTTCAGTACATCAAAATCTTCCAGAATAAAGCAGGTGGCAGCTGTTTCAGCAGCTTCTAATTTTTCACTCCATTCAACATGTCCCAGCAGAGGCAGAAATATTGTACCTTCAGCTGAGCATTTCACAGCTTTCCTCTGCAGAAGACCCAGTCCTAGGTTGAATCACCTATCCCAGAAGAATTGTTACTGTAACATCCAAAAGCAGTCAGAACTTATTGCTGAATCTCACTACAAATCATGGAAAATAAAATATCCTGCTGGGCTAACTGCAAATATTAGGTTTTCTGGTTCCTAACCTGCCCCATATCTAAAAGTGCTATATAAGTGTATGTTCTATTTAGTGGGTAGCAGGGCATAATAACAAACCCAAGATTTTAATGCCGTATTGAACATACCTGGAATTTTTGCAGGTTTGCTTCAAATCTGGCAATATTTGAAAAGATTTCACTCTCAGACTTCTCCAATTTTTTTGTTAATGTAAGGCTGAATACAGCATTTATGAACATACAATAATGGGTAAGAGGAGCTACATCTGAAATGGTCTTTGCCTGTTTTCTACTCCTTATGGTACGTTGCTGTATTTTCCTTCTTGCAAGCATCAGGATCTCACAAGAGCACCTGATTACTGCAAGATGTCTTTAAGACTCAGAAATGACAGAAAAACATCAGGAGTCACGATGGAGTGACTTCTACAAGTAAAAGTGCTCAGCTGAGCATCTCTGCATGCCTTTTTCAAACTACCTCACCGTCAGCTTATGATTCTCCATAAAAAATTATAAAAGTCCTCTATCCTAGCTAATATTTCTGAGATGTCCTCAGAGAAGAGTCATACAAAAGGAGTTGCATTTACCCACTTTCAGGGTGACAGATATAGGTGTCTGTAGCAAGAGCTGCAGTGAAAGAAAAAACCCCAACTTCTGCCGTCTTCCCAGCAGCTGCATTTGGGGGGAAAAAAAATACTACTGCTGTTGTCGGGAATTCATGGAGTAGCCACATTCAGTTGAATTCATAAAAAGAAGCACAGCCATGAGGTCAAAGGAGGTGATTCTGCCCCTCTATGCCACTCCTGTGACTACCTCCATCCAGCTCTGGGGACCCCAGCACAGGAAGGACATGGATCTGCTGGAGTGGGTCCAGAGGGGGCCAAAATTATCACAGGGATGGAGCAGCCCTCCCCTCAGAACTGGCTGAGAGAGTTGGAGTTGTTCAGCTCAAAGAAAACTAGGCACCAGGGAGACCATATTAAGGCTGTTCAATACTTAAACGGGATTAATAAGAAAGATGGGAACAAAGCTTTTTAGTGGGCCTGCTAAAACAAAACAAGGTGCAGTGGTTTCCAGCCAAAGGAAGGCAGATTTATACTAAAAGAAGGTAGACTTAGACTAGGCATAAGGAATAAATTTTGTAGAATAAGGATGGTAAAACACTGGAATAGGTTGTCTAGAGAGGTGTCTCATTCCTGGAAACATTCCAGGTCAGGCTGGAGTGAGCTCTGAGTTACCTGCTCAGTCCCTGCATATTGCAGAAGGGTTGGACTAGATGACCCTTAAAGGTCTCTTCACACCCAAGCTATTCTGATTCTGTGATTCTGTGGTTCTATTTATGTCTTTATTTTAGGAACAAGCCCACGCTTGTTCTGTTTCTAAGGTACTGTTTCTAACCTTTTACCTGTCTGGTTACGCCTTTCAGCCACCAAGTCCTAGTCTCACCCTAATAAGAATGAAGCATGAAATGACTGCGAAGCCAAATACCATCACCATTCTGTACACGACTAAAAGTGCTGAAATACAAACAAGCTCTTCAATACTTTTTGCCAGTAAGAATAGCTTACTCCACATGGGAAAGCTTTAGGGCGAAACTGCTGTTTGCTTCTGAGGGAATTCATCCACTGACATCAATGTCCATGAAGTTATTAACAAAACATGGCCACTATGCCATAAGCTATTGGCAGCACAGAAATCAGGATGGATTCTTGACTTTCATGGCTGCCAGAAACACATCACTAATTCATGAGATTTGTACAGCTGATACACTTTTGGCAGGTCTAAACTTAGAATGAAAAGACGCATGAGGGATTTCTGCAACATTACGTTCATGCTTCTTTGTGCCTCCATACTGATGTTTTTCATAAAGACAATAAATGGAAAGATTTCAGGTAAGACATGTTTTCTTAAGCTTATGATGCAAGCACTTTGAAGTTCATTACTTTAATTAGAAGCAGAGACTGAAAGAAAAAGACAGGGGAGCTATTTCCCAGGTGGGAATTGGAGCTGCAACTGCAAAGCAAACAATAAGAACACTGCATAACTTGTGCCCTAGTGGAATGCTGGCTTGTGTTTTGCCTAATGGCAGATCAATACCATACAAATGAAGCAATTACAGTTGTGCCATATAAAGCCTTATTTGGTCAGCAGCCAAAATGGGGATTAGCTGGAAGAGTTCCTAGGACTTTCTGCCTGAATATTATTGCAGAAGTTAATGAGAAATATCTGATATGCTTAGACAAACATAAACAGTGCCAGCAATCCAATGAGATGGTTGGTCCAACAGCCAGTGTGCTGATAATTAAAATGACCTGAAGCCAGCTGAACATCAGCTCAAGATCAGGTGAAATGATCACAAGGGCAATCCAATCCCTCTGGCAACCAGCTATAGGATGTCACCATCGATACAGCCACGTACACAGCAGCAAACTCTCCACCTTCCACTGAAGTATGGAGCACCTTCATTTTTGCCCAGCTCTGTGTCCCTATACTGCCACTGGTGGTGGTGGTGAAGCAAAGGCCACAGTCAGCTCAATACAATGGTTCTACCAGGACTTTACTGTGTCCCACTCATTCTCACCAACTACACCACCTGGTCTAGTAGAAGGTGTCCCTGCCCACGGCAGAGGGTTGAAAACAGATGATCTTTAAGGTCCCTTCCAACCCAAACCACTCTGTGAAATGCAAATATAGCAGCTCTCAGACCAGTTGGACCAAGCACAATCACATCAGTATGGTAACACATGCTTGTAATGTTTAAAATGCAAGCAGCTAGGCTACAGAGAAAACATAGTACTAAAAGTACTAACAGATCTTCACAGTGGATATGGAGATACAAATAGTGTAATTACTGTTGTCCTGAACACATGCCCATGTGCCAATTTTAATTAAAAAAGCCATATGGAGCAGGGTCCACTGGTGATGGAGATTTCTGCCATTGCTTTCTAAATGGAACACAAAACATGGTCATAGACCACAGACTGTTTCAGAAGCCATTAGTCCAAGTTACGATTTCCCAATTGTTTTCTCTCCAGAACAGTTTCTTTGACCAAAGACACTGAGAAATCTACCACCATGTTTATTCTGATGCACCAGGTGTTTATCACCTCCATGGATTTGAAATAATCATACAAACATCTGGAGTGGGAATGAGATTCAAATATTACAGCACAATAAACACTATGCTATTAATCTTCACTATTCCTATGAGGCTGATGGGAAATTGTCATTACCCTCAATTAGCAAAGGTGAATCTGAAGTAAGAAGGTGCACTGATCTCCTCCAAGACTCTCAGGAAATCTGGGCAGGGTCATTAACTAAGCTCCTCAGTCTGACATGACTTCAGGCAATCAAACTTCATTGCTTCTCAGAAATCTCTATGTCTTTTCAGGAAACCATTCATAGAGAATTTATCCTTCTGGTCTCCCAGAAATAGACTAAGCTTAAAGTTCTGTGTGTATTTCCTCAATTCAGTCTTTAACCACAACATACTCCTAATTTTTCCTGCCAAAAGTGGGAGACGGCCAACCTGAGTGGCTTGACTCCCATAACAAACTCTTCCACATTTTGATCCACTCAGGAGTTTCAAAAAAGTACATGCTATCAATCACTCAGCAGCTGTATAATGCTGCTTAGGAAGTTAACTGCTTCTTTTTCCCTGGCAAAGAAGAGGTATGAAGCACTGTCACTTACTTCACTGACTTCAGATTCTCTCACTCTATTTTGCTTTTCCAGCAAGAAAATTTTATTCAGACAAGAATGATCTGCTTGACATTGAATTCACAGAAATTGTAACTAAAGCCTAGTGTTCAGGAGAAGACCTTCTACCATGCAGGAAACATAAATACCACTTTCCGTAAGCTACTACAACTTTCCAAATACTCCTGCAGCTCCAGGAGATTCAATGTGATGGCTGAAGATATCCTTATCATAGCCATAATTTTCAAAAAAGGATCATAGCACAGTGTGGTCTGGAAAGCGCCTAAGGAATTGTCTGGTCCAACCTCCTGCTCATACAAGGGTCAGTCCTGGGGTCACATCACGCTGCTCAGGGCTTCAACCAGTCACGTTTTGTAAACTTCCGAGGATGAAGCCTGCACAGCCTCTCTGAGCAGAGTGTCACTCTCAGACTGCCCTCAGGCAGTCATGGGAAATAGTTCCTCCCTACATCCAGGCTGAACTTCTCCCATTTCATTTTATGTTCATTGTCAGTGACCTTCCTGCCCTACACTGTTGTGAAGGGTCTGGCTCCATCTCCTTGAAGACCCCTCCATAGACCCTCTGGGCTGCTCCTAGGATGCTCCAAAACCATCTCTGCTCCAGCCTGAACAAGTCCAGCTCTCCCAGATTCTCCTCACCACACGAGGTCCATATCCAGCTCCATCTTGACCATCTTCCATGAAATAGGTTCAATTTACTGATGTTTTTCTTAAATGAGGAGGCCAAAAAAACTGATGTCATGTTCTAGATGCAGTCTGAATGTTTGCAATTATTTCATCTGATGCAACAGTATCTTCTCTTGTGGCCTACAAATTGGATGAACTAAAAGCACTCTAATTGGAAACTGCTTTGGATAATTGCCCACTATCTAAAAGAGATGCCAAAAATAGCAGTCTGCTTATTTAACTGTGACAGGAAAAAAATCCTAAATCCTCAAGAAACTGTGATGACTTTCTGTTCACTTTCAACTGCACTTTCATAGACTGAGTTTGCATTAAACTGAAAATTCGGAACTGTCAAGTGTTCATGTGGTTTTAAACCAAAATATATTATCAGCAGCTATAGAATATAATCAAAATAGTATTATATACTGATTAAAACCTGAGGAGCTGGATCTTAGTAAATACAGAGCATCTGAATGTGGGTTGGTCCCCTAGCTTTGAACAGAGGACATTTTCTTTTTATTTAAAACCAATAAAGAAACCAGCATCCTCCCTGTCTCTTCATGTTTTGTGTTGCAAGCAGGAAAAGGCTTTTGTGGAGAACTTAAAATTCAAAATTTTTGTTGAAAATGTAAAAATGTGAAGAATTACCTAGTAATGTTTACCTTTAGGCACATGAAATATAGACAATTTGGGTTTTCTGGAAAAAGCTGAGATTTTCTGTAGGAAATAACTAGATCCCATGAATTTTTCTCTAAGCTCCATAGTTTTAAGATCCAAAAGAGACCTAAATCACACAAACAACATAGCATTAAATGTGCAAAATCAGGTGCCTGCATCCATACCAAAGAATCCAAAGATCTAATTCTACATATAAAAGCCTCTTAAAGACATGGTTACAAATCTGGGCCTTACTAAATGGAACCATACCAGCAACAGATTGGAAAGAGCCTGATGTGTAATTATGTTCAGAGAAAGCTGTACATATTCTAGAGGTAACAGATGGGCTGCCAGATGTTGGGGCTGCACTCACCTGCAGGCCTCATTCATCCCTGCTGCTAGTAATGGAAGATCTGGAAGCCAGCAAGGGATCTGGACATTCCTGCACAGAGAAGCTATTCCTGACCAAGAGGGTGGAAAAAAAATACTAAAAGAGATCTATTTTCTTTGTGTGCTGGAGGCAGATTATTATTTTCATGTGCTCTTTTAGAGTAGAAAGAAGCACCTGAAGTGTAACAATGAAATAGGTCTCTGTATCAGGTCAGGCTTGGATCACTTTAATTCAGTTAACTTTTGGCTTTAAAAAACTGCAAGGGAAAATTTTAGTCAAACTTTGACTACAGAAAACTGTTAATCCTGCCAAAGACTGTTAAAAGAGAGTTGCAACAGCATTGTTTAGCTCAATGTGATTTGCTAAAAGGTATAGTTAAATCGGAGCTAAATCCTTTCTCAGCCTTGATTTAAGCTCTCACTCAGTGACTTGGTCGGAATAGGAAGCAGAGGAAGGAAAGCAGAAAACAGGAGTAAGGCATCGTGTTATAAGAGTACAGAGACTTGAGCTAAGGATAGCTAGAGAAAGTTGGGAAAGAGTGCTAGTTTTCATTCTACCTCCTACCACACACAAAGCAGACCAGTTAAGAGGAAAAATTATCGATCAACCACAAGTCACCATTTTATCAAACAATATTTCAAACTTTTACTGTTCAGTGAGATACATATATGGCCATTTTTATTTGGAACCTGAGCTCCTTGGGAACATTCTGTTGATGGAAAAGAGCTGCATCTTAGAGCTGTTGTGTCAAGACACACAGTAACTTAAATTATACATTAAAACTTCTGAATCTTGTTTTGTGCTGTCAACACTTTTCCACCTTTCATGCTGGGATGTTCAGTCCATAATGCCTACTCTGTCACACATTGTGCCAGTCTGAGATACTGTTCTCAGTTCAAAGAAATCACAAGGAAGAAAATAAACTTTTGGTTGGGGATTTCTCACAAGAATCAAGGCTGCACAAAGACTAAATGGTCCCTTTATGTCTCTTGGAGTCCATCTAGTACTTACTGTCAATTGGAAGTGGGCAGTTTTGCAACTACCACACAGATTAATCCCAAACTGCTTTTCAGGTGCTATTTGTTCCCCAAATGTCATTTCCACAGAGAGGCATTGTTACAAGCTGCTGAGATGCCTTTCAGCAGCCCGCTCCCTTGCTTTAGGCTACCTACAATTTACCTGAACAATTATTATCTTACTGGGAGAGGCCTTTTAGCTGTTGGGAACTGTACCATCAACTTCAAAGGGCAGTTCCTGGGACCTGATACCTAAACAGCCAGAGAGTTGTAATAAAAAGAAAAGAGAGAAATAATAACGAGCAGCATTGTTAAAATATAAAGGGCTGCATCTTGCCCTCTGCTGAGATGCTTTACAAGGGATTGGGGAAATGGCAGGGAAAAGGGCAGGAGAAAATTACTGCTGAAGAGCCAAGAGGCAGCGTTTATTTCTCAGGGGATCTATAGGCTGGAAACAACCATAACCTTTTGTATCCCAGTGGCATATGGTGGGGATTAATGCTTATCAAAGGTTTGAAGAAATCCAGAAAATCAGTAAGACGTGTGCACAGCAATGGTATCAGTATTTTTGAGACATTATGGCCTTTGCTGATAGTCTGAGGTAAGTTCATTGGTTATACTTAAATATATGCCCCTTTTAACCTGTCAGAGAATTCAACAGTCTGACAAATTTCATTTGGACAGACTTGTTATTGTGTAGCTCCTACCCTGTTTGCATTCAAACAATTCTGAAACAGACAAGTAAGAAAAGAACTCTGATCTTTATGCTGCCTTGATTTATTTCTGACTGTAAAAAACAAGCCTGTTATTGAACTTTTCCTGGTGCTGACTACCTCAGACTGGCCCAATGCTTCTGTAGGACAGTAAAGAAATTTTAAGTAGTCACTAAATATCAGAATGAGAAATCTCTTGTATAAATAGCTTGTAAAAAATATATATTTTTAAGAAGCCTCATTGTGCTTTTAAGCCAATGCTAAAGCTGAAGATATAGAATGGTAGCTTCACCTTTTACACTGATTATACTGCTAATTTAAAAATACCTATTGCCACCGAAATGTTCTGTTTAAAAAAATCCCCACTTTCTATGCAATAGTTTTTCTGCTGTTTCCATTCTCTGTTCTTTCACTCCTGCTCAGAAACACTTCATTTCACAACTTTTCTCACTAAAATCCCAAGACCTTCCTCAGAGTAAAGAACAGGATGATACTTGCAGAGAGGCACCAGAACCTGACAGTGTGACCAAAATGAGAGCTGAGCTTCTTGGAAGAGCTTTGCCTTCCATCAGTTGCTTCTACTGTCTTGTAGTGTAGGAAAACAGAAATGCCAGCAGAACAAATTTCTGTGACTTTTGCTTTCTCCTCCAAACCACAGAGAACTTTGTTCAATTATGAATCATTCCCTGAAGTCTGAGAGTGAAAACATCCTGCTAGTGGCAATGAAGAAACAGGCTCTGTGAGGCAAGGCAGGTCAGAGATGGCTCTTTGAAGTACTTGAAAGATATAGTGATTTTTCCACCCCCCCCCAGGTCAGAGAAAATTCAGCAAGTGCAGCATCATGGACACTAATGAGTTGTTCTCTTTCAAACACACAAGTATCAGAAATTATCTCAATAGCAATGTTCTTCACTGCAATTTGGTGACTTAAATCAGAATTATTACAATTTCCTTCCTCTATAAGTAAAAATTGCAAGAATGGGCAAAACTCTTTCAAGTAGAAGATTTTGCCTCAATACATTTGCTTGTACATCTTGCAATGGATCTTATTAGTCATCATCAAAATTTCCCCTTTTTTTACTGCACTATTTTGCATAGGGAAGACCCTTATCTTGATTGAAAATTATGAAATTATTCCAACAGGCATCACTGGGGAACAGAGCAAGATGGGACTCTAATCTCTGTTCCAAAGGCTTTATATTTACTTTTCAAACAGATACTCTGTTTTTAGACAGAAACAATCCCGGTAACCCAAACCAAATTAAGTATGCCTCCCAGGCTCAGGTGAAAGAACAACTTGCTAACATACATTGTCAGTTTCTTTTCACTGATCTTCTTTTGACCCCTGACTTTTATATTTCTTCCTAAGCAGTGGCCCATTCTCTGCCTTTTTACCTAGTAAGTGTTATTTTCAGTTGATAGAAAACCTAACAAGCTCTGAAGGATCTGACCTGCTTGAGAAATATCTCAGCTATAAGCTTTGACACTGAATGGTAATGAGGTGGTAATTCAAGCCTTGTTATGCCTACAGTGAAGGGAAAAATATTATGCAAAGTCATACAGTATGATCTACACCATCAGTCAAACAGGATAATGTTTACATATGTATAAAATGCTACAGATCACATTCTAGTTTTTATATAATTTGGTATCACAGAAAGAAATGACCTTGGAAAATCCTGGTAAGCTGACTAAAATCCTGTTCTTTTAAGTATCAACACACCAGCCCATAACTATGCCAGGGTTTTTGCTTTCTCCAGTGGCCCTTGCTTCAAAAGTGTAGAGGTCAAACTCGGTATTTTCACATCACTCATTTTAATTGTCAAACCTCAATTATTCACCAGTTCTCTCTATACTTCTCTACATCGTATATAAATAACATAATTTTTTAGGTCCTACGGTGCTTTGCTAAAATGACTCTGTGAATAACACACTGATTAAGGGCAAGACCAGACATTCTGGCAGGAGAAGAGAAATGTGAAAAAAATCAAACCTGCTTTCTCTGTGTCTCTCCTCATTGTGATGGTTGCTTGTCTTCAGAATGATCTGGGGAGGCCTTTATGTGCCAGTGTTGCTAGCCAGAAGACAGCTAACCAGCAAGAGAAATACCCATTCTTCTCTCTGAAGTGCCAGAACTTGTTCAGAAGCACATGGGCTGCAGGATGAGCCAACCATACATTACCTATTTCTGTACCTTTCTAGAAATAGGAACATGCCATTGAGTGCAGAATGCAGCCCAGATGCACAGAAACACCAAGATAGAATAGTTACATCAACAATATTGGTTAAAAAAGAAAAATCTATAAAGACTTGAAAAATGAAAAATATAGGGTACACAGAAGAGTGGTCCAGGGAAATGCTTCCTTTATGATACAACACAACTTGTACAAGGAAGCTTTCACTGATGGGAAAAGTCTGTTTTTCTAAAGATTCATGGATTTCTGCAGTACAAAACCATTGAAAAACAACAGTGGAAGAAGTCCTCTGTAGTAAACAAATGTTGACACTGTAAAAAATTTGGGTGGCCAGCTCAAACACTTTTCCTAGCTCTTCTTTTACTCAGAGGAAGTCTGTGAATATCTTACCTACCCTACACACAAATCCAATCTTATAGAAAGCAAAAGAAACCAAAGCACGCAAGACGTCTGGGGAGAAACAGTTTTACCTGTCCCTACAGTTGACTACTGTGTAATGACTCTGATGGTTTTCCTACAGAGCTTGGTGTGAATTAGCACCTCACTGACCTACAAATCAGAATAATATATTAAGTTCACAATAAGCAGCTTTGGCAGTGAATGATGAGCTGGGTATTCCCTCCACAATAAGCTCCTTATACTCTGGTCTTCAAAAACATTGAGGACAATATTTGATAAAAAGTTTAATAGTCCCACTGGAAAAAACTATACTATCAAATTGTTATTTTCAGGTAAACAAAAAAAAAACCAAAAAAACCCAAAACAAACAAACAACAAAAAAAAGGAAATATCACTTACCAAAAAAAACCCCAAAAAACAAAAAGGAGGAATATTCCATCCTACGTGAGGTCTGCCAAAATTTTGTATGAATGAGCATGCATTACTAAAGTAAGTTTTCTCCCAACACTAGATTTCTAAGGAGCCATACTAGATATATCTGTGAAAAGGTAACACTGACAGCTGTAGTACCACATCAAAACCAAGCAATGAAAGAATGACAATTTTAGAGATTCACCTCAGGAAAAAAAAGAGAATATGAAGTCACCGAGATCAAGATGGTAGATTATAGAGCCCATGCACACAAACACTTCTTTCATAACTGATCTTTATCTTATTCCCACAGTTTCATTTTTCTTCAAGAAAAAGTTCCTTCCACCACAGATTCTCACTTCTAGAATAAATCTCTTTCAGGTATTGCACATTATATTATATAAAACAGGAGAATCTATACACTGTTGACAGGGCACCATTTTGATGCCTTTTGCACCCCAAGCAATCTGCAGGGCACTCCTCCCTTGCATGGGATGGAAAGTAAAGTCTCTACCTTCATGTATGTTGCAGTTTTCACATAAGTTTCTAGAATGATCGGAAAGTTACATGTGCAACACTAGCACCACTGATGCACCGCCCACACTGCACACCTTGTGTCAAACACAGTAAAGAATGGATAAAGCATAAAGAGTCAGTTCATACCACCAGATGCCACACTGCCAAAAACCAGCAGATACCACCAGGTGGACCTTTTTGTCTTCCTCTCCAGAACATAAAGAATTCTTCCTATAGTCAAACTAAGTTAATTCTTTACTACATAGAAAGAATAGAGACTTGAATAATGGAATATAGAATCCCAGGTTCACATATATATAAACATTAACTGTTATTCCAATAGCAGGAACTTATTAGAGCTCTGGATTTCATGAGGTTGGTGAACAAATATCACGAATCTCTAAAACGCATTGATGCATCTAGTCAAAGATTTTCTATTATTTGTCTAAATCTAATCCTGCCATTCTCATCTGCCTCGGCTCAAAGTGTCTCACCAGACACTTATGACCTTGCAGGTTTCAGTCTTCCATACTCCATACTTTAGGCTACAGGACAGGACAAATGTTCTTAGTTAAAACAGTGAGAGAAAAAAATTACAACTTCTCATTTTTTAGCCCAACCTGTCATTCCTTTTTACATAAAACAGCTTCAAGGTACATAAAGCTGAAAAACCTTTTAGTGTACCTTGGAGACAATATTGTCCTTAACTCCTTTTTCATTACCTCTTAGAGTGGAAAACTCTTTTCATGTTCTTCACTATACAAACTTGTTTATGATGCCTACATATCTAAAACAGAAAAGCAGAGGCATGCAAGGCACAGGACTTGAGAAGTACAAGATCTCCAGGTGTTGCCCTCTGGAAACACAGTTACTGCAACTGGCAAGGCAGATGACCCAGGGGTGATCCACAACGGCCAGAAGTCTGGCCACATCTTCTAATGACAATGCTTTTACAAAGGCAGGTCTTGCTAAGCAGACAAGCAGCACCCTCTTAACCACCTTTGAAAGTACCACCTTTGAAGAAAAAACCTCATTAATTCACACTGAGTACTGCACAGTGGCTTTGGAAGGATACCTACCGTTGGAGGAGGAGGAAACAGTAAGAACAGCTGGGTAGTGCCATGAGAGAAACTCAATCTTTGTTGTGATGAGAGCCTTTGCCCTCAATCCCACATTCCTTCTCAAACACGTCAGTCTTTTACAACATCAAATAGAAATGAATATCACTGAAAAGGAAGGAAGGAAGGAGACACACATGATATGTGATGTGGTACTGCCCGTTGGGCATAAAAGAAACACACATCAGGCATCTCCCATTCTCTTCCATCCAGTGATATGCATTAATTGTAATACTGCACCAGCACTGAGAATAAATCATTCCAATTAGGCAATAGGTACTGGTTGAACACTGCAGGAGTGTAGCATGAAACCCAACAAAGAAGAGTTTTGAATTAAAATCCACTACCCTGCTCATGTGTACAGTCATGAGCAAGAGAGACCAGTCCTTGGATCTCTCTGACAGGTGGATTTGATCTGCATGAACCAAGTGATGAGCATGTGCTCTGTAATGAACATGAGTCTGGTGATGTGATAGCTGGGAACCATCTCTAACCCTATGCTACAGGAAGAACCATTTTCTGTCAGTTAGGTGTGTGAAAATACATGGTCTAGTTCTCCTTAAACTCACATCAATTTTATTCAAATGCTACTATATTTTCAGGAAAAAACCTCCTGATTTATATCATTGTAGGAGAAGGATTAAGACTAAAATACTTATAATGAAACAGGCGTTCAAATAATTCAGTGAATAATTTGATTTGAATAATTCATTTGGAAAAATTGTTATTTTTCCCTAGTCCTGAACAGACCAAAGATAGCATTTGAATGTTTAACTTTTATATGCTCCTTGCAATTATTTGTGAACTACATCAAGTAATTTATGGTCTACATATAACTCAAATAGGAAATTACGATTATTAATTAAAACAGAATTTACAACTCCCACAGCAAATTATGTCTTTTGACTAATTTATGTAATGAGCTTGCTAGCCTGCCCTTCATGGATTTCAAACTGCATGTTCAATATTTGCAATTATCTGTGCAGACAGTAGTTACATAAGTCATCTGATCCGTGACAGAAACACTACCATGTGGGACGCAGTCAAAATAGCAAAAGCAGCATACTCTAAATTTTAACAAAATCAGAAAATACTGAAACATGCAGTTAAAATTTACAGCTGACTCTTTTCTGCTCAAAAACACAGGGAGGAAGCTTTTCTCCTCTTCTGTAAGTGCTACTCTCTATAGATACACATGAAAGAGGTGGTATGAATGTGAGGTATTGCTTGTTCTTTATTTTTATCCAGAACATTAAGTGTGTTGCTTAATGTTTTTAGTAGGTAAGCAGCACTGATGGTTTGTCACTGGGGCTGGAGAGGGAATGGGGTGCAGCAGGAGAACAAGCAGCTTAGCACATGTGAAAGAAAGGCTCAGGAAAGGCATGGACATGGACAGCCAGTCGAGACAGCTTGAAAGAAGATTTGGTCCAATTTTCAAGTCCGGTAGGATTTCCCCTATTCTGCTTTTTGAAACAGGTTGGAAGGTAGGATGTGAAAAACTACACAGTTTTGATCACATCACCCTAATGATACTTGCCGACCCCCAGTTAGATGAAAATATGGCCTCATTGAAATGTCTGGGAGCTTGGTCTTTAGCTGGGATGAAACCAGGATTTCACAGTAGATCCATAAAATCGTGGTTGTACTTCTCCTCTCTGCTTTTATTAGTCATGCTAGGCCCTCTTACTTCTAACTGCTTTATGTCTCATCCCTATTACTCCTAGGTATTTTTGTCTAGCCAACTGAACAAACCTGAAATAAGCCCGAATTTGGCACAAATCAACTTCCACATGCTATCAGTGCTCATTATAACAGCTTGTCTTGTGTTGGTCTTGAACACTCTGCAGAAAAAGGGAAAGGGACTAAAGAACACCATAAAGCAGACTTAAAGCAAAGAGCCCATTGCTAGGGCATATATGACAGAAGTCAAAGTGCCCTAGCTTTGATTCAGTAAAGCACAGCTGTCAGCAATGGGCATTTCCTTACTACCCTAAACTGCAGTGCTGCCTACCACTTTTAGCTTGTTTGAAACACTGAGAAGGAGATATCAATCTATGGCAAGTGTAAAATTAAAAACAAGTATTATCTGAAAATATATCCAGATAATAGATCAGCCTCTCTTATTAGCACTGCCTTCTATCTTTAACTACTCTATGAGTTCTGGACATGTTTTTCTATAGAATTAACATTTTTATTGCCATTTTCCCTCTCTCACCTCAATGTTCTCTTACTACTTCATTCAGCAGTGAAGGTGGCAATTTTTAAATCTGAGAGGTACTGAATATTAAGGACCAAAAATTCATATTCAATCACTGAAATAACTGGCCTGATTTTCCCCTGCACATACAAATCTTCTTTTGCTGTGGATGGAAATGATTCCAATGATACTCCTTTCACCACCCCATAATACGGTTACAGATACTGATGTTTGAGGCATTGTGTGCAGGTTAAACTGATGAGTTATGAGTGAGTCTGGTTATCTGCATAGTGGTAATGATGTCTCCTTTGCAGTCACAGATGTAGACACACAGCTCCTTAGTTATTTCATCTACAGACATATGCCTCCATCTGCACTTGCAACTCCTCCCTTACACCTACTTCCTCCTCTTTGTTTCACATCCTAATCCCTTATCATGAGGACAAATGTGAGAAATGGGGTGCTGAGCACTCTGCCGAGCATTCCCTTTCCCCCACCCACGTGCACCTTATCATTGTCAGACTCCACAGGTCATACTCCCCCTTCAATTGCTAGTTGCTCTTTTGTTTTGAAGAAAATTGGCAAATCTACACTGGAAAATGCAAGTTTCATTTGCCTTAAACGTTAAAGAAAGAGAATGGTAAATAGTGCCAATTTTAACACAAAGCTGGTACCTTGACTTGTGTCCCCTGATAATTTAAATGAAATGCAAATTATGTTCTGCCTGTGAATCAAAACCTCTCCTACTTTACTGAATGCATCTGATACCATGATAAAGGAAATACTGGTGAGTTTGAAGGCAGTACTGAAATGCATAATGCTAGAAACACAAACATTTTTTCTAAATAAGAAGGTGCTTTAATAAAAAAATACTTTAATGAAGGACTAATTGCCTCCAAGTGATGACAGTTGAAAAAAGATGTTACAAGCAGCTTCTTACTCAGAAATTAGTAGCTGAGGTCAATAAACAAAACATAAAATGTAGGCATATTATTGATGCAGATACTGATGTAGATAATGTAAGCATAATATTGCTAAAAAGGATTGAATTCCATGAAAAAAGCTGATGAAATAGAATAACCGATGTTAATTCTATCGAGGCTGACTTCAAGTAGCTAGTGTTCAACCAGTTTGGTTTTTATATGGCCTTAAAACATATGCCAACTATAGCTGCTAAATCCATATTGCAATTAGAAATGGTTACCTTTGTTGATCGAAAAAAAATTAAATGGAAGAAAATAAAAATAACATACCATGTTCACACACAAAACAAAAAGAGCTATATCAGGGACATCAGGGAAGGTGGAATACTATAACAACACATTTTATATTGTTATACTATTCCACCCACCTTAATGGAGAACCCTTCGGTGTGGCTACGCCATAGCCTTTCGAATCCAGATTTCCTCCCACTTTCATGGTGTCACATGGCTTTCGTTGCTCAATGTATTCATTCATGGTGGACTCCAGCAGGAAGGCAAACTTGCCCTTGGATTTGCGGACACGAGCTACTCCCTCTGCAGTAGTCCTAGTGAACACTGATGGCTCAGCTGATTTCATGTAGGTCCACATCTTTTCATACACTGCTATTTTTGATCTCTGGAGAAAATCAAAAACAAGTTAGAACAAAAGAATGTTGCAATGTTTCAGAATGGCACTGCTCAAGTAAAACCAATCACACTTAATTTTTCAGACATTTGAGGTTGGAAAAATCTTGGAGGAGAGTTTTATTTGAATTCCATTATTTTAAAAGAGACAAGAAATAAAAGTATAAATACTATAATAGCAAATACTATTTTTAAGTTTGGCTACCCTCCAGCAGTCAAAAATGAAAACTGCAAAGCTGAATTTACTGTTAGACAGAGAAAGTTCACACAGTCAATGTATGGTAAAGTGTGTGTTAGGGAATGATATATGAAACAGATGTCCACAATAAGCCTGTACTCTTAAGAGAAACAGTAAAATAATCTCCCCATAAATACTCAGCTGAATCTTAAAGCATTTCTCTAACACCCACTTCTTATACCTTCACAACCACAATAGCTTAAGTAAGATTTCTGCTTTCATAATTCAGAGTCCAGAATTGACCTGATTTATATTCAAAAATACTATACAATATTTGAAGACATGGTTCACAATAAAAGATGGAAACAGCAAGTTGGACCAAATATTAAAGGAAGTAAAATGCCATAAGCATCTTTCTTAAAGAATTAGGTACGATTTTAGAATTGCAGTGTCAGTGAATTTATTTTAAAGACTCTGATCCTGCCAATAAGAAATCTGAGTAAGAAATCTACTTTCTCAAAGAATGCACAAGAATTCACGGACTAGAGTGCATTAGTTGGAAATTTTCCTGTCCGGGGATGCATGGAGTAACTACAGGTAAATACCTAAGCAAAAATAAAACTTCTTTATAAAAAATTAAAGCAAATAAAAATTTTCCCTAAAAGAAAGGAAAGAAATGCTGTCAGGCTGAGAAGCTTCCCATGCTCATTAGACTCACTCAACAACTCCTTTGCTTCCTCCAGCAATAGGAATATATACATGCAAACCAGCAGTGTGTCAGCTGAACACTGCATACTGTTTTTATAATAACAGATGGCACTTGTCTTCCCCTATGTATGCTGCAAAAAGGACTTTTTAACCTAATGCTCAAGTCAGCTTTTATTTGAGTCAAGAGGAGTTTCTAGCTAAGCAAGATTTGGTCTAGGAGCCTGTTCCTACACTGTGCTGAGCACTCCAGGAAAATATTCATTATTATAAAGCCCCAAAACAAAGGGTCTTAAGATTATTTAAACAAATACCGAATCCTATAATCTTAGTATTACATAAATTACAAATGGCTTTAAGAAGCCTGGAACTGAGCCTTTTTATACATGAGAGTAATTTCCCTCAAGCACTTCTTTTTACCAATTACTGAATGACTGTACTATTACTTAGAAAATAATTTGTTAGGGACCTAAGTCTATCCTGAAAATAAGTGGCATTTAAGTAAAAATGTTCAATAAAAATGCCATATAGCAGAACATCATAAATTATGCTTTCCTTTTTTACTTTGTCTGTATGCATAATTTTATCTTTCTGTCAAATATAATAACATTTGAATCAACAACATCTGTGTATGTACATAATCACATCCTGACTTGTCACCCTTTCTTTCCACTGTAGTCACAGGTATTTTACATTTACATAATAGTGGCTGGGAGCAGAGCATAAACTAAGCCACCAATGCATTCTTTTTTGCTTTACACTGATGTAATTTCATGGATTTAAATTTACAGAAAGAAAAAAATGGAAGAGAGTAGTAATAAATGAGTCATAATTTCAAGAGTACTTTCTTGCTTTTGTCTGCCTTCACTTCCAAACATTTCTGTCATCTTAAGATCCATTACATCTAATTCTTTATAAAGTAACCATATAATAGGCACTTTCATTTAAAACTTTATGCAGCACATAAATAGCTTGATTTGTAACAGGAAACACTGCCCTAAATCAATTGAAAAAGGCTGCATTTAAATTTCTTTTTTTTCTTTTTTTTTTTCTCTAGAATCTAGTCTCCTTTCCATATGAAAATAGAAAAAATACGGAAAGTCTAACAAGGTATCTGCTCTCTAAGAACATTTTCTTCTCCCAGACTTTCATTTGTTTACATTCAATTTCTACATATCAGCTCAGACTGAAAATTGAAGAGTGAACTAACAAATATTTTTTATTATCATATAAGGAAACATTGCAGCTTTCCCTGCAGTCAGCCAAGCTGATATTTTTGACTTTTCTGAGTAGAACTGCTAAAACTAACTACTTTCCCTCTAGAACAATCTGCCTGAAAAATACAGCTCTCACTGCATCTAAACCAGAAAATAAGAGTATGTAAGAGCTAACAGTATCAAAGTTCCTCCTTTTCTTTATGTTGGCTTTAAAATGATTTTCTCTTTTCTGCTTTCAATCCAGATTTAAAACAAGCTGAAGAGGTGTTCAGAGTTTCTGACATTTTGCTCAGAAATGAAAAAATGATGAGAAAATGTCCTGAAGGCTCATCTTCAGCCAGATAATCACCACTGACAGAAAAGTTACACATGATTCCAATACTAAAAAGTGAATTGCTTCCAAACCCAGAAAATGTTAGACTTGGCACACAACTCTTCTTGTACCATTGTTTCAGGCTAGGTCTTAATTTATATATTATGAAAACAGCTTTTGTGTAAATCTTGTCTGCTGAAATTTTAACTTTATCCCTGTTTTGTGAAAAATATTTTTAGAAATAAGAATAAGAACAGCACATATCATCAAGAATCACTATACTATGACAGAGATTAGAAATCATTTGAAAGCAGGGCCTCTATTGCACCATTTGAAAGAAAGTGATCAACACAGTTCAAATCTTCATTAAGCTTCAAATTTTGCATATGCAGTAGTATTTAGTATTTGCAGTTAATTTTAATGCTTCCCTCTGTATTTTGAAAGAAAAGAAAAAGTAAAAAGAGCAACATTGATTTTCCTTCTTTTATGTCTTAACCCTTTAAGACCAAAGTGAAAGAAGCACTGTCGCCATGGGCTTTTTTACTTCATTATAGGGTCTTCTCTTTAAAATGAGAACTTGCATAAAATATTGAAAATTTTTCTGTATTTACATGATGATTTAAGAGAACCATGAAATTTTTGTGACCAATATTGTTTCTACATCAAATTATCTGATCTCATTACTTCAATACAATGGCTTGTACAACTATTTTTAAAATCTTAAGAAAACAATTCCAGTCCTTCATTCTCTACTATTTCTTTGGGAATTAATTTTTGCATGCCATCACCTAACCAATTTGCAACCACTAGATACTCTTGGAAATGTAACAAGATAAATACAAAGCTACATAAATCTACCTGTCCATCAGCATCATGTTTTTAAGTATCATCACAGTTTGATTCTAGTAGAAAGAACTATTTTTACCCATATATTGTGGTTACCACTTCAACTTATGATGGACTGCAACTGGAGTACCAAGAATAAAATATCTAACTTTCCACAAAAAGAACTAAAAATGTGTTTATGGGTGAAACATAGGGGAATATAAATAATTGGTAGGAGGGACTATACTCATTAAAAAACTAGTAAGACCAGTGTAGTGAGGAACCTTTCAGTGAACAGTATCCATTAAAAATGAGGTATCAAGCACCCTAGCCATTTCAGCTGGACCCCTCTAGAGTTCAAGTAATGAGGCAGATACTTCAATGTGCGCTTTATTTCATCCTAACACACATATCTCACATAGGATGCACAGGGCTACTTTTCTTTCTCCAGGGTCTACAGAAGAAATCTAGAAAACTGGGTTAAACTGAACTCCTTGATGAGTTTCATGATGTGAAGGTCCAATCACTATGTGTTCATCTTTCCGCAGCTAATAGAACAGATTTGCAAGCTTTTCTGTGGGGATATTTGTTGCAATAGAAAGGTTATTTCACTTGAGACACTGCCTTTGAATGGATATTGACTATAGTTTCCAAACTGCATTGAATTTTTTTTTAATGGTTTACTGAGTTCAGTTTTGCCAAATTGAAAACAGTGAAGGTGCATGTAAATGCCGAACACAGATCTTTCAATTAGGCAATTAGAAGAAATTTTCAGTCCATCTTCTTGACTTCTAAAAATCCCTTAATCTCCACATTTCAGATAAATAATGACCTAATTAGCTGTGTAATTTTCAAGCAAAGGTTACTGGCTCACAGCATTTATTCAGAGCTGTGTTCAAACACTTTTAAACTCACTTCGGTCAGCTGAGCTTAACTTTCATCTGCTGGAGACATGAAATAAAACAGAAAGGACTGTTTATTATGCACTGCTTAGGGTGTCCAAGCTCCCTGCTTTCCAGCTGGCAAATGATCAGGATTACATACTAACCACACTAAAGCAAATGAGAATGAAGTAATCAATAGAGACAGCACAGGCATATGAATGGCTATTTAGGCTATTTCCTAAATCTCCAACCACATCCCTTCGAGTTAAATTTTCTCTTTATTATCTGCCTGAAAGTCAGCAGATTAAAAAATGCATTTCCTTCCCACCACCCAAGACCCTAAAGCAAAATGCACACAGCCAAATCCATACGCTGAAACAAAACCTGCAAGACTCCATGTTACCATCATAGGCTTTCAATGCCACACATCACATCAGTACTGTAGCTTTACATGAATCAATACTGCAATGCTGCTTTAATTACCAATGGCTTCAGTATCCCCCCGGGCATCTCTTTTGCATCTTTTTTTTTTTTTTTTTGACAGGATCAATAAGCTTTCTACAGACTAAAAAACCTGAAAACTCCAACAAATGGTCTTGTGGGGGTAAAAATGTAGCTAAAGCATTGCAGGAGTTACAAAACTATACTACATATAATTGCAAAGTCACATTATTTCACATTTCCAAACATCTTACGAGAGTGTTTGGTAGGGATAGCTGCTCTAATGAATGTGCCAACTTACTCTGAAGAACTCTTTGGTTGACCCTGAGTCCAGTGTCCCGTAAGCAATTTCGGTTTGTTTGGCAAGGTCTTCTGCACTCTCTATGGGTGAGACCATTCGCTCAACAGTCAAGAAAGCAGCGAGGTTAGCAGTGTAGGATGAAATAATGATGAGCGTGAAGAACCACCAGACACCTCCGACAATGCGACCTGAGAGGGATCTAAACATGAATAAGATAATGCACATTTTCCCGTCTCATGAGCCACAAAGAGTGAGAGAGAGAGAGAGAGAGTGAAGGCACCATTATTGCTGAACATTTGTCTTTAAGTAACAATCAATCGGAGGAAGATAATTTGCATTTTAAATATTAATAAATGCTTCTCCTCTTGAAACTTAATGTCTACACTGTAGTCCACTGTACTAATGTGTATCACACATACACAGAAGCTTAAATCCTCTTGAACAGTAATCTCAGTGCTCCTATTATTTCAGGACATGCCTAAAAATAGGAAAAATTTGTCAAAAAATACTGGGTAGGTAATCTCTTTTTCGAGACAAAAGTAAAGCATGGTAGCTGAAAATCAGGAGCTTTCTCAGTTTAATTTAAAAAAAAAATGCAAAAGGCTTTGCATATGGATTATGTTGGCTCTAGGATTAAACTGTTCCTGTCACCCAAAGTTCTCAAAAATTCCACAAGCTATTGCAACCATTCATTGAACATTCACATTTTCCTTCTTTAAGAAACAAGAATTTTGTGATAAAAGAGACAGTTCTGTTAAGTAAAAAAAATATATTTTCCTTTTCAATACCTGCAATTTGATTAGAAGGTTGTTGAGGAGTATTGCACATCCACTCTTAATCGGTACCAGTTTTACTTCTAACTTCAATAATAGAAAGATTAGGCCAATGCTGAACACTCAAAATTTCACTGCAAATGGCTAAAATGAAGAACCCTTTAAGTTTGAAAGATTGGGTCATAATATTTAATTAAAAAGTTTTAGTTACTGCCCACTAAAGTTATGGAACTTCTTAAAAGGTTGAGAAATTCAGGGCTGCATGTATTAGACTAATCATGTACTAGATAATCATGTGTTATAGGACTAACCATGTATTATAGGACCAAATATGTAGTAGATCTGTAAGGCACACCTGAGCAACACAGCCTGGCTTCTCAGAAACAATCAGTCAAATATTGTCTCTCACAGACAGCAATATTTGTGAAGCAGCACTGTAGAACTGTAGAACTTGAAACAGAAATGGGACATTCCTTGATGCAAGGCAGATATTCAGCACAACTGTGTGCATTTCATGGTTGTAACACAATGGAACCAATCTAGCAACAACACAGTTCTTCTAAAGTCAACCCAGTGGAATTTTCTGTGTCAACCTGCTGTTTCTGAGAGCTGTTTGTGGTTTATGCACATTGACATAGGTAAAATAATAGGAATGACTGAAATTCAAAGCAGATTATCTGTTGCTCTTATAATGGCTATTAAGAAAGGGGAAAAAAAGGAGAAAAAAAAGAGAGAAAAAAAAAGGCTTCCTGAAGAAAAACACTGCCAGGAAAATTAACGAAGGAAGATTTTATGCTTCAGTGTTGAAGATAAAATGCAAATGTAAAAAGATTTGACACAAACCTTGGGGAAATATCACATCCTTGTTGCATAAAGGCACCCAGGGAAAACCAGAGGCTGTTGAATATGCCAAACTCATTGGGAGGCTGGTCACTGGGTCCTTCTTTCCCATCCTCTGGTTCTTCTGTGTGCCACTCATATGGACTAAACCTGCTAACTAGGAACAGCACCACACTGACACCAATGTAGGCAAAGACTATGCACATCCAGATCTCATACGCCAAAGGGTCCAAGAAGGAAAACACTCCTGGTTTAGATTTCTGGGGCTTTTTGATCATAATGGATATCCCCAAACTCATAAAAGGCTTAGAAAAATCAATGACCTCTTCTCGTACCAAAGTGATGGTCAGAGGCGCAACAGCAATCTCTGCTTTCTATAAAGAAAAAAGAAATATAGATGTATAGATTAATTGGTGTGTGCTTATACACTTGGTTAAGCAGCTAATTCCAAAGGTATGTTATTAACATCGACACTGTGGCTTAAATGCTCTTTGTAGCATTTTTCTCTTTCTTTCTATCACACTCTGCATTTACTCAATATGCTTTCAGTAAAACATACACATTGCAGGTTTTTATTTTACAGAATTATGCAAATACCTAATTTTTCCTCTAAGGAGAAGACTCTTAAATCTTATAGAGGGGAGCAGCAGTGTAAGAAGATCATTTTAGTAATTAATTTAGATTTAAATAAAGGAATTCAAGAAAAAATGGAAAATGGGAATGACCCTATTGTCACTGAACATGTAGACATTTTTTAAGATCCCAGAAACAGTAATTAATTGTCATATTTTCGTAACACATGATAATGTTTTGAGGTAAAGCAGTTCATAGACCCAAGAAAGCTCCAAATGGCATGAGGCTGCAAAAGTGATTAACTGTTGCTGTGATTCCACCAAACTGCACAGCGTTGTCTCAAGGGAAATACAGTTCAATAAGACTGAATTAGGTTTTAAACAGCAAAAAATGGCAAGTATACAGGAAATAGGTGTGCAAAATCATGTGATGAAAGGATAAAAGGTGTGCTGAATCCATTCCCACTAATGTCAGGAATATTTATAAATGTGTTTCTAACATGTTTTTTGGATGAAGATGCCAATCTTGAATGAATCATTATTGACGGCGGTGATTATGGCTGCTAACAATGAAGTCTGTATGCACTATAAAATATTGGAGCTAAGATAATGGATCATTTTTCTCATTAGGGACGCTGCATTACATTAAGGTTTGTTCGGTGCCCAGCCTTGCCTTTTACACTAAAGCTGTCATTACAGCAGCACTTCAGATGAGAATTGTATGGGGACCTGGGTCAAAGGATGCACCTCTGAGTGCAGAACAGATGCAAGAGCTGTTGAAACCTTTCTCCTGCTCATCATCATGGTGCTGTGTCTAGGTACAGCCCATGCTCTGTGACCAATGTGGGACTTCTATACAGCTTATGGACTCAGGAGAGTAACAGCATTTACTTTGTTGTTTCAATGAGCTTAAAACATGTTGAAAAATAAGAATTTGCTCAAATAGTTTAATCCAAGTGTTATGTAAATAGCTTGTGTGCCAAAGAAAATATTGAAATTGAGCTTTTCTGCCCTCTTGCAACTTTGAAACAGGTAAATGCATTTAAAATAATGTGTGGTTTTTATTTTATGCACTAATTCATATGGAGCCATACATGTTTTATGGAATTTAATTTTAAACCAATATGGTGTAGTTAAAAATTAAACCTATTTTGTCAGCTTTGCAATTGTAAATAATTCAAAAGAACTGACTTGTTCCAGTGTAATGGCCCAAAAAAGCACATTTGTATTAAGATGGCTGTATATTAAGCATCAGATTATATCTGTCATTCTGAAATAGTTGTGATGCAAACACCAAAATTTTATATAAAGCTATTACATTTTAAGCAATGCATCTGAAATCATAATTTTGCAAAGGTATCCAAAATTACCTGTGGTGCTAAAGTCTCAGGTAAATGTTATAACACTGCTAATTCTCTGAATCTTAATTTACATTTTGTTATACAAGGCATTTAAAAAAAATCTGGCTTCTTAACCCCTTGTGATTACTTAGGTCAAGCTGAAATAGATGTTTTGTGAAAACAGCTATTAGATGAGGAAGGGTAACGTTTAAAATATATTTTTAAATAGCCTGAAAATTATAAAGTAAACTTAGTTTCTGTAGTCTAAAGACTGTAGGATGGTTTTAACTACTGGCTTTTCTGTATATTTTTGTTTTTCATCTCACTCATAAGTAGCTTTTCTCCAGAAGAATGGTCTCCTTCTTTAGAGACGTGTTTTGTATTTCTAAATTTAGATTTCTGAGAATGCCTAATGTGGAGTCCTTTAATTAAGTGAAAGACTCATGGCAACTGTGATCTCTTCCTGCCAATCTTCTCTGTGTTTGCCACACATTGGTATCTTCATTAATGCAGTGCAAATGACAGACCTGGTCACCGGTCTTCAAAGGTGTTGGCTAACAGGGGTGTTTTTTTGTCTGCAGATTTCTACTGGGGTTAAAACACAGACCCCTGGGAGTTGTTGGTTTTCACAGTGTCAGTTGGAAAAGTGACATTGCCATTTTAGTGTGAATTAAGGAGATTTTGAATAACTACTTAACACAGTGCATATTATATGTGAAATGCTGGAAAGGATTTATCTTACCAAATTTAAATGCTCAAATACAGTATGCACAACTTGAACAACATCAGAACTAGCTGCCTACAGTACTTGAAGGAATTAAAGAGGAGAAATAGGAACTTAATAGGAACATTTTTTACAATAGTGATCTAGTATCAGATAATTCACAGTGCAGATAAATCCATTTCATACCCATACATCTAAAGGGAAAATATATAGCTAGGTCATAATTAAATGCCGAAAATTTGGAGAAACTACAGCCCTCCAGACTGATCATATTATTATTTTTGTAAGACTATTGTGTGCCATGTAAAGCCTACATAAACTTTTCATTGCAAAAGCTAAATAATGAAAATAGCTGCGCATGATAATTAACACCATTTCTGCTTTGCCCAGTTAATGTACACCATATAATTAAAGATTTAAATGATTAACAATATAACTATGGTGCAGAAACAATTAATGATTTTGTTGCCAGTGAAATCTGTTTTGACAAAGACTAATGATACTTCACAGCTAAATCAACTATGTCTGTAACAGCACTTCAATCAAGGCTCCACCATTACCAAGTACAGATGCATTCTGGATCCTTCCAATATTATACAATGAGACAAGATTTGATTCTAATGGTGAGAGACATTTTCTTTTCCAGAATATATAATTATTACAACCTTGTGGATAAAATATATGCTTGGTACAAGTATCGTGATGGTAGTAAAACTATCTGAGAAAAATCATGCAGAAAGTGATTTCAATCTCAGAAGCTCATGGCTTCTGAGATTTCAAACAGAATTGAGTTGTGACCTTTTGTGTTAAGCAGCAAAATAAAAGCATTGTGTGTCAGGAGAATGAATATTTAATTGGAGCTGACTGCTAGTGAATTTGGAAACACTTGTTACATGTGCTTAATGGCATTTTATCCCCAGCCAGCATTTCTTCTGTGAGCTAGATATCAAGGCAAATAGAATCCACATGGACTATTGCATGCATTTGGATACATCAGGGACAAATGACCAAGATTTCTTGGTAGTTTTTAATAATGTGCTAAAAACAAAACAGGAAAATAAGCAATCGTCTCCACCCACCACTACATTCTGTACAATCTTAGCAAAAGTGTACCCCACGGGACATGATGGAAAAATCAACCATGGAGTTCAGGAAATGACCAAGCTGCTCTCTGCAGTACCTGGGTGTCCAGGTACCAGAACAACATCTGGTGCATACAGGTCTTAAAGAAACATGGGATAAAATTTTCACATGTCCACTCTCAGTAATATGGAAAGGGCTAAAGGGCATTGGGGTATGATGGTAAGAGCAAGAGGGCAGAGGAACTTTTTGTGTTGCACACAAAGGGTCCAATCTCACAGAGCAAAACTGTCAGTATTAATCCATTAACGTGGTTGGGAATTAAAAGCTGTAAAATGTTTCCCAAACACATCGTCTCACCAACTTGCTAATTCAGTTACAAACTCTCTCCCAGTCCTGGCTGCAAATAAAAAGCCTTGCTTGAAGCACAGCCAACTACTCAGACTACTTGTGTTTATGATTAGGGGATCTATCAGAGAAGATGAACATACTCTCCTAGCAGAGCTTTGCAACAAAGTCTCTGGCTGACTGATTTTTCTGCTTTCTGTATGTGGAATAGGCCTGGGCACCTGATGCTCTGCAAATTGTCTGGCAAGGACTCAAGGAAGTTGCAGGGAGGATGCTCTTGATGGATTCCCTGTGGAAATCTCTAGCAGAAAACTTTGTAAGTATCAGAAAGAACAATTTTCTTTAAAGCTACACCTGTAAAAGTACAGTAAGCACGCTTGGTGTAGCTCTTGGCCTTAAGGACCAGTGCCACTGGACAGGCTGCATCGCTGCCGTCAAAGTCACCCGACCTCTAAACCTGCATGGCTGCATTCAAGCTGCTCATAGGGAAAGGCCTCTTCTCTATCCCAGGGTCCAGCTGGGCTCAGGAATTGTTTTGGACAGTAATTATGAGCCAAAAATATACCAGAGACCATTCTTGTGATTTAGCAGATTAATCAGGTGAACTCCCAAGCACAGGGACACTCCCTGGTGCCACTGACACACCAGGATAGATACAGCCTCAAGGAGCCTCAAGACAGTGGAGCAAATGTACTGGGCAACAGCTGACTTCAGTAAAAAAGCAGCTCCAAAAGCTTTGCTGCAGATCATTTCCAGGGCCCAGTCCCAGAATCACAAAGAGACTGCAGCCATCCTAAACAGATAGTTGGAAAGAGCCTCCTTGTCACTCTTCTCCATTACAAAAAATGAAGTGTTGGCCCTGTGTTCTGGGCTGGCCTTCTTCATGCAGGTTTGCAACAGGTTCCTCATGCCTGTGAACTTTACTGCCTTCAGCTCTGTTAAAAGCTGTAGGTGTTGACACATCTGTGTGAGCTTCCTTAAAACAGTTTTTATTTCAGTCTAGTCCTAGGGCAGCTTGGGTTTGATGAGGTAAATTTTTTAAGATAAAAGAAGGAAAAAAAATACCCGAAACAAACAGAAAATGAAACTGTAATATCAAGTTTCCTCTATAATTTTCAACTAGATGTTAGGCCACAGAAACTGTGCACCTGAGCAAAAGAGTTTTCTCATAAATAGTAATATTTCTTGGATTATTGAAAAAATATTCTAGTATAAAACAGTGCTTGGCCATTGATGTCCATGGGTTTGCTACTGCAATCAAAAGCCAGAGAAGAAGTAACCTCCCTACTTGATAAAATAAGTCTGTAAAATCTTTATCTTTTAATATCCTAACAGTTGAGCTGCTTTCAAGCCACTGAAGTAGATATACATGCTTGGTGACAGTGTTTCTACTCTTTAAAGACAAAACAGGGGTTGGTTCCTTCATGAACTTTCAAGAACATGGAGAGTTTTGTGAACCTGATATAACCTTTCCATTCCAATGGGGAAGGGAGTTCACTGAAATTTGGGGGCAGTATTTCCCACACTCCTACAGCACAGAGACTGTTTCATTCTGCAGAGTCCCTTGAACTGATGCTAATGGAGAATTTATCAGCTATGCTAAACTGACAGAAGGAAACTGACATGGAGCTGGTACAAAAGCCAAGAGGTCTTTGTAACATATGACCCAAACTGTCAATGGAATTGTGAAAAATGTAACTGGGGATGGACCAACTGGTATGCAGGAAGTTTTTTCTGGGGAGGCTGAAACATGTTATGAGTTCATGGGTGGAAATATTCACACCTGAGTAGTTTGAGGATTTTTTTTTACTCCATCACTGAAATGAAAAGTTTCTCTAAGAATTCTGACGGGTTCTCAGTGCAGACACTAGCAACTGCGGTCATCAGCAAGTTCAGCTCTGAGTTTTGCTACTTTTGGTAACACCAGATATTGCAAATATTTATTTAGGTTTGTTGGAGCTATTTTCTGTAAATATTGGAACTTTATGTGTCAAAAGAATTGCTAAATATTATGGTATTGTGAAGAATCCTTCTCCAGATCACTCTACAACAGTTCTCAGTAGTTAAACTTACCAGGTTTGCTCTTAAATTTAATTATTGATGGTCATCTTAAAATTCTATCTTCATTGTGAACTGCCTAATTATGTACTTGTCTGTAGTGGTTTATTACCTGTGTTTAATATATATCTGATAGTGGATTTTAAATTTCTCAAACTAGACTAAGAATGTCATCTTTTAAAAAAGATCTGTCCACCATTCCATGAAAATGAGTTAATGAGTGATATTCTTCCCCACCTAGTTTAACAGTATGTCAGGAATAGATGGTCTCTAACATTAATGAATTTTTAAGGGATATACAAACTATGGATGTTCTAATGTTTCAAGGTACTAGTTGAATAAATAGTAGAACTTGCATGAAACTATTTATTTTATCTTGAAATAAGTGAAAACACACAGATCTGAAACAAGATTCTGTTTCTTTTCTGTGACCCCAAAATTAAATAAAATGCACATATACTTCCTATTTTATGACTTATACTATGATAAATTAAATCCTGCTTCAAAAATTGGTATGCTTACCCCATAAACAAGTTCTCCCACCATCCCATTCCAGATTTTTGTCTCTGGATCCCTTGCTCCATATTTTCCATCAGGAACAATGGCAATTTTGTACTTGATACCAATATGTTTTGCAATTTCTGATGCCAGATCTACACAGTATCCTTCAAACTTGTCATTCCCTTCAAACGTATCATGGTTTTTCTTGAACATAACATATGGGGCTTCCTATAATGAAAGAAGTAGAACTGTAAAGGAGAAGTGTACCGAATATAGTCTGAAAAAAAACAAGCATGTCATGAACTGACTGAACAACACACACTTTATAAATATAAAGTTCATGAACACTATTAGCACGTTTAAATTAAAATGTACGAGCAGAAATCCTTCTGGCAAGGTATACTCTTTACACTAATTTGGATTATACATTTCACAAGAAATATCAACCTTACTTTGTTTTAAATGGAAGACCTTAGTGCAGTATACACTAAATTTAAAGCATGTGTAGAGGTTGGGCCTACACAGTGCAAAGGGCTGTGAGATCATGAAGATACAATGTAGACTTCTGACTTCAGTGAGTATGCATATCCTCTAACACAGTGGGGTTACTGCCTATCTCATTCCAGATGCAGAGCCTGAGTGATACCCTTTCTTGAGGTTTAGAATGTATAGTTCATAACAAGCTACATATATTTTAGTGAGAACATTGAAATACATTCCCAAAGAAATATTCATCTTCCCTTTAAAATAAACAGTACAGATTCTGCAAGGTTGTTTAGGATGAACTTAAGTGATATGCACGGACAAGAATGGTATAAAGTTGACAGTGACTTTACATGCATTATGAAAAAGAAGTACCAAATATTTTGGAACAGTGAGTGCTATTGAAAATGAGCAAAACATGTCTTGAAGAGTGGATCTTGCATTCCCTGTATAAAACACATTATCACAACAGTGAACATTATGCGACTGGGAAATCAAGGTCATTTTTCTTTAAGTAAAACTATACTTTCTGATGGTATTTTAAATCACTTCACATAATTCATATTCAAAGCCAGTTCCAGATGAAATATTTGTCTAATATAAAGGGTGACTTAGCTTACCCTTCATTTGAATTTACATCAGAAAATACTGTCAATTTAAGTTTTCTCTGGTCTATCCCCAGCAAATGTTGGTCTTTTGACACTAACCTTGATAGTAGTCTGCCCTATTCACATCTTTCCTACAGATATAATTAGTACAAAAATAAAAATAAATTTAAACATGTAGTGCAGCAATGCCTGCTTCCCTGAAACTACAAGAACGTTATCTGTAAGCAACAAGAATTTTGTAACCTCTATCAGTTGTCTAACAAGGGAGGATAAGTGGTATTACATGAGTGCAGTGCAATGCCTATGTCTGTACAGAGTTTGCATCTTCAAAGGAAAACTGCTGAGTATTACCAGCAGCCTGCACCTTTTCTTGTATTCCTATCCCCACCCAAATCATCTGGATCTCAACCACTGCTCTTCTAGAGGGGGAGAGGGAGAAAAGCAGGGAGATCTTGATCTCTGCAGTAGTTCTTGATTTTCAGAAGTATTTTGGTCACGTGTATAAAATGCTCCGCCCTCACACAGGCTTTTGTTTGCATAATAGGCCAAAATCTGTGTCTTTCCTCATGTGTTACTGCATACAAAAAGGTTGAAAATAAACAGAAGTGAAAAATACTCTGTCCTGTCTGTGATTTAACCAACTGCTTGCTAGAAGGGAACCAAGTCTGTCCACTGTCCTACATTTGTAAACTCTCCTTACACAGTTCAGTTACATTGTTTGCTGCACCTCGAAAGCAATTTTGCTTTCCAAAGACCAGAGTTAGTGATTTCCAGCTCTTCTGATTCAGCCATAAATCCCTGGCCAAAGGCATGCAGCTAGAGACACACCAGGAGATAATTCTGGCAATGGGCTCAAAAAAGATGGGCACAGAGTATGCCAGATTAGCTTGTTCCTTCTTCCAAAACCCAGGCTTCTGCCTGCACCTCACCACTGGCAGGGCTGCTGCAAAAAAGCATCTTAACTGTTTCTGCAAAGCCAAAGTGACAGATGCCTCATTTTTTCTGTTAAAAGTTAAGTGAACTTCAGCCCTCCTACCCTGGAGTTCTGTGAGGGAACACAGAGAAGGGAAGTGGGGTGGCCCAATACTGTCCTTGGTAGGTACAAGCAGAGGCCATCCCATCCAGTGGAGTGACCAAGATCTGTTGGGTGCTTGGAAGAACCGCATTGGTTTGCCTCTCCATCCACCTCCCTTTCTTACACTGATGTCACTGATTTAGAGAAAAACACAGCAGAGAGCATTTTTTGTAATGCAATTATCTTACAGAGTAAGGTACCATGCCTTGCTATGGCTGCTTTCAAAGAAGCAGCAACTGAGTATGATCTGCCAGTGTGAAATGATACGATTAGAGATAACAGCAACACCTATTACCATTTGCTTACTATGTTGATCTTTCCCTCCTAACCTATTTTGTACCTCTTTAATTGTTGTTGCTTCTTTACCTGCCAAGTAATCAGATATCAATTTTCGAGATAGCATTTGATGGGGAAATGCGGGTGGGACTGCATGTGAGTTTCTGATAAAGACTGGTTTTTTTAAAAAAGAAATCAAATAGTAGCCCTAGTTAAATCCTGTCCATTTCAGACTTTGAGGACATTTCAAATTGATGAGGTGTTCAGTTGTTATAATAAAAAGACACTGAAAGACAAGTTTTACTGATTTGCTAACAGGTAACTTATACCGATGAGCTTTCAAGGTCACACTGTGCAGTCATGAAATATCTGACTTGATCAACAGGATATACATAGCCATAGCCTAATGCTATTTTCGATCTGTGGCACTGAAAAAGACCTTTTTGTTCTGTATAATCCATTGTAATAGCATTTTCGAGGTTTGTAGTAATGTTAGTGTAATCATGGTAGTCTAAAAATGCAAGAGATGCAAGTTGTCTGTGGAGAGGTAATATCTTCTATTAAATCAGCTGAAATAGCTGAAAACATAGGCCTACTTTTTCATTGTTTCCAGTTATAGGATCTTGTCTAATAGAAAGATTATCTCTCCCCATCTTTGGGAGAGATAATCTCCATCTTTGTGCTTACTATATTTTTGGACTATGAGCTTTTAACCTACTGATGTAAAACACACATCTAACTAACTGCTGAAAGAAGTTTAACATTGCAATATTTGCAAGATTTCAGCTGCTTATGAGTATTCTATGGGGTAGTGAATCAAGGAAAATTCCACGTTGAAATGACCAATGACTAGCACAGAACAGATATTTGAAACGGTGCAAGCTTTACTTATATAATTCACAATTTCATAACAATACTTAACATTTGCAAATACAGGTTGATGTCTGCAACAATTACCTTTATAGATGTAAACAAATCATTCCACCACATTGCCACAAATTCATGTGTACAGTTAAATGCTCACAACCGATGATTCTTACTATAAGGGAAGCCGGACAAAGTAACTAGCCCAAATAACAAACAGATCTAAACTTGGTTTTCCTATTCTGAAGTATCATTCAAAATATTCACCATTGCAAAAATAATTTGTAAAAGTGACAAATATCTGTGCAAGGAAATTTCTGATTTTTAGAACAGGTGTGGGACACATTATCACACTTTATTCTGAAAGAAACTTTTGTAAATGTCAATGAAAGTTTTTTTGGTGACTTTTTTTCCTTTTCCTTTTCTTTTTTTTTTTTTTTTTTTCTGAATAAAGTGTCCGGGATTCGGTTTGAAGTCTTTGAAGTCTTTATTATTTTCATGCAACAAACTTCATTTTTTTCTCCAGTCTACTGAATAATTTAATTAATACAGTTTCTAATGAAAAAATATTTTTCTATTATGCAAAAAAAGGCTATAATTAGAATTTCTGAGGTAAGACTCTATCAAGAGTATATCAGTCAAAACAGCGATGGTGATTCTCCGTCACCTAATGAAAGTTGCCTATCATCTCAGATGCTCTAAGGTGACCTGCTTGACCCCAAGGTGCTGCTCTACGGGTGCTCTGTGCTTGCCCTTTACAGATAGGTCTGATACCCTCAGTATAAGGCATCCACATATGGGCACTGAATCAATTTCTGTATCTTTGTGGACTTACAAACTTGGGGCAGAACTTACCCCACATGACTAAAAAAGCACATACATCCAGAGGGAGAGGTCACATATACGGCATGAGACAGGCAAGGGTCACCCTGCCAGTGTAAGCAATTGGAGACAGGTTGTATATCCTAGAGCATCTTAAATGTCACTGGATGCAACTGAATCAATGCCCTTTGTAAAGTCATCCGCATCTAGGTGACTTGGTTGTGAACTGGATCCTGCCCTTGAAACTTAATCTGCCAACACCAAGGATACCTCATTAAGACACCGAACTGTAAGCCACAATGCAGCTGCAGCTCATCATCAAGCTTTGGTTTTAACGGAATTTTGTGATTATTAAGTTTTGCAGTCTTAGAGTTAAGTACAGATTTGGCTGTATCATGAAATGTATTGGAGAGTTTGGATCAGTCTTCTGAGCCTACTTCTCTAAATTCTATCTCAATAACTTGTGACCATATTTCTGAACCTGCAAAATTAGAGATGATCATCCGCCCTATGTAGACAAGTTGCTCACTTTACCTTAGTGTTAGATTGGGGCTGCAAAGACTATCCCTTCTCCAGTCATGCAATGAGCCTACTGTGCATTTGCAGGTGTTATGATCCCACTGCAAAGGGAATGCTTCTGCACAGGTAGGAGGAAATCTGTCCTTTCCAGACTGCAGGAGGCTGTGCATCACATGAGGTGCAGAATAGGAACTACAAATGGCAGTTGGTAAAGAACATCAGCTGCCCCTGCTGCTTCCTCTCTCTGGGCTGCTACTGCACCACACAGCTAACTGGGGATAGACTGAGAGCCTAAACCAAATACGTAAAATAACTTCTATGTGCTCTCACTATGTTACAAATGAAGAAAACATATGCCTAGTAGAAAACGCTGTACTAAGTTCTTTGAGTGCAGAGCTAATTCATTATAATGCAGTTTCTATGCAACAGCCATACAGCCACACTACAGCAAAGTAAGCATAGACACATAAAAGCTGAAGAAACAGAGGACAAATCAACTTGTGCTATTTGGCTTTAGGCAAAAATTAAAGTGAGCCATGCTGAAAAACTATAAGCTTTTCCTGTGCTGCCATGACATCTGTCTTTGAAGACTGAAAAGTCTGACAGCACTGCTTGAAGAAGCTTTTCAGTTTAATGTTCGAAAATATGCATGCAACCAAAATTAAATGTGTCATCTACAATGGTTCAACTTCCCTTCAACATGAAGAGGGCAATGAAGAAGTGAAAGTCTCTGTGGCATTTGCAACATAACAAAGAAGAGAAAAATAACAGGACTCTGAAAGTTATTCTAGTTAAATATTTCTTTTCTTTGTGTGTGTGATCATATGCTTGCAGATGCTAAATACATTGCCCTAGCAGGCCCATGTTAAGAATCATGGTTCTATTCTGCCTTCAGCATCATGTGTGCAGCTCCCAGAGTATATGGGAGATGGGCATGATAAGGCAAAATTCACCATATATTCTTATTCAAACCAAATTCCAATATATTTCTCTTGCACTGTGATTTTGAAACATGGAAAGGGGACAGTTTTGGTCAAGAAGCTGTGCTGCTTTCAGTTAATTGCATTTGTCCAAAAATGACATGCTGCATAAACACACGGCATGCTTTGGAATATTAATTCAGCTTTTTAGTTTTGCAAATGATCCCACCAGTCCCTTTAATACAGGGGCTGGAAAAGTTCTTTTGAAGATAACATTTCTTATGCACATCAAAATGCTTCAATGCAAACAGGACAGGCAAGATAACACATTTTAAAAGCTTTCTTGTTTTCTGTTTTTTTTCTTTCTGGTGAACAGAAACCTCTTCTATTACTTTTCATTATTATATTTTACTGGCTTCTCCTAAGCTTGGAGCTATTTATGGAAATTACAGTATTCATGTGTGAGAGCTTCAGTCAAAGGTATCAGGATTGGTTTGAGAGGAAAATTTCGACTGAAAGCTTGTAATTCACATCATTCTCTTCTCAGCTTGGCAAAGTTGAAGGTTAACATCATCTGTTCTAGACATTTCAGATTAGTCACAGAACTTTTCTTGGTGGTTCAGTGCCTGGTCATCCAGTCAGAGGAACAGTAATCCATATGGAAAAATTAGCTCAATGTTACTAGACTGGTGGTTAATACTTGAGCCTTAGTTAGGAATGTTCGCAGCATCTTGGGACTCTTTTCTTCCTTGATCAATTTCTTAAAATAGGATTCTTCATCAGAGGCTGAAAAGAGGAGGACTGTACTGAAGTATATTTTTTTCCATCACCAAGCCTTTTTAAAATTTTTTTTAAATTTTTTTTTAGGAAAAATAGACATATATTTAAAATTTCCCATGCAAAAATAAAATTAAAAGTTACACAATTTGGAGTTACATTCTGAATTCCTGTATAGTATTTTTGTTATTTTGTATCCTGGAATGATAACCATCAACAGGAGACTGGTTAAGACATACTTAATGCATAAATGCTGATACACACTGCTGAAAATCTGGTAATTAACTGTGTTTTTAGTTAGAAATTGTCTTGATGCTTTCCTTTGGATTACTTTAAACTCTGTATTGAGTTAGAAAAATTATTTCTTAATAACACCTACAGAATATTCCTTCCCCTTTGAGACACAGTTTATTGGGTTAACATATCTTGTCTAAATGAAGCAGGTGAAAAGGGCAGTGAACTGAGATGTAAAATCTTAAAAGCAGTCACGTAAAGGTCACCCTTTGCCAGTTGGCTTTGACAAACATCAGCTTTAAAGGGCATGTCTGACTTCAGAGGAAAAAAAAGTTAAATATTTTGTTTCAAATACAGATTTGTAAGAAACAATTGTTTTGAAAAATTGTGAATTAAAAATGTAAATGAATGAAACAACTCATTCTCCTTTGCAACCACTCTTTAAAAAACACAGTAATCCTGGAAAATCAAACTCCAAATCTATTTAGATTTTATTAAAATGGAAATTTTGCTGCAATGCTGAATAAACGTATTGAGAATGCATCTACTAAATTCATGTTTTCATTCAAAATTAACAGTAGATAATCCAGTTTTGACTGGCTGACTGAACCATACTACTTAGAATTTTAGCTCATGCTAAAGTCAATTATTGAGGTTATAGTTTACCAACAAAAAGGGACACTGGAATTACAGTAATCTCATTTTATACCCTCTGTTCTGTTCCGTCATTTAAAGGTTTTGGGCTTTTCTTTTCTTCCAGTTTCTTGTAAGTCAAGATTTATCAATTAGAGGTTGTAAGAACTCATATCTCTGCGACTTATTTTAGTAAAAAATAGTAAAGACTGAATAAAAGAAAAAAATTACCACAACTCAATTTTTAAAACCTGACTTCAGGTGAATCAGTATATTAAATGTATACCAAAAAAACCTGTGCAGACATGACAGTCAGTATAAGATATGTGGCTCTCATCCTCCCACTAACCTAAGAACTGGCAGACTAAATTAGATCATAACTAGAAATGAGATTGTGTCACACACCAGTATAAACATTAAAAAAAGAAACACCTTACCAAAATTGTAGTGACAACTACTGTTCTATTCTCCATGGCTGCAGTGTCATTTCCAAGTGTAGGTTCATGCTGAATCAAAACTAATTTATCCATGTCATTCCAATAACCAACCTACAAAACAAAATGTATTCATTTGCAGTAAGGTCTACATTCTGCATAGCTACAAATATAAACTACTATAAGAAGAACAGAGTGATCCAAAGATGGTTTTGTCCAAAGGAATGCTGTCACTTTAGGTATGGGAGTATGCATCTACCACTTTGGGTGTACCACCTTGCACCCCTGCTGCACAGAGACAGACCTGTGTCACCTCCATTTTGCTGTTCCTGATTGATATGGGCTACTTACTTCAACCAGAGACACAAGGTAAATCCCACTGTCATTAGCTCGAAGCTTTCCTGGGGCATAAATGAGATATAAGAATTTTTTCTCCCCACAAGAATATTTTCATTTGTTAGTCCTCCAGATCTTTTGGTCTTAGACAGAGGAATGAAAGGCATCTGGACGACAGTTTTGCAATCCCATGGCTGATCTCAATTCCTTGCTCCATCATGGGCTTCCTAGGAGACCCCAGCGCTGGGATTTATACCAGGCTTGCTCCACTTAACTCCTAGCACTGACCTTTTAGTACCTACATTAGAAGCCCTGTCATTTACACTTTCTTTACACCCATAGGACAGACATTACCAGCAGACAGTCACTCAGCTCACGCAGGATAAGCATCCCTCCTCAAAAGGTGCTTGCTTTTCCCTCTGACTGTAATGCATGGTGAGACTGAATTCTTCCTAAATATATCTCTGGGAAGTGCCTACAGGGAGGTGGAACAAAATAGGTTTTTCTCTCTTTGGCTGCATTTAGGCTGCCATAACCCTTCCCTGGGCAGCTTTAATGAAAAGCAGATGCCTTTGCTCATTGCTGGCAACAAACTTCTCTAGAAACTGATTTGAATCAGTCATTCTTGTAATACCATGGAGGAAAACCCCTGAATCTATTTTTTCCCCCTTCCTGCCCATTCTCTTTTCTGCAGATAGTTCATGGCCGTCTGTGCATCCACTGACAAGGCTGCTGGGGCTTTTTCCTCTGACCCAGCACTGACAGCACTCAGCTCCATGTCAAACGGACAACATGAACACAAATGTGTCAGTGGAACAGTATTCTAATCCCACCTCAAGGGGCTCCCCTGCTTGCTGAGAACCTAATGAATTGGGAGACTGAACTTCCTTCCCAGCATGATTTAACAGACACATGATTTAAAAGGTTTTTATCAAAGAGATGCAATTCAACCAGGCACAGGACAGTATCCAGGAGCACCTGGGGATGAGGCAACAGCAACTGCCCCTTGCCCCCTTCCTTGTTTAATTAGGAGTTCATGACACCAGGAGCTGGGAGAGAGGAATGCCTTGTCTATCTTACTAGAAGAGGAACAGGAATTTTAGAGGAAAGTTGGCTCCAGGCAGAGCTTCAATGTAAGTGTCAGGACCAAAGGACACTCTGTGCCTTGGATGAAAAATTTCAGTATGATGGAAACTGGCTAAATGATCAAATCAGTTATGTAGTCAACATTATTTCCAACGCTATTGCAAAATCTTGATTAAATTCACCATCACACAGGATTCTGCCTCCGTGACATGTTCAGTTCAATGCAATGATGTGATAGGAGAGTCTAAAAGAGCAGGAGAGTGCTTCTGGTTCCTGCCTCATATACATTACATATATGTTCTGTATTTTATTAAAATAGTCAACCTTCCTCTTGATTTTCACATTTACTACATCATTAGTTTCCTTCTTGAAAAAAATGCAAGGAGAGGCAGGTCATTTTAACAGTACCTAGAGCAGGCTGACTGAACATGAGTAATTTTTTTTTTCTCTTAGTGAAGCAAACAAGCACAAACTGTCCATGCACAAGTTCTGGTACATTTAGTTGAAATGTTCCTTTTCTTTTTGCGATTGCTCTTATAGCACTGGAGCCGTGATTTAGGTGTCTGCAGCTAACAGGAAGTGTCAGCAGTGCTGATATAGTGGGGAGGAAGGTTTTCTTCCTAGTAGTGTGCACTGCTAAAAAATATTCTTTTTCAGCCAGACAGCCATACATCCACAGATACAATTGATTATTGAAAATGTGGAGTTCTTGTCAAAAAACTGTGACCAGTTAAAGGCAAAATATGTACACCAAAATCTGGCAGTTTGGGGAACTATTATGATAGTGAATGATGATTTTTCACTGTGCAATTTTTCACTGCTATAAAGTTCAGAAAGAAAGCAGAAAATGAATGATGTACTGTGCTACAGGAGTAAGTACCATATGAAAATTCAGACAGAGATAAAGGCATTATTTGAGAAATGAAAGGCATCTTTTAAAGGAATTTTAGCTTTTGTGCATTAGTGTGAGCCTGTATGTGTTTGGTGCAAACCCGCAGTAAAGTAAATCTGGAACTAGATTACTGAATAAATACGAAAGCTATGGCCTGACACTTGTATAAAAATATAGAGATACACAGTCACTTTGAGACCACTAAATAGCAGTATGCTTTCCCATAAATACCTCAGCTCCACAAGGAAAAAAACTCCTCAAAGGATAGGATTAAATTTAGCTACAAAAGTACCTCCAATTCTATTTGGGTTGCAATTGAACTTCATAGCAGTTGCATCCACTTATACAGAGGCTGAATTTATCTTTTAGGAAAACATACTGCAAAAATACTTGCCTCAAAGTAAATTTGACATAACCGTTTGGCATTTGAATGAATAGTGTCCTTTCTGAAGGCCTGTGCACCTTGTAGTAACCACTGAAGTGCTCCTGTTGGAACTTACAAGCCACTGAGGACAAGAGAATACTCAAAAATTTTGATAATTAATTTTCATGTTGCCACGTTGGAATTCAGAGACCAAATCCTAGACTGTCTTGTGCATGTAATATAATGTATATGCTTTGTTTACTTTTACTTTTCATTTTCCTTTTTTTTTTTTTTTTTTTTTTTTTTAATTTTGGTGAGAGAATGCATGGTGATTGACACAATTACAGAATTACTGAGCTGGGAATCAACCTCTGGAAGTCACTTGATCAAACCCCTTGATCAGCCTAAAGCCAGCTGCCCATGACTGTGTCTGGATGGCTTCTGAATGTCTCCAAGGATGAAGACTTCACAACCTCCCTGCACAACATGTGGCAATGCTTGGTCACTCTAGAGTATAAAAAAATATTTTCTAATGTTCACAAGAAATGTCCTGTGTTTCAGTTTGTGCTCATTGTCTCTGGTCCAGTCCCTGGGCACCAGTGAAAAGCCAGTATCACTTGATCACAACCCTCCAATCACAGGAGCCATTCCATTACATCTCTGTGACCCTTGTCCTCCTACCCTTTCCCCTCACCAGTAAGTTTTGTTATGGCTCTGCAGAGAAGAATCAAGTAAGAAGTGCTGCATTAAATGAAATTAACATGAGCACAGGCTAATATTTCCCATTTTACTAAACTATGTGGAAGTCTGTCTCTGTCCAGCTGTGCCATTTTTTAATGATCTCTTCACATATTTAAAGCTGTGGGCAACAAAAATCACTTTTCCAAAGATTAGAACCATGTGTTACTCTGACTGGAAAGGCAGTTTTGAAAGGATAGTGCTGGGTGACTCATAAGTCATGTAATGTTGGACATGAGAAGAAGACATTAATAGTGAAGGCCTCTTAGTTCAATTAAGTAGAGTCATTTCTCACATATTATATAGGATTTGTCAGGCTAGACCACAGAATTGGTCATCATCACATATCAAGCACTATCTAATACATGAGAAATAAATTCTTGTGAGTAGCCAGATCTGTCAAAGCTGTTATGACTTGTTATAGCAAATACAGGTAATGACTTAAGAGTAGCAGAGAAGCATGACTGGAAGGTAACAAAAGTACCTTGGGACTCTAGCACAGCACAGACATAGCTCCTCTGTTTGCAACCACCCTCCCCTTAAACTGCAGGCAAGAAGAGAGGATGGGGACATCCCTGCAGTGGTGCCAGACACTTCTCCCATAACAGATGACAAAGGTTGAAACATTAACACTTTCCAAAAGTTTGCTGACAAGCAAACTCCCTAATGAAGTTGTGACCTAATTAAACACATCTTGCACCTTTCCTTTCCTCCTGTACAACTGGGAATAGGGGATGGAAAGGGCATAATTCAGTTTCCTCCAGCGCACCTCACCCACCCATATATCCTCCTGGATGCTAATGGTGTGGCACAAAGACAGGAAGGAAGCAGGGCTGGTAGAAAGATCAGACACATTTTCTGGGACAAGACAGCAGACTTCCAAAGAGAGGAAAGACAAACTCACCTTTCCCAATTTATTCTTCAGCCATCTGTCACACTTTCAAAAGACAACTGCACCAACAGGCCTTATATGTAGGCACATGCTTTGCTTTTGTCTACAGCTCTATACCGTGACATAATGGCATTTTTTTCCCTGAAGTGTGTAATTCTGCTCTGGGTTTGCAGTTTAACACTTTGCCTCCTCAGCACTGTGGCAGGTAACTGTCTCCAGGGACACACAGTTCACCTGTGGTACTATTTACTGTGCTTGTCACCCATGGCCAACAGCAGAGGACTATTTAACTCAATTTTAATGCTTTTGCCCTATTCAAGCAGCTGTGAGGGTCCTATTCACCATCACCTGCCCCTTTTTCTTGTTCTGGTGACCTCACAATCAAAATAGACCCAATGACTCAAAAAACAAAATGAAAATCCTTGAGCCTGAGTATGTTTTCTGCTTTTATTTGTTTTATATGATGATAAGTGGACAAATTTCAGCACAGAAGAGAAAAGATCAACAATGTACTCTGGCTTATCTTTTCGAAGTGATTGGGCTGAGTGATAATGAGCATTCAGACATGAAGGATCTGCTTAGACATGTATTAATGTGCATTTGCTTACAAGCAACCAAGCCAATCAAGCACATGGGATTAGATACTGCAATAAATTTCAGAAATACAAGTACTCAGGTCATTCTCTCTTCCTCCTCTATCCTGTTCTATCCTTTCATCCTTAAAGCCCTGTGTTAGTTACAGCCTGTGATTCATGTTTACACAGAATGTACAAATCAACTTGCTTAAAAATCCAAGTAATTTTTGAGATAAAAATCTTGGGATAAGATACAAGAAATATGTACTATTCAGAATTCTGACCATTTTCCATCATCCAGCAGCCCAGCAAAATGTCGTCTAGCTGCTTTTCATTAGTATGCTTGACTAGCTGACATCCCACCACTCCAAGACGCACACTTGTTTTCGTGTTCCCCAATTCGAGGCACTGAACAACAGCATCTAGTAGAAAATGCAACTAAAAACTGCTTTCACCAGAAATATCCACATAACCCAATGTATTATACCTTTTCAAGCTGCAGAGTCCACTTTAATATATTTGGACAACCATTTCATCACACACAACTCATTTATATGACATGAGGATGGCAATGTCAGCACATACCTTCCGAGGGCCAGTATTTTTCAGCTCAAAGACATCCATGGTGTAGTTGACTCTGCGACCGTAGTGGTCGAACTGAACATTGCCAGTCAAACCTTGTATTCGAACCTACAAATGGAAGAAAAACCACCATGAAGACCCAGTCTTATGCTCTTTATTTCAAATGTCACAGAGCAGTGCAAATTACCCTGGCTACATCCTTAGATAACCATAAAAACACTGCTGTAGAACAGTTCAAAGAAATAAAGTTGGCTACTTGCTTTATATTCTTTTTTCCTGTCAAACCATGCTCAAAACAGGCTTAGATTTGTCAGTATCTAACTGCTAACAAAGACACACAATGAATCCTCTCTTCTTTCATGCTGTGCAGCTCAACAACACCTTCCAGCTGCAGGTTCTAAAGAGAAGTATATTTTTGCTTTTCTCATTGCTCCTGGGGTCATATGAAAAAACCTAAAGGAAGTTTCACCTGAGCTCACGTGTCTTTTTAGCTCCCACTCTGGTGGACTAAATGTACAAATTGAGTATATATGGCTCATCAAGGTCAACTTGACAACAACCTTAGCTGCAGCAAAGCAGTTTACTATCACAGAAGATGACACAGAGCTGATACGGATAGGGCTTGAAAACGGAGTGTTCAAAGCATTAGAATGAAGAAGGCCAAGGTGAAGCCTTACAATTGGCTGTGGCAGTTTCCCACCACCTGTGCCTCAGCTGAAACCAGAACACTTTTTCTTTCTTTCAGCACTTTATTGTGTCACTGAAGGATACCCAAGCTGTGGTCCTTGTCTCAAATAAGTTGTGGCCATATTGCTGCTGTCTTGATTTTAGCATGATCTGGCCATGAGAACCTCTTTGGTAGAATTTGAAGTCTCATGCTATCTGCCTGAACACAGAAGCCTGACTTAATGTTTCTCTCAATTGTTACAGATCTGTGCATCTGCACAGATTATGTGAAGCATACAAAATGCTTTCTTTTTCTCCCTAAGAGTCAGGATGTGGCTTGAAATCACTTACTCTTTTCCTCTGTCCATTTCTATCTCTGCTGATTTTTCTCCAGGACTGAAACCTTGGCTTCCAGGCACAGAACTGCCAGCTCTGTCAGCAGTCACTTCTCCTCAGCAGTTTCTCCTGAGTGGACTCTGCTCATTTGCAATGATTTAAATTCTACTGCAGGATTTTTATTTTCTTTACTGTCCCATTCAAAGGTAAGGCTAAATCATCTTGACAGAGATCTGGAACTTTCTAGGCATCCATATTCATCAGGAATTCAAAATCCTGACATCAGAGAACAATAGCTCTGGGTTATTTCTTTTTAAAGAAAAGAACCCCAAAACTACCTATGTGACTTCCCTGGAAGAAGTCCGCTTTTATTGAAGATGACAGATATTTGAAAGGTTATATTATGTGGTTATACCTTTTCCCTTAAATGACAATATTTGCACAGCCAGGTTATTTGCAATAGTAACAAATGAATTCAGCAGTGCAGTAGAGGAAGTTCCTATCTCAAAAGATCTAACAGTAGCTTCAAATAATAGTAGTTCCTCTCTGCCTTCATTCCAAGTTACAAATCAGAACAACTTGAACAGCCCAAGCTGCTTCCAACTTCCAAGTAAAAAATAATTTTCCCTCTCCTATTACGACCCTTGTGCATACTGTTTTGCAACTCATCTAGTGTGCAATTGGCATCCAAAATTCTAAAAGATCCCTAGAATAAAGCCTCCCCTTACCTGTTTTAACGTCCTCTCCATATCAATTCCTTGACCCCATGGGGCTGCAGGGTTGGCAAGACAATCACCAGCATTTCCTCTCCTTGAAATATCAATTTTCTGTCTTCGAAGATTACGGAAAGTTTCAGCCATCACAAGTACTCCATCATATGTCAATGCAGATGTATACTAAATAGATGGACAAACACAGCCCTTCAGAGTTGACAAAAAAAAATCTGCTGTTTCAAGATAATTCTAGTTTGACTCATTATGCAGCAGTTTCTACACATTGGTTTAGAAAACAGCTCTCCTCAAAATCAAAAGCAATTTTGTCTGAGGGACAAATGCAGGACATTTCAGTAGGTATAGCTTTAAAATTGCATTTCCTAAGGGTAGAAAAACCTACATGTTAAGAATTAGTTAAAAAAAAACAAATTAAACTTGAAATATTAAACTATATTTTTCTTTTCACTTGACTTATACAATAGGGAATATCCCCATCCACCCAACTTATTCAAAAGAAAAGAAATAAACAGTAACTCAATGAGAAAATATAACTGAAAAAATGCACAGGTAATGAGCAGACATCCAGGCTACTGGAACTGTTAAGAATGATCAAGAGTAGGTTCTTGCAATTGGAAAACCTGTGTTGGCGCTCTGCCCGATAGGTACCCAGAGCAGTCTGTGTTCCTACACTAACTACAGCAAGTGCTTTAGGTTGATAACTTGCCAAATGAAACTTTTTGAACTAGTCTTCAGCAGATGTTAGCCTGGAGTCACATAAACTAAGGGGTGTTTTCTCAGTAAGGTCCTCTGATAAGAACAGTGCATCAGGAAAAGTTGTTCATGTGCCCAAGGCTGCTATTGATATGCTCTCCAACTTCCAAAATTCAAATTCCACTATTTAAATCTGATTTTCTCCCTTTCCTCTGTCTTGCAGATTATAAGGTCTTTGAGACATGATTTATCTTTATAGCCTCAAATTTTGGTTATCCCTAGATGAATTATGTGTGATTCCAATTAATCATGCTGATTTCTCAGAAGCAGATAGAATAATCCTGGTTTTGTAGCAAGGAGTCCTATAGGTAGAATTTTTCCTGTCACCAGTAACTGGGGATGTTTGCATTCCAAGCCCTGGGTTTTGGTTTGTTTGTTGTTGGTTTGTTTTGGTTTCTTTTAACATACATTTTTGGAGTTTCACTGAATTCTGTAGTATGTCTTGCAATACCCATGTTGACACTTTCTCTAGACTTTGCCAAGCTACCAATGTCCCAGCCAAAGGAGGGTGGTCGCTTATCTTTGCATAGTGCCCAGCACAAAGGGGCCCATTTTCAAGCACGTCTGGTATGCATTAGTGCAGATAATAACAGAACTACTTTGATGAAGTCATATTTACAGTTGTGCTGTGATTTGCCTGCCAGGAAAATTCTATGTCAAAGAAATACTTTCTTATCAATCTGTGAAGGATGAGGACAGAGGAACACTGGGATGAGATTTAACTTTAAAATCATGCCTGAATGTGATTTCTACATGAGGCTTTGTGGTAGAAAATTTCCAGAGGAAACTCCATATGAAAATTTTAAGGTAGCAAATTTGCAGTTACAGTAATATCTCATCCAGAAGAATTCATCTGTCAGGAAAGATCTGCACTCCAAAGAAACCCAGATAATTAGACTAATTAATGTAAATTTTATTGAAATTAAGTTGTCAGTTAAGCATTTGACCTTTAACTGCTGTCGGTAAAGGGGTGAAATTGGAAAATAAGTGATAACAGATATTTAAGTACATCAGCAAAATGTGTTGCAATTTTTGTTTCCACCACACAAATGTAAGGATAGACATGATTAACAGCCATAATAGTAAGATCAACTGTCTTCTCCTCTGCCTAAATATTAAAGTCTTCATTCATGTATTCAACAATGTTAATCAGAAATTAGAACACTGCAGTGACATCTTTGGTAGTGTTTCCCATCAGGGAGTACCTTTGGTGGGGTCTCAGATCCTGGGTATTCTCTCTGGTCCAGTTTCTTCCAGCGCTGCATCAGCTTAGTTACCATTGGGGTACTGAAATCCACTAGCTGAAATCCAGTCACATTGGCTCCTCCATGCATAAATCTCTCCAGAGAGATATCTTTGAATCCCTAGAAAATCAATTTAAGATATTGTTTGCCCTCCTACACCACTGTGGGTCCAATCTGTTCTGGGTCAGCACGGCAGAACAAAGAATGCACAACAGCAGGATTCCATTAGAAGGCAAAATTTAAAACAAGAGAACAATGTTGAACCCTCATTCATAACTTCCATTTGTGTAATAAAGAAAAAAAGCCAAGAAATGAATTTGCCACGTTATTGCTAGGGTGGTCTTGACAGCTAAGCAACACATTGTTGGGAACAGCAGACAGTTTTTGAAGAAGTGCCTTTGGCAATCAACTGAAAAATGCCTGCAGAATACTAAAGGCTTAATCCAATTTCCATCAAAGTTGTTAGACTGGAATAAGTACTGTACTAGTGCTTTAAAAAATGCATGCCTCTATTTCTGCATATTTAAAAAATGAACAACACTATTCTGTAAATAAATTTACTCCAGGATTCACTGTTTAGGCTCAAAATGTCTGAGATAATGAGATAATATAATTGACATTAGAAGGCAGAGACAGCATATGAGGATGTCAATGCAAGGGAAACAACATCAGAATAACACTTCTGTTAAACAGGATTGTGGTAGCTAGATCTGTTATATATTGAAAACCTAGACTGAACCCCAACTCTGAAAGAGAAGATGAAGCACATATATCTCCTGACCTGTTGGTTTCTCTGGCTAATCTGCTCAGCACAATTCTTTATTAGAATTTGCCTTTAGAGACAGAATTGGATTCAATAAACTGCACAACCTGCTAAAGCACTAAGAAGTAAACATAAATCTTTCTCCTTCTTTCCTAATTGCCATTTCTAAGGCTAGCTGAGAGGTATCTTATTTTAATTTTCTTGAATTCCTCTGACTGGTATTGTTTATCCATGAAAACACAAGTGAAAACACAAATCTAGAAATATTTAGGAAAAAAAATTTGTGGGGTACCAGGCTACTGACCCAATATCCCAGGGGAAAAACACTTGCTAAGGACAGAGATTTGATTCATGTCCTAAGGGATACTAACAGTAAATATAAGAGATGATGCATCAGAAGTCATATTACCCACATAATTGAAGAGACAGTAGATAACGAAGTGTGCCCCTGCTGAAGTAGATCAGATGTGCCTGTCTCCACTGCATACCTCACTAGCAGATTAGTGCAACATCCAGTTCCTTGTTTACGGCAACTATTTTGCACGAGAAAAATTACTTGGGGAGCTATAAAATTGTAATGCTGAAAAATCTAATTTATAAGATCTAAGAGTACAGAGATCTCATCTGAAACACCTGAGGCTTTAAAAATAATCTGAAGTGGTACTAAGTTAAGGTTCAAGTGAAGCAAAGCACAATAAAATATTTCATGTCAACTAAAATTCCTTGAGGGAGAGTAGAAAGAAAACAGTTTAAAGTTTAAAGCAGTTTAAAGCATGCATTAGACTCTGTCCTACATTTGTGCTTTGCCAGGCAGGTATTTTTGCTTAAAGAATGAGTCATTTAAATAATAAAACACTGCATTTGCTCTTTCTTTGCCCTCTTCTGAGCATTAGCTGTTAATGTCCAGTTCAGCCTTCAAGTAAAAATATTGAACAAGTAATTTGACTGGAAATAGCTGATCTTACCAGAAAATAAGTGTTCCCTGGGGAATGTATAAAAGTTACCTCTAGAATTCTTTTATGTTACTAATAATAAAAAGATGAGTCAAAAATCACTGTAGTTCTGTAAATTCTAATTCAGCTGAAAGATACAAGTATCAGTTCTTTCTCCTACCTTGATTTTGATGAAATTTAGGAGTATTACTATATTACTGTGCCCTTCATATCTAGATAGCTGCCACAAGAAACCCAAGCTCTTTTACACATCATAAAGAATGCATTATGTACAAGCACATATTAGAGACAAATGGGAAATGCTGTATGAAGTGCTATAACTTCAAAGTAAAACCGAGTGTTTCACTTACCGAGCAGGGGTATAATTCTAGAAAAGTATCTTACCAGGTTGGCAACAATATAATGGTATCCTTTAACATGCTTTCCCACGCTCACAATCTGTGGGAAAGAAATAAGACAAAAAAGGAAAAATATTGTCATAATGTTTTCTCTACAAAAGTGTTTTCATAGAAAGCCAGATATAAACCGAAATATATAGCACCAATAACATAATGTTGTGAGTCTTTTTGCAATAACATAGCTTTAACTTTCCAGGGGCTTAATAATGGGAAAAAAGTTAAAATTACAGTGAGTAAAATAATGAACTAGTAATCTGAGTGCCTTTTGTATTGAAAATGTTACTGTAGTATACTGTTTTACCAAATACAGCATTTATCTATGGGATACAAATTCAGAAGCAGGAGATCTCACATTAGCTAGAAAGCCTACCCACTGATTTACTTTTTAGTTTGAAATAAGTGCAGAATGTATGAATGAAACTGGGGGTTCATCTCTTGGGATCAAAGCTGTTTGCTCTTGATGTGGTCAAATACTAAGAGTGCTATTTAGCTCTTAGTAAAATGCTAAAGGTTTTGGGAATGGGCATGAGCAAGGACAGACCGCCGTTGTCTGAGTGTTTAACCAAAATATAGCATCAAGCGATGCAGAAAAGGTAACAACCATGATATGGCAAGATCAACCAGAGGGTTTAGACCAAAACTGTGTCCACCTGCATGCTGCATCAATATTATTGCAATTTCTATCATGGAAAGACTCTCATTTAATGCACTGAAAAAAGAAAATGAGGTAATATTTTGTCAGTAGAAAATGGTGATAATAGATGCATTGCAGATTAAAGCTGCTTTTACCAAAGAAACTAGCTAGTACTAATAACCACTAACTAGTAACTAAGTACTGCCAGTAACATGCAGCTTGCAGTTAACAGTACAGTCCTTTGATTTCTTATTTTTGACAGTCTACCACTCATTTAGAAAAAGTCTGCATTCAGCTCAAATTTTTACCTCTCCTGAAATTTTAGCTTCCTTCCAAATGAATAAATAAGACACAAGCAAAAGTTTTCCACGAAGTGCAGGTCACTCATTAAGTAACAGGAAGCTTATGGATCGGTTTCCTTTCCTGCTTTGAAATCTTAGCTCTAGACTCTGCCTGAAGAATTGACAATTTCCTGCCTTTAGGGATTGATCACACCTCATGTTCAAAAGACAGAACAAACATTCACTATGCCTTGCAGCCCTTTTTTCCCCAGTGCAGTAAAAAGTGAATAAAAATGTATTTTTAGAAATGAAGAAAAGCTGATGAAGGACTAAATATTTTGACCAAAGACATCCAGGAATCCATCATCTAAATCTAGATTAAGACTTGGAAATACTTGATTCTGGACTCTATTGTTCCAGTAAATCAATTCCCTTTTGCAGCAGAATGGATGGGAAAATCCAAGGGATTTGGCATAAGTATATGGTCTAAATTGTGTTCATTTCATTACTTTAAAGTAATAAACAAAATAAGCAATTGGTCTTTTATCCTTTTGCTCTATCCCAAATTTTGCTTCATATGTGTAGTTGTCCTCAGGTGACTTTATGATGCTTGTGTCTCTCTGAATTTGCTGTCTCTTCAGAACAGTGAGAGGTTCCATTGTTTCATATTATTCGTTTTCTCATGTTTGTGAATACTTTTCTTGTTTAATAAACAGTTTTTTCCACTTCTCTCGAAGGAGGTTTATCTCCCAAACTAGTGGGGGAGGGCTGCTTGAATCTGTTTTCTAGTAGGACCCCTTTGGAGATTTCCTCCCTAAATTTGCCCTATAACCAGGACAATAGTCTATGGCTAAAGTGCTTGTAATTAAAAACCAAAACATAAACCTAAAAAAATCTCAAAAGACACTAAACACCCAAGCCATGACCAGATTGTTACCCTTCATATAAATGAATTTTAGACTTAATAAAACTTCCAGATCTAATTGATTTAATACCATTGCTACCATTTTATTGGGGGTGGCAGAGAGGGAGAAGTCACAACTTTCCCTATTATAAGCTCGACACATGTGAGGAGGATACTGTCAAATAATTAATTTTTTCATATAATAAAAAGTTTCAAGTCCTGACTGGGTCAATGGCTTCAAAAGGAATATGATCCTGATCCCAATAAAGCTTATACGTCTGTATTCATTCAGAAGTGCACGGTAATAAAAATATTTGTCTCTCCATTACACAGAAACTGATATAGGTCAAAAATTTACATTTTTAAATAAATGCCACATCACAACCTGAAAGTTATTAAGTGGACTGACATAATTTAGGATCATAGAATCATGGAATGGTTTAAATTGGAAGAGACCTTAAAGATCATCTAGTTCCAACACCTCCCAAATCTTTCTCCTCAGATCTGTTCTTAATCTATTCACTCTCATCTTGGGCAAATCTCCTTTTGAGATTAATTTCTGTGCTTGTTTCTAGGAAATGCATGTAGATACTATGGCAGAATTCCTGGATTTGATGTGAATAATGTATAATATTTTTGAAAAACCTGAAAGTTGATGTTTTTATTGTATTCTCTCAAAACTTGTTTCTTTGGGTGAGCAACACAAGTACACAGTTACGTACCACGTAGTTATCTTAACTTCCCTTATAGACAGTGGAAAGAGCAGGCACTTTGAGGAAATGATTCAGCCTATTCTAAAGCACACGTGTAAAACGAATTAGACAGCTTGTGCCCTGAAAAGTGTGTATTTTTCTGCATTGACTAGAAAAAGAGTTGATAGGGATTAGCTCTGATGTAGACACCTACATTTCATATCCCTAATGTTAACTGAGATGAATTTCACCCTAAAAATGTTGATTATACAGCCAGAAAAGAGAAGTAATGCCTTCTATTTTCAACCAAGATTGGGTACAATTCTGATTTTGAATTTGGAAAGTATTACAGCTATTTGAAAACTGGGAATTGGTTATAGTTTAGGGAAAAAGTGCCTGTTTAGGGAAACAGTTTTCTGTGAATATGTCGTAATTTTGAATATCCAAAATACACATGCAGTCCCCTTTCTTTCTCAAATACTCAAAGTTGCAGATTATGATCTACAAAACAAGATATGAATTCTTGCTACCTGAACAACTCCCTTTTGCACCACTGTACTTCTGCCCTGAGAGACACTGAGGCAATGAACTGCAGTCTCTTTGTAAGAGGGGAAGGAGCTTGACAGTCTTACTCAGTCTGGAATGTGAAATCTCTCACTTTCCTTCTCTATGCTTTAACTGGTTAAGAGTGGCTAAAGTTTTGGAAGATGAGACCTCCACCATTCCATTCACGTAAGAGTAGATATTACCCAGAACCCAAAACAGGCCTGGGATTTTGGCAGATGAGGGAGTGTTCCAAAAAGCCTCTGCTACAGAAGTTCATTAAGTCTGGGGGCACTTTAAAAACCCAGGTACTTACTTGTGCACCCCTCAATTCAGACCAAAAGGCCAAGTTCAATCACTGGCCAGAGGGAAGGTAGAGTGGCACTGTCTAACAGCTTCATTAGCAAATACAGCAGCTGGTGGGACAAGATCTGTACAGCAAAAGTGTTGGTGCTAAGGAGCTGTCATCCACAGCATACATTTCAGGGATTTATAATGGACTCCCTCTAACCTTGTCACCAGACTGAACTCACACTACACTTCAGGGCACATCTTGTTTAGCATCATCCAAACAAAAACCAGTTCACGTATTTTGAGTCCAACCTTCACACAAAACTCAAGAACCAGGAAATTGACTCCAAAAAAAAGCATGTTCCAACTAAGATACTCTGTGTTCCTGTGGGCTGCACTTTCTTAGACAGGCCCTGAGCATCTGTGAGGCAGGTGGCAGATTCATGCAACACAAGGCCGACCAGTGAGAACTGCCTTTACTTCCAAAGCAAGGTCCTGGAAGAGAAGACAGTGCTGTCACAGGGACTTTTAGTGGCTCTGTCAGGGAGGTTCACACAGCATTCACTGTGGCCAGTTGTGAAACCTGGCAGGGCTAAGGCATCAAAGCTGGGCTGTGCCAGTCACACAAGCAGTGGAACACCAGGAAACTGCTGATACAGTAGGTCAGGGTCATGGTAGGTCAGGAAGGACCCTCTGTATTATGTAACTTTGCTCTTCAAGATGTTCTGATTCAAAACTGCCCTAGTGCCAGCAATCCATGGTAGAATGCAGTATTTACACATTATGCACAGTAATATTTATGCGCTATGCAGTACTTCCTCACTTACACATTCTAAACATTTGGTTTTGCTCTGTACTCCCCCTCTGGGCTTCTTAAACACCACACATAGTGCACCTGGCTTTTGTCACGGTGACCTCAGCTTGCTCAGGGAGATTTTAGGAAGAAATTGCTGGGAAGGGTAAACTTTGATTCTTTGGGGAAGGCAGAGAGCAGGTATAAACGGTATGCTGCAGTGGCTTTTGCATGTTGATTTGCAGGTTTTACTTCAATGACCAAGGTGACTAGTAACTAGAATTGGAGCTTTTTATACTTTTATTTGTAAAGTTGAAGAAATTATTAAATAATCATCAGTATTAAGAAGAATGAGTAAGAAAATATAATCTGCTTCCCAAATTGCCATTAACAGGGAAGACAACACTCATTCCATCTATTACCCTGTACTCACACCATTGGTGAATATCTCATTTCTGTAAATGAAACAGAACAGAATTAAAAAAAAGTGAGACATTAGGGCCATAAGGCTATCAAGTTTATTTCACAATCTAACACAATTTCATTTGGTTGAGTTTTTTCCCCAAATATTACTGTTTATGTAAGTGTCTGCAGAAAGGTGAACTTCTAAAGAACGTAAATCAGCATTAGGATCTAATCACATGATAAAATGCATATACATATAAGAAACTAAAAAGAATGGTGCATTGTGAGAATTTTTAGTTGCTGATCTACAATAACACAAGTATGAAAATGCTTTATTCTGATTTCAGAATTCCAGTGGTAATCAGAAGTAACTAGAATTACATTGACTTTAAAGTTTGGTAAAAGCAGGGCCAGTGAGATCCAACTCAGGCTTTTGACACAACTCCGTGACTTTATCATACAGTACCGTTCTTTCAATTTAGCTGAACAATAGCCTGGTCTAGGAAATTGAGAAACTGTTCTACTATTGGAAAGAAGGGCTACCAGTGTCTGCTTTGATTATTTTCTTTTTTATTTCCTGTATGCAGCAAGGTCACTGACTTTGATAAAACCATTTGCAAACTTGCATCAGCATCTGAACAGAGAATCTGGCCCCAAGTCATCCTCTGTTCTCTACTACTGTGAAATGGATATTGCACATAACTCATTTTAAAATAATGCTTAACTTCTGTAGCATGAAATGTCCCTAGTTATGATTTACAGAAGATGGAGGTCAGTACAGCTGGAGTGAAAAGGACTTATTTTCAGTTAAATCTCTTCAAAGGATGATAGCTGTGCATTACCAATTGGACTTAAACAAACGTTTCCCTCTTTGCTATTGTGTCACAATCCACTGCCTTAAGAAAAAGAACACCTGCAATAAAATGAAGTCTGTCTAAGGCTATATAAAAAGAGTGGAGATTTGTTAAAGACAGAAGATTGAGACCTGACCTGAAATATTGCAGCAGAAATGGTGATGATATAAACCACAACTAAAGTGGGATTTTATACAATATCTGAACCAGGATAAATCTTTCACAAAGCCATAAAAAAAGCAATTGAGAAACAAGCCTAATTTTAACAACTAGTGCTCAGAGAAGGGCATTCTCACTGGGGAACGGATGGACAGCCACTAGAGAGAATGCTAAAGAAGGCAGAAAACAAAGCAGGTGTGGCTCTGTCTCTGTTGTGAAGGCAGATGATGAGCTGGAACAGGGGTGCGCACACCTGCCCCTCACATGGCTGGGCAGAGAATGATCCTTTCCACACCACCAGCTGGCAAAGCAGAGAGCCCTGTGCAGTGCAGGAAGCTTCTGGGGAAGAAAACCTGGACAGGTGGCTCAAAGGTCATTAACCAGTGCCTTGAGCATGGCTAGTTGCTTCCTTCTGCTGCTAAAGTTTGCATTCAAAGCCTACTCCTATCCTAAATAGGATATGCAGACTTGTAAGGAAAAAGGAAGTGAGGAAAGAGATGAAGGGTGTAAGAAGAAGGTCACTTCACAAATCCTTTGAATCATTCATATTCATTCTTTGTCTCCTACTGCCTATTTGCTCTATCAGTGACTGAAATAACTTATTTCTCATGTCTAAACCTCATCAGTTGTGTGCTGCAGTAAGAAAACACATTCTTATTACTGTGCAGTGTGGGACTGTGTGCAAAATCCCAGCTGCTTCACAGAAAGAAGTCTATGCAGAGCTTCTCCTGGCTCTGCAGGGTGAGGAAACTGCTGGTAGCAGTGCCAGCGGCTGCCTCCTTCAAGGAGAGGAACTATCAGTTTGCATTGACATTACAGTGTTGCTTAGAAGCAACTCCATAGACTTCTAGGGAAAAAAAAAACCCTACGGAGAGTAAAGAATGTAAGAAAAGGCTCTTTATGAATCTTCCATTCCCTCTGAGACTGATATATGCAGAGAGCTGCTACTATGTCCCTGAAGTGGCATGAAGTCCAACAATTCTGCTACCTGCCTAGACTACTGTGTGCTGTGCACATACCAAATTCTCTGGGTAATGATTTGCTCCTGTGGTTCTGTGGGAGCAGAGCTAAACCTGCATTTTGTTCATGCATATCTAATAGACATAGGAGGAAACTGCAGACAGCCCATACTGTTTCTGAAACAAGAGATAAAGAAATCTACATTATGCCACTAAACTACATGAAAAAGCCATGCTGTCTCTTGATAAATACTCATCTGTGTTGTGCTAGTGATCCTTTGTGCCAACACATCGCTGTGCTCATGAAAAACAGGGAAGAGGGAATGCTGGAGTTAGTACTCTGTGTAATTCACGTCTGGTAAATTTTTGCCTTTCTGTATTATGTTGCAATTTATTGCAAAGTATCATGCTTTGATTTATTATTATCTTAAATTAAGTATGCTAACAATCTAAATATGATTTGCAAAAGTGCCAAGTGCTATCTTCAATTAATAGACACACTGGAAATTAAGACGAGAAAAAAAAAGTTTTTAAAACCAGCCAAATTGACAGCTCAATCAATTTAGAGAAATTCAGCAGTCAAACATTACTTTTTCAAGTTTAGCACACTGAGACAAAATGAGAGGAGATGAGGAAGGAGGGGAATATCTTGGCTTCTGTACTTTTCTCTACACACCCATTTACTTGCTTTCATTTTGATGGCAATACAAGTACTAATACTAGTGCTACTACTACTACTACTGCTATTAATTCTTCTTCTACTACTATTAATTCTTGTTGTGACAACCTGCTCCATTTTACCTATCAGAGAGATTTGGTTTTCAGTGTAAACACGTACATGATATTTCTCAGCAATGTATCTCAAGGCTTTTTAAGGTCGAGGAATCATTGATGTCAACACATTAAGCAATTGAGTTAGACAGCTGTGAACAGCATTCAAGACACTGGGCAGCTACTTCCCTATTATGCTTGTTAATAACAACTGTTAGCTGTTATTAATTAGAGTTATTGGCTTGCAGTTTGTACAAGACTAATGATAGTAGTACTTTGTGGCAACTTCACATCCACATGTAAATTTTAATATTACACAGGACAACGTAATTCTTTTTGTTATAATGTATCAGTTCAGCTGTGTACATTGAAGCATTAAATCTGTGCCAGATGCTCCGTAACAGTTTTCACCTCTGCGTTTAAAGGCAAATAAGCCCTGGATGAGCAATGAGGCTTGATCTTGATGATTCAGAGCACTGACACTGAGAAAAGTGCTCATCTACTGGGAAACATGCTATCTCTTATAGGCTAGGGAGAGCAGAGTGCAGGAAAAAAACCAAAAACAACACTGGAATCAGCCTGTTTGGTACACCAGAAGCTAGACTGATGATTTCTGACAGCAAAACTGATTCACTATGCAAAATCCAGAAGAAAATGCTGTTCACAGTGGACACTGGAAGGCTTTGAACACAAAGAATACTGAGGTTTCAGTTTTGTCAGATGGAGACAGTGGAAGAGGATGGAACTGCTACAGATGGAAGAAGAAAGGAAATCCATTGCCATTCATGCAAAAAGGAGAAACATTTATTTTCTGAATACAGTCCTCATCATGTGGATGTGTTTATGGATATATCAGTTTGTACAAATATAGAAACAAACACTGTCATGTTACTGCATATGAAAAGCCATAGAAAACAGGAATTAGCAGTAGCAATATTCTCTTTCAGAAAGAAGTAAACATAAAGGTCCTAGGCAAATGCAATTATAGTTAGCTTGCGCTTTCAGCTTACTTTGCTGAGCTTTGCATGAAGGTCATTATAGAGACACAATTAAATCGAATTTCTGGTAAAAATCTGCCTGAGAGGGCTATCGGAAATAAGGAAGAAGTAGAGTAGCAGACGATGAGGAACCAAAATACTGGAGAAGCATCTGCCTAGCTTAGTGACAGACTTTTTAGATGCAGTCACACAATGCAGCACAGAGCTTGATCACCCTGGTGTTCCTTCTGGCTTTTTCTGATGCAAGCACATTGTGGATTTGCAAGATCCAATACAAGATGGTACACAGTTCACTCACTCATAAGGTATTTCTATCTCAAGAGCTGCCTATGGGTGTGTAAAAAGAGTACTGTGAATCAAAGGATCTCAGCTGTGTACATCTATGCCTTATTTTGTGGCCCCTCAGCCAGCTCAACAAGCACAGCAGGACAGGCTGGGTACACATTAGATAGGAAGAGGCCTTGCCAGAAAGCTCCTGGGCTTCTGGTTTGAGTTCCCCATGGGCCAATCTCTGCAGAGAAACGGCAGAGAAAGCCAACAGCCTCTTGGACTGCACTGCCATCATGGTGAGGGAGGTGATCCTGCCCCGCTGCTCAGCTCTGCTGAAGCACATTTGCAATGGTGTGCCCACTGCTGGGCTCCCCAGTACAAAAGAGACATGAACATACTGAAACAGTCCAGAAAAACACCACCAAGGGTATTGAAGCATCTGCCATATGAGGAGAAGCTGAGAGAGCTGTGACTAGAGCAGCCTGGAGAACAAATAGCTCAGGCAGATCTTAACAATATCTGTAAATACCCAATGGGATGGTGTAGGGAAGAGGGTATCTGACTCTCCCTTGAGGTGTACAACCACAGGACAAAACTCAAGGGACGCAGGTGGCAACACAAGAAATTCCAGCTAGATATGAGGAATTTATTTTTTTCCATGAAGTAGTCAAGTAGTGAAACAGGAAATAAAAGCGTAATGGGATCTGCATCCTTGGAAGCATTCAAAATTTGGCCAAATGAGTAACCTGATCTAAGGCTGCCCCCTTGAGCAGCAGGAGTGATCTTCAGAGGTGACTTTTAATCCCAATTATTCTCTTACTTAGTCTGTGAAATAGAACTGTTCATGCCAATACTTCACAGTTTGAATTTCAACACCAGCTCCAAAATCTCTCTGAAAACAAATCCCACCACTCTAAGACTCCAGTCTTTTTTTTCTTCTGGGATCTTATTTGCTCTGCACTGCTTAATGTGTGCTGACAATGAGAATTCTGTCAGAAAAAGGGATAGGGGAAAAAACTAACTTCCAGTTTCAGCACTTCATGCTTTTGAAAGCTTCTTTACATCATTTTACATGTCCTTTTGGTATAGATTAACAGCAAAAAGAAAAAAAAAATATTGAAAGACCAGAAGAAAAGGGCTAAAATATTTATAGTTAATAACATTATTCCTCATGATCTAAATGACTCTTAGCTTACACTTTTCAGTGTAATTATCAAATCTGTTTGAGCACTGACTGCATTGTATACCTGAATACATTTCTGAGCACTGAACAAACTGTAAGAAATAGCTTTGAGATCATCTATGGCTGAGAAAATGACAGCCTGCTTCTCCAGTAATAAGGGTTATTAGTCTCTGAAGAAGTAAAAAAGAACAAATACAGTGGTTGAACAAATAAAATATATTTTCACTGAAATCTTCAAAATTATTTTCTGTGATAGTCTCCAAATCTGACCACACTGTTTTATTACACTTCAGCATTCCTTGCAAAACAGCAAACAACAAATAATGGAAGAAATCCATTACGTGTATTTACTGAAGGTAAAGTATCCCAATTAATTAAATGCAAGTACAGTCTAGGAAAGAGCACCATGACATTTCCTTAAATGTGTGTTTTTAGCTATATATTTTTATCATCTTTCCTAAGGAAATCACTTTTCTGCTACTGAGCTGTCTCTGGGTCTGTTTATCACTTTTCCAGTAAAACACTTTTTCACACATATGGCAATTTCAGCTATATTTGAAAGGAAGACAGTATCTTTAAGTGTGTCTAAGACATCTAAGGAATTAAGTCTGTACAGTTCTCATTAATAGTAGCTGCTGGGTGGAGAACAGAGACCCATCTGTTTTAGCCACCAAAAGGACAGGAAGCACCTGGACATTGCACCTCCTGTCTGGCAGCTACCAGTCAGCACATGGGTACTGACACCGTCCACACATTTCTTGATTAGTCTTAGTAATTCCCTTTTCCTTCTTGCTCAGTACACTCCTGGAAAGAAAAATGTTATGGTGCTTGTGGAAGAGGTGGTCTAGGAGAAAATCAAAGCCCACAAAAATCCAGAGGGATATCACTTGTTTTAGTACTTCCAAACACCACTTCCATCTGTCTTATGTAGTTTCAGATTGCACTTATACAAATTAAGCAATAAATAAGTACTAATGTGAACAGAATTCTGTGGGAGAAAAATAAAAATTAAAAAATAATGATTTTGTTAGACTGGGAAGCCTGACTTGGGGTTTCATAACTTCAGCTTAAATAGGTGTGTAGTATTAGCTTTGTCTGAGCTTTCTCAGTAATAATTAAACCCACATATCTTTTGTTGGGATATTTATGTTGGAACACGGATCTTGCATTTCAGATAGAAATTTGGTAAATACATACAAATTTAAAGTAATAATTTTCTAATTTTAGTAGTTATACCCTTCAGCCCTAGGCTGACTTGGCTTCTGATTTTGACTGAATGAGCAAAAATGCAAACAAATGCACTATTTTTAAAAGGCAGGAAGAAAAATAAAATGAAAAGGGTTAAGAAGAGAAGCAAAACTGTCAATGAACAGTTGTGTGTTTCTTGCCGTGCCGTATGTGGCAAATGACTCCTTTGGCCTGGACTGCTCAGAATGCTGTACAGCCTGCTGCCAGTGTTAGTGGATTAGTTGGAAGGAACTGGAAATCATGTTACAATGGGCTTCAAGCATTCGTTTCATCTTAAGCAGAAAGTTCTTTGTATTAAATTCATGGGAGCACTTTAGAAACACAGTTTGCAAAGAAGAGACACAGAAGCAAAGAATTTTCCATCCCTTTCACTGACTTTCATCCTTTCATTCAAACAGAATATTTTTGTACTTTTAAAAGACCACCTGCTGAAAGGGCCGTGAAAAAAGGGATGTCAGTAAACAAGGACATAATGGCCTGTGAGAGAAAACGAATCACTAGGAATGCGTTCTGCTATATAAGCTATAGCTCTTACATAAAACTGTAGCAATATTATTTCATCTTTCTGTGTCTTTGTTTTAGCTCCCTTTCTGTAATCTGTAAATGTAATGGCAAAAAAAAAAAATCCCTAATTCCATGACTGTAGGAAAATGGGGCTTTGCCTCTGTCCCTAGTCACTTATGCAACACAAATAAAGGGCTATCCTGGTTTATGTTTTGAACTTACTGCACATTTTTTTTATGGCTGTGTATGAACAGATGAAACAAAGGGCCAGGTAAATACTGGGAATCAGATTTAGTGGCATCACTTACAAGGTTCTAGAACACATTCTGTTAAGCATAAAAAGTTTTCCATAACCATTAAGCGCAGATGTGCTTTCTCCAAAATGGAAACACGCTTCCTGAAAGCTGTGTGGAAAGCTGACATGGAAGAGATCTTTGTAAGATCACAGAATCCTAGAATGGTTTGAATTGGAAGGGACCTTAACGATTATCGAATTCCAACCTGCCTGCTGCAGACAGGGACACTTTCCATCTTATTTTCTTGCTTTCGGCTCTCCTGCTCAGCAGTGAAACACCAGTTTTGGGTTATTTCTGCAGGCGAGCAGCAGTGGTCATGTCAAGCATGGAAACCCCTTGTGTTACAGACTGTGGGTCTGCCCCAAGCAGCAGCACTGCCAAGGCTGCCCTAAGGGACCACGGGGAGGGAGCAGTCCACACCTAGAGCCACACCACCCCCAGCCACACACCAGGACTACACTGGTCAGTAAAATGGGCGCCAGCCTGCTTCCCCTTCCCAAAGGCAAATCAAGTGCATCACTTAAAGTGGGCAAGTAAACAAAACACTTCTGGCAATAATTTTGGTGTTTGCGTGGTGTCTTTCAGAGTCCAGGATGCAGGACGGTAAGGTCTGCCAGAGGAGTGTAAAGGATGAGTTTCACTTCCTGGTAACAAAAAGGTTTTCGTGGTTACGGCTGTTGTAAGCTGTTAAGAAGGTAAGGTGTTCTTTCACTATCCTGAGAATAAAAGATGAAAAGGAGCTAAAATTATCTTCGCAGGCTTACGTTACAGAAGATTACTAAGTGTAGGTGGAGATCTGCTGACTCAGGCTGAAGACACTCTCTTACGGATCACAGAGGTAAAAACCCTTTCATGTGTGCAGAAATGAAAGTCTTGCTTCAGTGTTATGTTTAAACAGGGCTTTTACCTGAGCCATGCCAGCAGGCACTAACACCAAAACCAGGCAAAATGTTCCCAATAATCCCCAAATACCTCCAAGTAAGTCTTCTGTGGGTGAACATGACCAAAAGAAGAGGAGCACAGCTTTATTAAGAAAACCATCACATTCTTGGCCTATCCTCGAGAGGTAAGACCTGAAACCTTTGCTGAGATAAGAACAAAGGGGAGCAATCCAAGCAAACCAGATACAAACCCTTGAGTGCAGGCTGAATCCATTTCCTGGATTTAATGTTACGGCAGCCCTACTGTCCCTTTCTAGAATGGAAATCTGAAAATCAAACCCCATTCCTCTGCATTTCACCATAAAAAGCTACACAGACTTGGCCCTGCCCCAAACATCATAGCTACATAAAACTTAAAAGGAAGATCTCATGATAAAAAATGCACATCCTGGGTTGTGTAGGGGGGAGTCTGGAATTCAGATACATTACTGGGTTCCAGGAGAGAACATTTCTGTGAAGACAAGTCCCAGATACAGAGTGTAGCGGGTGGCTTCTACACACACACACATGCACTCCGACGTATATGGAGAGGAGAAAATAAATGAGAAAAAAACTTTAAATAAACCAAGAAATATAGGTGACAAAAGGAAATAGGAAATGGTAACAATAAAGTTGTACAAGAATTGAGGAAATAGCAAGGTGCTGTTTTTCTCTGCTGGCAGGTGAAGAGAGCAGGAAGCAGAAAACACCAGGTCAGAGAAGTGGGCAGCAGGCATGGGCAGGGGAGGACCACATTAGCTCACTTCTACAGCACAGCCAGTGAAAAAGCCTCCAGTCTTCACTGCTTGAGATACACAGTCATGAGAAGTGTGAATGTGCATGTACATGGGCAGTCAGTTGAGAAGAAACCCACAAGCCCACAAGCCAGTTTCCCTCCCTTCATTAGCGTAGATTTAAGGGCAAAGCTCTTTGAGTTACGGTCTCATTACTGAGATTTAATTACTTTTCCTAAATGTTCTGCAGAACATTTACTTGTACATTGCAAAGTATTACAGTATAGTCACAACTTAGGCTCTCAATTACAGGAGAACTAGGCAGGAAAGAAGTTGAGTTAATTAGACTCACTGAAGCTTAATCAATTCCTCAGTGTATGCAGAAAAGAACATGCCAACTTTCAGTCCATCTGTGAAGCTGTGAAGCCACCTTACCTGTCTGCTACAGGTTATTAAAGCCCTCAAGCAAAGGGAAAAAATCAATGGCTGATATTTGAAAATGGTTGTTATTTTGCATTTTCTACATTGGGCTAATTTCTTTTTGCTAATTTCTTCATTCCTATTTTTTGAAAACTAAATGTTTTGTGTCTGAGACTGCTTCTGACTGCCCATCCTCAAAGCAGCATTTAGTCTTTGAGGGTCATACTGGAACCCCAAACCAGCACCCCAGGCTGATTTGTATGTCAGCCTGTCTAGGAAGACCAGACCTTCACAGGGGAGAGTAAAGCTGCATCTCTTCTGCACACTTTCTTTAGCTTGGCTGTAATGCCATTCCTGCTTTTACAGTGATGGTCCTTTAGAAGGATGGAGAGAATCTCCAGGCATACTGAGGAAGAAGGGAATTCACATGATACATGACTTCCAATTTAATTAGGTCATGTAAATATAGATATGTATATGTTAGATACGTATAGACAGTGAATACTGAGAGAAGAAGAAAATCTGTAAGCCCACAAGCCAGTTTCTTTCACTTCACTAGCATAGATTCAGGGCAAAGATTTTACACTTAGGAGCAAATAAACATAAGCAGAAGTACAAAAAAGTTCATTTCCTAGGTAAAATTTATCCCACCCAAAATTAGACAGTAGCCAGATAAATCACTTCCTAAAAGTGATGATACAAGTATGCTGCATGTAAGGTGTTAACTCCTACCCTCAAGTCTCCCTGTGCAGTTAATGAAAAAACAGCTCAATTAGCTTTAAGGCTTGTCCCGTAGAGGTGTGAGACAAACTCACCATGTCTGATTCAGCCTGTTGGGGCCACACACTCCATTTTTATTTCTTAGCATGCCTGCATTAGCTACCTATTCTAGGCATGCAAAATCCAGACCCGTAGGAACTGACTACAGCAGCTGCCGATCTAGAAGGAAAATAAGTAGCAGCTCCAGGATGGAAATAAAATGTACATGTGAGATCAGTGAGATCCAAACGTACTCAGTGACATAATTTTCCTTTGAAACTGAGTGGATAGTCAGTAGGAACACCTGCACAGGATGGTGGGTGTACTTCAAGAGTTGTGGTAACAGAACATACTTTTTCTACATCACATTTGCATGCCATGTAAAAGAAATCAGGTAACATCATGTGCACACACAGAAGTGAGGGAGAAATTGTTTTTCTGAATGTAATTTAGAAGACCCTCACATGGGTATTCTGTTTTACTATAATGTAGGCTGAACTGGGGAGGATCTCATTATAAGCTGCAGAAAGTATGTGTTAAAACATAATGGCATTCAGAATAAAGCAGGTATAATGGCCAAATGAGTATCTGTAGCAATACAGCATTGTCTGTTCTTTTCTTGGCAATAGTCATAGAAAAAGTCCTCGTTATATCAGCCACACTATTAATTCTCAGTTTCTCTCTTTACCTTCTGCCAGTGAAAGCAAAATTGATGTATGTATGACATTGAGTACTATTTGATGCATTTATGAGTACTATTTTATGAATTTCTGTATCAAAAATGACATTTCATTTCTCAGTGACTTCAGAGGCAGATGCATCATGAACAGTTTTGCAACAAAGTCTTCAAAATTCTCTAACGCATTAACCAAGAGAAGCAGAGTGGTGGTAGAGGGTCCAGCACCAGCAGATGGCATTCATTCCCTGCAATTCCTGCAGTAGCAGGAGGCACTGAACAGTGAACTTGCACCACAGCAATGTAATATGTGGGATCATAAGAGATGCAGATAGTTAACAGTAAGTTATTTTCCTGTCATTTGGCAAAATTTCTCTTTCAAAGGATGACTTAATTTTTTCCATCATTTAAGAAAGAGCTTACACATAAACACTAATTAGAGATAGATTTGCCACATCAGAACAGCAGGGTTTGATATAATCTTTGATTATAGATAATACTCAGTGCAAGCCATTCTGTCTGACCCAGTATTTTCCTTCCTCAGTAGCATGTTTCCATGAATAACTGAAGGGAGAACCTGACCTCTCTTCCCAGTTCAATAGCACTTTTATTCACTGCTCTTCATGTTCCTAAATACCCTGCTAAGGTGACAAAACTATCAGTTTAATTTTTTATAACAATGATTTTAAAGCTTTTTTACGGCTAGAAATATATGACCTACGCTATTTGGCAAACAGAAAGAATAATGGATTTAAAATAGATTTTTTTCCCCCTCAAACAAAGCAGAGCTTTACCCCAATGAAGGTACAGACTAAGAACACACTGGCAATTCAACAAGACCATGTTGTTCCAGCAGCCCTCTGACCCTGATGCAGGAGGTATCAGGCAGAGAGGTGCTGGGAAGTGGGATCCAATGTACAGCTACCCTGACTGCTGGCACCTTTTGCCACCAAGGTCCTGAGGGGGAAAGGAGAGGCTCCCTGCCCTGACATGCCAGCTGCTAAGACAAGTATTGCATACAAAAAGAGAATGAAACAGGCAAGTGAACATACAAATATAGGGACATAAAGTAAAAAGAAATAAAAAAATTTAAAAGCTTCAATTTCATTTCCATTGACAAAATAAACAAAATGCAGTATCATCTGGAGTTTCAGTAATGTGTACAGAGTAACATTAAAAGCATGTGTTACCTGTTCTAAGAGATTCTGAAGCCTCTCTATTTCACAGTCTATTACAAATTTCTTTTCTTGCCTTCGGTCCAGATCTTCTAAAAGCCGCCTGTAGCTGGCATCGTTAAAATTCTCCACACAGATGGCACTGACTTGCCAGCTATTTTGTCCTGCTTTTTCCATAATTGCTTGAAGTATTGAATAACCTAAAAGAGAAGGATACAATACACTGGTAACACTACCATTGCGTTTTTTGAATAGGAATTGTCCTTAATCAACATTATGTCTCTTAACATATGCTCCTGCAGGGAAGGGAATAAGAGAATATTTGAATCCCTACCTATGCTGCTTGTCATGATCAGTGCACAGTAGGCAATTAACAAAATTTACAGTCGCTGTGATCAGAATGCTGGGAGTGAGCATTATGGATAATCCTCATATGATTCATACACACAAACTCTTCCACTCAAGCATTCAGCCTCTCAGATTAATTTTATACAGTTTCTGTATCTGGGCATTTAACAACACAGCAAAGAAAAAATCTGAGCCTACTCATTCAGAAGTATTTGCATACCACAAAAGCATTCAAATGCTTCAGTTTGGGTTGGTTTTTTTTAATAATAACATTTAATCCGAGTAGCTTTTACTGCTTCCTAGCAAGAATTCTTTGTTTAATTTAATTATACATACACATTGATATGCCAGTATAGATGTATAAATAGGAATTATATTGAACTATTTCAGAGCTTCCATATAGCTTGAATCAATGTATGCAAAGAGACCAGAGGTCAATAAATGAAGGGCACCAGAGAAGCATTAACTGTTACTACTGGCAGGATTATTGCTCTTTATCTGTACCAGTATTTGATGCCCACCATGTTGTCTTTGAGGGCATTCACAGATAAGAAAAGCAGTGTCCTTTCAGAGGTCTGCCCCTGAACCTGCAGGGCAGTCTCAGGCTGCCCTGGACCAGCAGCCCTTCACCTTCTTCCTGCTGTGTTTTGTTATTTTTTTCCACTGGGGACGTGCAGTACAGCGGCAGCAGGGGAGCTTATGACATGACTTAGGACAGCTTGCAAACCTCGTTGTGACTTGTTCAACCAACCCTTGAAGCAGGAAGCATGTATTAATTCTATTTTTCATCCAGAATAAGTGGGAAATTTTTTTAAAGCAATGAAGATTGTACACCTCACACCCAGAGTTAATGTTTATAAAAGTCAAAAAGAACAGGACAGATATGTTTCTCAATACCACGTTCATAAAAATGACACAATTCAGACAAAGTCCTCCTGTTTAGGAGCACAACAGGATTGTGCCTTTTAACTCATTAGCTAGCAGAATTTTCCCCACTACCTTTAAATGAAAGATTTCACTTCTTAAAAATTTTCCTTAGTGATGTGGTTACCCAATGGTAGCTTCTTTCCCTCTTCAACAAGAGTGTCCCATACCTGAGTGCAGTGACCCCCAGGTGTCATTTTAATGCACTTAAAGATGCCACTGCATGACAGATTCCCTGTAGAAGAACTGTGAGATATTCCCACAGATTTCAAGAGGAATCTTTGCAAATTTCATTTCAGAAAGAGCACTTTTGAGTGCGTGGTTGCTAACTAACTAATTAGCAGAAGACCTACAACACAACTGAAATCCGAGTTTGCCTCCAGTCAAATAAAGCTAGATGATAGTGTTATTAGAATATGAGGGTTTTTGGACACATGAGAAACTAATCTTCTTGCAAATCTGGGAGTAGCTATTTTTCTACTGGCTCCTATAATATTTGCAGTCTTTGAAATACTAATTTAAAATATAACTTTTCTTATCTTTATGACATTATGCACCAGCACTCCAAAATGAACATTTATTAGCTTTTTTTCCTCCAATTCAGATGACATAGTTTAGATAAAAATACTAACAATTATAATAAATACATAAAATACAGAACAAATTTTATAACATAAATGAGACATTTATTTTATGAAACAGTATTTTATTGCAGGAAATGAATTAAAGTACTCCATGTATCAAATATTAAAACATTTCTGTACTCAGCATATATTTTTAACCTGATGACTGTTATTTTTTTCAAAGAACCATCAGCTTTCCTGTTAATTGCTGCGTAATTATTCTGCTTTTCCTGTTGCTATATTCAATCGCCTTTTTGCCTGTAATTATCTCTGCAAATCATGATGAGATTCTTTCCCAAGCATTGTATTTCTTGCTTCATTTCCTATTCATTTCCATATATAGACATATATTAAAACCACTCCAATGTTACAGGGGTTCCTGCTTCACTTACACTGTAACTTTGACTTGATCTTTGCAACCAAGGCAGTCAACATTTACTTAATTCATCTTCCTAACACTAATCAACATTTTCTTTGATTCAGAATGAATGCTGTTTGAAACAGCAATTGACATTTCCTCCTTCCTTTCTTATTTCACTTGGACAACTTCAATAAGATGTGTTTTGATCAAACTGGTAATTTATCCCAGCACAAAGCATGACAAATATCAGACAAACACACAGAAAACCTTTACTTCTATCTTGGATCAAGGTTTTGCTTGCCACATTTCATTAGCAACTGCCTTCATTTAGGTTATTTGAAGCTTCTGTGGCTTCTTGTTGGTAGCTGGCACTTAGAATAGGGTTTCCACATGTAGGCACAACACAGCTAAACAGCACTAAGTGGGTATGGTGCAATATTCTCCATCAGAAGATCTCAGAATCCCTGTGCAAGTCATCAGTGGCATGGTCATCTATTCAGTGTGCAGGAACAATTTTTATTATAACAGACTGACAAGGATGAAGTTTACAAGGAATGAATAAAGGCATTCACAGGCTCAGTTGGACAAAAATTAGATGTGGTGTGGAAAATGCTTATTTGTCCAAAATAATTGGCTACAGCTGACAAGGAAAAAAATTAGTTTCTGCAAACACTTTGTATGGCAAAACCCTCTGAAACTAACCTGGGATAATTCTCAGAAACTGAATGCTGCATTTCTATTCAAGCAAAATTCCTAATCTTTAGAAAGATGTTTGCCCAAGTAAAGGAAGCAGACAAGAATATTATAGCTGTCAGCTAAAAGGTATTTATTTTCTGTTTACCTGCTGTTTATCCTCAGTTATGCTATAGAGAGATGAATGATTCATTTTCTGGAATACATTCCCCCCATTTATTGTGAAATATTATTTGTTTCATAAAAGCAAACAAAAAAATCCCTAGGCTAGCTCATATCAGCTGAGCTGCACAATCCACGTTTTTCTAAACAATATTATTTAAGAAAATGTTTAGGACTATGCCTGCAAATACATAAAAGTAAGCTAATCTCAAAAAATCTCACAAAGTTTTGTAGTAACCCTCCCTCATCAACTAATTCAACCTTGAAATGCAGGTAACTCATTAATTAAAAAAGACAAATGGTTGTGCCTAAGCATAACTTTGAAACCTGGAAATGTGTATCAAGAAGCTCCTGGTCCTTCATGGAACTTGCCTTTTTTTTTTCCAATTAGCAAATCTGTGAACTAAACAAAACACCAGCAGAACTCCCTGAAAGCTCGACAAAAGTCATTCCCAAATGCAAGGACATTACAGGCAATAAGGACTTATTTTTCCTCTTTATGGGACTGTATTCTGGGGAATTTTTCTCAAATGACCTGGAATGAGAAGTCTGCCAACTGAATATTGTAGGTCATTGCTTAAATGTAGATACTATTAACAACTGCTTAAGGACCAGTAATACCAATTCCACCTCAACATCCTGGAACCAAAACAGCAACGGGGCAAGTCTGCAAAGATTTTGTTTTCTTGATCCCTTCTCTCCTTGCTTTTGTGTTCTCTGGTCAGGTGGAATTGTGATGGCCTACCATACTGCTATTTTCTTTTTTTTTTTTTTTTTTTTTGCCAAAGGATGACACACAGTCATAATGTTGGTAAAAAAACCCCATGAAATGCACCCCCAGCTCCAACCATGAAAATGAAAAGTTACTCTATTCATGTCCTGTAAAATCAAAGCTGGAGATGCCTACTGCAAGAAATCTATGTATTGGGCTATATACTACAGGTAAATACATTGCAAACAAAATCACAGATTTTTTAAGCCTTCTTCCCTGATTCCACAACCCACTGGCATTTTTTCATCAAAAAATACATCAGCTATAGAAGAATAATAGCACACGTGCTCCTGGTGCTCTTGAAATGATAGTACTGCCTCAGAGTCAGATATCTTCTGGGGGCCAAAGTGTGTAAAACGGGCAGTTTTGTAGTCCAGGATTCCTTCTACTCACTGCAACATTTCTGCAATTGGAGCCTATACACAACCCTCCTTCACCCAAGTAGCTGAATTCATGAGAAATCTTTTTAATTTTAAAATTTCAGTTGCCTTTCAGGCTTCTTCATATGTCTTCAGCTAGGCTTTCCCCTAACCGATTTCATTTCAGCAGGAAATGATTTGATCTCATTTATTTCAATTTAAATAAAAAGTAAAATCCGATATCTAGATCTCTTCCTTTCTTGTTTCATTTTTTTTCCCCTTGCTTGCTTGCTTGCTTGCTTTCACCAGAAAATAGTTCAGCGATCAATTACAGTGATATTAATAAAGTTCAATAACTTTCATCTTCCAGGAGCCTTTTCATTCTGGGAAACCATTTCCCCAACCCTCTAAACAGAGACAATCATTCCTGATGGGCTTGCCAGGAGACAGACAGCGAAGTGGCTGTTTGCTCCAAACAGCAGCACCCCCAGTGATAATTTTCATTTTGGACCTTTTGTGCAGTAACCTATTTTTAATTTTCTACAATGAAGAGGATGTAATAATGACATGTTATGACTATACCTTACTATGGTTAGCAGACTAACAATACTGAATCAGCAAGTTAAAATGTTGATAAACTTGAAAACAGCATATGCAATATTTGTTACGACCCCAGGCACAGAAAACATCTGACGAATGTGGGTCTTTTCCAAAGATGGGATTATATGGTGGGCTCATATACTGCATGTTACTGAAATGCAAATTCAGCTTCTCTTTCAGGGCCAGTTAATTTTCAAATAGGAATAAATCTCACTCCCAAGATTTACTACGATTCCAAAAACCCCATACATTGGTGGAGCTACTTTACGAAAGTTATGTCCAACTACAGGAATTAATATTAGGGTGAGTTTTTTATAAATCCAACACATAGCAGAAGTGAAGAATAAACAATGAATCATTTGGTAAGGATAAGCCAATGTATTTAATATTTAGGACTGGATTATTAATGTAGCTTAATTCTTGCTGTTTATAGAGCAGTTGCCTACATTAATCATCCAAGCTTTCAAAGGAGAGAAGTGTCCCATAAAAAAGCCCCATTTTTTGGTCTTAGATTTCTATCTCAAAGGTGCTTTTTCTTCAATGAACACTGAAGGAGTTTGGACATGAGGCTTAGCGAAAATATCTGCCATTTATTTTATCTGGACAAATCTTGTAGAGATGAATCCAGAAAATACAATGGTGAAAACCATACAAGAAATTTATGGTATGAGTGGTGCATGACTATACATTTCACCAATAACTATAAGCACTCAAACTCATATATTTTTCATTTTTTCTTGTTGTGTTTATTACCTTTTTATTAACACACAGTTTTGTTTCAAATTTTGGTCAGCATAGAACTTCCAGAACTCAAACAAAATCACTTGCACCCGTTTTTTTTTCTACAGTGTGAGCTGGAGCCAGAACATTCAGGAAAAAGTACATACAAACTGGCCAATTCAGATGACAGAGCGGAAGCTAGAATTACAGGTGTGTTCTGAGTCCTTGGGTCTGATTCACAGAAATGATACAGAGACTGGAAAGTAAGACAGGGAACTCAAGAAATAGTTCCATCTATTCCTCTCTAAGCCTCCATCCCCAAGACATACAAATTACATTTTAAAAATTCTAGACAGATACCTTTCTTTGTCCTTAAAAATCTCTAAAGAGGATTCAGTCACATCCTAGGTAATATATTCATTGCTTAATTATCCTTATCATTAGGAGATGTTTTCTAAAGTCTAACCTAAGTCTCCCCTGGCATAATTTAAAGCCACTCATTCTTGTCCTATCTCTGGTAGGCCTGGAGAACAGTTTGTTCCCTTCTTCCTTAAAGTAATCATTTATGTAACTGAAGACTGTTGTTACATTTCTTTTTCATCCGCACTTCAGTTTCTGAAACATGATTCTCTCTCACTTTTTCCTTGTGGAAAATGTTTTAGTCTCTATTCTGACAATTTTCCTTGCTTTCCTCTGGATATGTTGCAAATAATCCAAGTTTTTCCTGAAGTACATTGGTGAAAATGTGATGTATTTAAAAAATGTATTCCAGAGTACACACAGTCCTCTTAAATTTTTATCTTCTGCAAGCTTCACATATGCATTTTATATTTCTTCATACAAATCCTTAACAAAGATACTGGAAAGAAAAACCTGCAACCAAGAATGGATCAATATTTAATACCTCTTTATTTGACAGTGAATCTCATATACCTCTTTCTGAGTTTGGGTGTGATAAGTGTTTGATAGATTTTACAGAAATTACATAAAGAAAAAAAAATTCTTTAGCTCATTGCCATGGGTTGACTTTGGCTGGATACTGGGTGCTCACCAAGCCCTCTATCACTCTCGCTCCTCAACTGGATGGGAAAATGTGTGTCACGACAAAGAAAGCGAAAGATCAATCACCAATTACTGTTGTGGGCAAAACTGTCTCAACTTGAAAAGATTAATTTATTGCCAATCAAATCAGAGTAAAATAATGCAGAAAAGAAAAATTAAATACCTTCCCTCCACCTCCCCATTTTTTCAACTATGCATATGGCTGTAGAAGGTCATTCTTGCACAGAGAAGCTGTGGATGCCCCATCCCTGGAGACACTCAAGGCCAGGTTGGACAGGGCTCTGAGCAACCTGGTCTAGTGAAAGGTTCCCTGTCTGTGGCAGGGGTGTTTGAACTAGGTGATATTTAAGGTCTCTTCCATCCCAAACCATCTGTAATTCTATAATCTGCTGCACTGTGGACCTCTAGGGGCTGCAGAGGCACAGCTGCCTCGCCATGGTCTGCACCACAGGCTGCAGGGGAATCTCAGCTCTGGGCCCTAGAGAGCATCCTACCCCTTCTTCTGCACTGACACTGGTGTCTACAGAGCTGTTTCTCTCTCACATTCTCACTTCTATCTCTGTTGCACAGCTTTTTCCCCTTCTTAAACACATTGTCCTAGAGGTGCTAGCACCATCACTGATGGGCTTGGCTTTGGCCTGGGGCAGGTTCACCTTGGAGCCAGCTGGCTTTGGCTCTATCAGACATGGGGCAAACTTCTGGCAGCTTCTCACAGAAGCCACACCTCTAGACCCCCACTGCCATGCAAACCCAATGCACTTATTTAGCAAAATTCCATGGAAATGTAAAATCTTCTAGTAGAATGAGATACATTTTTTTTCTAATGTCTAGAAAACAAATCATTTTGTAATAGAATGAAAAATGCTTTATCTCACATAATCTGTTTACGAGAAATCCATGTTTGGGTTTATTCAGCTTTCCAAAATCTGTTTACTTTCAAAGAGATCTACTATGATGTAGATTGTGAATTAAGCCACATTTACCATGAATGATCACGACAATTTTACTACAAATGGTTCTGAAACAAAATGGAGGAAATAATGGATCCAGTTTAGCTATCTTTTCAACTGTATTTTTGTTTCAACTATTTCAGAATATTTGATGATAAAGTAAACTACCTTTGAGTTCATGTTTCTTGCCTCCCTGACAACTATGACTGAACATTTTCTCGGTGTTTGAGAGACACCTTCTAAACAAGATCCTGCAATGGTCTATGGCAGACTTTCTGCCACTCTCTCCCTTAATCCCGTTGAGACTGGTACCTGTGCAGCTTCATCTGCAGTATTTAATAATCCTTCTTTCCTGAGGACAACACAAAGCTATAAGAAAATGCTGTCAATTTTATTACAACCATGACTTCTTTTCTAAAAAAAAAAAAGTCTTAATTGGAACAACATAGCCTATGAAATGTGCTTTCAGGGAGCATATGGGAGGAGGTTTGGCTTACACCACAATGGGAATTCATGATCAAAGATTCAAGCTATGTCAGATTCCATTTATGCTACACCCACTCAGCAGCAAGATTTTCCCCCTTCTTTGCATTTCAGAGGCTGCAGCCTTTATATGAAAAACACTCTAAAGGTGTCTCATCAAAGTGCCAAGTGATAGAGACAACTGGGAACTTGAGAGGGACTGAAGAAAAGCCCAAGTTTTGAAGCCAGTCTAATAGTTTTGGTTGGGTTTTCACAGTTTTTAGATACCATTACCCTCCCCCTTTCACTAAATGCCTTCAAAATAACGTTGCAGCCCCATAATCTTTCCTATGACAAGAATGTATGGAGATGAGAACATCCAAAGGTACTTACAGATACAAGCCAATATCAAATTTTTGTACCTTGTTAGCATTTTATGTATTATTTGCTTTTATTTATCTATTTTTAGTTATGCCACAGGCTTCAGCTACAACTGCCTCAGATGAGAGGTCCTTGGCTCCTCTGCAGTTTACCAGCAGCAAGTTGACACTTTCTTAGCAAATTTTAGCTAATTCACACTACAGAATTTTAAATGCTAAATTAGAAACTGCATGTAATTACAGTGTTATCAAAACACTACAAACTATTACCTAAAAACCCCCAGCAACTGAGCTAACAAGTGAAACAGAAGAGAGGGGGAAAAAAAGAGAAGCGTGTGTTATGCTTACCCTCTGTCAGATCATCTACGTAGTCTCTATAAATAACCAGTTACCTGATATGTAATCTTGGGACAATCATTAGGGCTAATGTATATCAGTATTTTTAATGAAAGGGCAGAAAAGAAAAAAAAATAATCTACTTTGGAAGAAAATAAATTCAGATATTTACCTTATTACCTTTTCCCAAAATTCTTAATTTCACTAAAACTTATGGTTTGTAAGACTGATACTAATAAATTATCATTCTGGAACAATAATAAGAACATTCAGGCATAGATATTTTCCAGAAATTTCCAGCTTGACAACAATTTACCTCCCTAGTCTCAAGTGAATATGATTTACTCTGCCTTGTGATGGTATACAAACATACACAGCCGTTTGTGTAAATAACATCCTAAAGAACCATGTTAAAGGAAATTAGCACTGCGAGCTAAAGCTCTCAAGAGCTGGTGTATCTTCAAATTAGCAGTACCTTAATGTATTCGGGTTAATGTATTATGGTGCTGTCTTTATATTGCCATGTACTACCTTTCCCCATAAGGCACCTGCCTCACTAAGATACCTGTGCCCCAGGACAGAACTGACTGTGGCTACAAAATGAAGATTTTGATGTCAGCTCTTCTGCCTCCTTTCTTTAGGGATTTGTTAAAAAAGTAGTGTTTTACTGTAAAATATCTGGTCATCTCTGCCTACTGGCTGTGTCATTCCTAATACCTGCCTGAGAGAAAACAGAAAGAACAGTCTTCAGACTGAAACAACAGACATTCAAATTAGCAAGCATTCTTTTGAAGGCAGTCATAACCTTAATTTTATCTCTATGCACTTGTGTCCATGTCCATATTGACTGGCTACACAGCAGATAATATTTATGACCTTACTCCTTCCATATACTCTATTTGTAGATCCCAGGCACATTATTTCTGATTTTAAATTTTATTTAATATGTTTTTGAAATCTGCATCTTGAAGTGCTTACCTTTTTCAGAAAAATGTAACAAGCCTTGGGAAAACAGTACTCAAAATTTGAATGCTACGATTTTGGTTACCACTTGTCTGAAGTGAGTTTGAAGTAAGTCTTACTTGTAGCTTTTAAACTGACACATAAACCACAAATTTATTAGAAGTTAATTGTTCCCCCAACAGCTATCAATTTGGAGATAATCCTAAAGATCTATGACTTTCTTCCACTTCCTAAAATTAAATCAGTGCTTTTCTTATGTAGACCAGCATTAAGATGCCTCGAGGCTCCTTCTTTTTGAACTCGAGCAGCAACTTGTGAAACATCTGAAGAGTTCATATAGTGGCTTTTATTGAAGTGTTATGACAATGATCATTCCCCTTACCTGGCTTCAAATTCTGTTCTGGGCCCCTCACTGCAAGGAAGATATTGAAGGGCTGGAGCCTGTCCAGAGAAGGACAGCGGTGCTGGGGAAGGGAATAACTCATATGAGGAGCAGCTGAGGGAGCTGGGGGTGTTCAGCCTGGAGAAAAGGAGGCTCAGGGGGACCTCATCACTCTCTGTAACTGCCTGAAGGGAGGGTGTAGCCAGGTGGTGGTCGGCCTCTTCTCCCAGGTAACAAGTGACAGGGACAAGAGGAAATGGCCTCAAATTGCACCAGGGGAGGTTTAGACTGGCTATTAGGAAACATTTCTTCATGAAAAGGGTTCTCAAGCCCTGCAACAGGCTGCCCAGGGTAGGATTGGAGTCACTATTCTGAAAGGCATTTAAAAGACATGTAGAGTGGCAGTGAGGTACATGGCTTAGGCATGAGCACAGCAGTGCTGGGTTAATGTTTGGACTTGATCTTACCTTTTTCCAACCTAAATGATTTTATGATTCTATGACATTGAACAATGCACCTGCCAGGCACCTCATCTGAGGGACTGCAAATATCACTCTCAACCAAACCCTGAAAAGAGCTCAGAATCTGAGTGTCTTAAACCTCCCCCCCAAACCCTACAATTAAAAAAAAAAAAAGAAAAAAAGCAAAAAAGCCTGAGGAAACATTTTAAGAAGTTCTTTAAACTGTTCCAAGACAGTACAAGTGTACATGTATATGTACATAACAAATAAATACATCCATATGTATGCATACATGTAACTGCTTTATACAAACCTGTGCAAAGCAGCATGCAAAGAAATGACAACAATTTCAAAGAAGGGAAATGAACAGAGATTGTTGATTGTCTTGGCTTCCTCTACCCTCTTTTCAGTACTCCTCTGAAAAGAACTGGCAGAACACAAGGCACTTAGTAACCTTGCCTCATCTGAGTGTCTTCACAAACACTGCTATCACAGTCATTGATACACAGAGCAGATCTTTCCCAGTAATGCTGTAAGACAGCTCATGTAACATCTAGATACTTATACAGAGAAACAGGGAAGAGAACAATATGATCTTCACAGAGAACACTGGAATATTCCTACATGGCTGAATCTCCTTTTGGTGTCCACATTTAAAAAATTAATGTTAAAATATTTGACAGAGGTCAAAGACGCAAATGAAGATGATTTGAGGCCAATATATAAAACATGCCTTAGAGTAAGAGAACTACAGGAGAATTTATATCAACTGAAATTTTGATGGCTAACTCTGAGCTAGTTCATCCAGTATCCTTCTTCAGGTAGTAGACGGAAACAGGCACCTTCTTGAAGGCAACTCATAAAACCCTCCATCATATGTCTCATGTACTCTTCGGAGGAGAAGACACTCCTCCATGTTTAAAATGAAAAATCCCAGTATTATTATTCCTCAGGTTCAATGACATGAACACTACTAACACCATGTTAAGCATATGTAAAGAGCAGGACTAAAAGCAACCAGCAACATTATCTCACTATCTGCTACTCACACACTTTAAATTTCATTCTTCTATTTTGTATCTACATTTCACATGTGAAGATACAACATTTCATTTAAGCAGAATTAAAAGTTAGGTTACTTTTATGCTTCTCTTGTGGAGGATGGGCAGCTACACACAGGTTTCCTTTGATTATTCTGGTGAAGGGATTTGCATACAATTACAGAGACAATTTCAGTTCCTAGCAGGAACAAACACAGAATAAAGTAAGTACTCACCATATGATTAGACTAATTTATTACATCCCACTGTGGCAAGCTATATGCCAAGAAGTAATCATAAACTCATGTTCAAAGCTCTGGTAAAATGAATATATTTAACAATTCAAATTAAATTTCAGCTGCAGGAAGTGACATTTAGTGGGAAACATGGAAATGGGCAAGGTATAATGAAAAGATAACAGGTAAAAGTATACAGACATTGAAAGCTGGGATTGGCCTGTCTGAAAAAAAAAACAGGACAGAAAATTGTGAATAAAATCCTGGAAAGTTTCTAGTATGAGATATATGTTGATCTGGACTTTGCTTAGTTTTAACTGACCTTGGCATTAATGTCTGAAAATGAACACAGTGACCAGTCAATAACTGCTCCATAAAAGTTAAGTGCCTGTGACATTTCATTATACAATGGCACTTGCATTGACCATTTTGAAAGCAAATGATCTTAAGAACTTTGTTCATTTTAGAGCTGGGTATTTTCCCTCCTCTGAACAGCTGTTTATTTGCAGAAAAGCACACTCTGGTGTAATCCCAAGTCTTAATGAGCAAAAGTGAGCATTTCTGACTTGGATTTGCCAGGAGAAAAAAAATTACTTAGCTTTCAAAAGAGTGGAAACATCTCTTTAATAAAAATGGATATTGCATAAATATTTCCATTTAGGGCATCTCCATGAACAGAAACAATAGGCAAAATTTGGTATCTGCACAAGTGTTACCCAGGACAGCAGTGGAAGCAAGATACCCACTTGGTATTCCTGGTGAAGAAAGCATGGAATTCTGTAAGTGTCACTGAATGCCCCTGAGTACAGTGTGTCATGATCATAGGACTGAGCATGTCCTGGGTGGTTTAGTCTAAACCTCTCCAGCAAAGCCACAGTATGAAAACAATGCTAAAACAGTCACCAAGGCAGAAGAAGACAGAGAAAATTACTCTGCAGCACAGTACAAAGAATATTTATCAGAAAGGTGGGAAACCTTTAATGCAGTCTTGTCTTCAGTGGCTAATTAGTTTATAAAAGAATATCTGAAAAAGCTGCAGAGGATGTGGGAATTGGCTGCAAAAATTTAAGGCGGTTAAAAATAAGACTTTACAGAGGGACTCAGAAGGGAATGAGAAGTGAGAATGCAGGAACTGCTCAATAGATATACTTTTTAAGTCCTAGAACATGTATTTGACATTTTAGACTTTAATTTAAGTTGAAAATAAAATAGTAAATAAGGTCGAATTTCAGTTGTACTAATGCAAAAATAGAAAAATCCCACTTTGACTTTTTTTTTTGATGTCTCCACTTCTGTACTTGGACATTAAAATCTATTTCCAAAAATCTACAGATGATAATCCATCTAAATAAACAATATTATTTAATTTTCTTTAAATACTGCTGCCAGGAACAACACTATCTACGCTCATTGCTCAAAAACTACTGTGAAAACACCTGCTGCCCACTAATAGTTCTTTATGTATTTTGGCTTGTGCCTCCATTGCCCTTTTCAATGTGATTGACAGGATATTATTTTAAAATATAGGATCTTAAATGCTATAAATTACGTCAACTGTCTCATTTTCCCAAAGAGATACAAAGTAGACTTGAATTTTCCAATTTGCCTAAAGTAATGATATCCAACCTTTTGAACCTGAGCCCTGAGGCATTATTCCAAAAAGAGCAGTGGGCCACAACCATTTCCTGAGGGCATTTTCTCTGGAAGCAGAGTGGAAGGAAGCAGGCATCACCCCTGGCTCCCTTGCTGGGGATCCTAAAGTGTCTCCAGGAGACCAGGCTACAGCTTGTAAAATTGCACAGAATTCCTTAAGCACATTGTGTTTTGCTTGTGATATTGAATTATGCCCAGTGGCAGCCTGAAGGAGCACTCACATGGCACATGGTGACCCCAGGCTGGGATGTACGTGGTACGATGTCCCCAAGTAAAAAAGACAGGGTGACCTCATTCCTCCTGCTAAAGTTACCTGCTAACTCAGGTTCCAAATCATTGAGCCAAATCTCAGCTAATTAATTGCAAATAAACAAACATCACCATTACAGAAACTGGACATTTGCCTATGTCCCTTATGAGATGATTTTGTAAGAGACAATTTGCACAGATATAAGCAGCAGCAGGCACTTCCCTGCTGAGCTGTTAACACTGGAGATGATAGGAGGACAAAAATCTCAATATTGACACACTGCAGGACATTTATACCAAACAACCTTGCTGCAGCTGGGAGGACTGTGCAAATTTGCAAAGGCGTCCTGTGTGGTGTTGTTCCCCACACCCCCTCCAAGGACCTCTGTCCTGGAACCAGGCTGCTTCCATGGCCTGGAGCTACTCTGAAGCATTGTGTTGTGTCCTCTGGGGTTGTTCATGACAGACACAAAGGAGAAATTTCTCCTTAATATAACAAAGAAAACATAAAACATCTATTCATGGAAAAATACAATATACAGTTTTCAGCATACATTTAGCATTCTATTGATGATGTCATCTAGACTTGTGTATCACTAAATGAAGACTTAAAAAAACCTTTAATGTCTTCACTTAGGAATGTATTTGTGCAAGAAAAAGAGTTGTAATTACTTAATAGATATTTCTCTAAGGTTTTATCTCGGTCTGATAATGTTCATATTCACTATTTAGCTTTCATCTCTATGGCAGTTAAAATGAACAAGTCCTTTTCCAGTGAAACAGTCTGGTGTTAATGCACTTTATGATTAAAAACGTTATTCTGATCCTGAGACAACTATCTGAAATATAGACATGTACCATACTGCCTATAGTAGAGAATGTGGACAAAATTTTAGGCATGTTGATAGGAATAATTGCATTTACATAAGTAATGCTGTGCTCTGAGGCCTCATTGTTCCAAGTACTGTTCCAAGTACATGTGCAGAAAATGGTCTCAAAAAAGATGACTTTGGAAACCAAACAGACTGGGAGGTAGGACAAGTTGTTTATTCCTACTTTCATTTTTAATTAGGTCAACAAGATATTTCAGAGGCATTTTTCATACTTATCAGTCTGAAAACAAAACAACTTGCCTCTAAATGGGTATTCACAAATTCATTTAAAAGTACAATGATCAAAAATATACAATGAAAATTAGACATATATTGAATACACATATATTCTTATTCATATTTATGTTTGTTTCTTTTGAAATATGCTTAGGAGCAAGTAATTTAAATAATTTACTTTGCATTTTCCTTTCTATCTTTTTCAGCATAGCAGATAAGTCACTACACAGTCCATTCTAACTTCCATTTTCACAGAATAAGAACTAGAGGAATACTCTGTGTGTGGGTGTTAGGATTACTTATAAAAGGCAGGACAAATCCCGCTGCATAACTCATAAAATATTCGTATTGACTTTAGTTGGAACTACTCACGGGAGAAGAAGCTGGTTCAATATTTGAAATCTGATGTAATTAAAATTTGAGAGCATTTAATTCAAAAACCCATTTAATACATTCACTGAGTTTTAACTGTATAACAACTAATTCTGTGGCAGGTGAAAATGTAATTGACTAAGAAGAAGTTAAAGCTAACAAAGAACCAGATATGGAAATGAAATCCTAGGAGGCTGACAAAACTTTACACCTGGAAGGAAGGCAGGCAAGAAGGGGACCCTCCTTTGTAGGACTAGGACTAGACACTAAAACTGCTGTCCTGTCTCAAAGCATATCAAAAGTTACAGGTGAATTTAGGTAGTAAACATGACAAATCATGGTCTGGATTGGAACTGATGTTTTATTCTTATGTTAAATATTGTCTTGATATACTTTTCCCCAAGAAATAGATTACTCACTTTTTAGACAGATTGTTCACCTGTTCTGTGCAACTTTCTGTAATATATCCTCAATATACATGCAGTTTCACAATTTCAAGGTGGCCATAATGCAAGTGGCACAGTTTTGGCACATGGTTTAAAAAGCTGCTGTATATGTTTTATGATTGTTTCAAAAAGACATGAAGCGACAGATTCTGATTTTTAAATGACATGCCTTATTTGTAAACTGAACATTTAAAATATGGCCAAACACGTCTATCATAGATAAGCATAGTTTTTTTCTTTAGAATTCATGAAATTTCTGACAGTTCATTGTCAGCATGCCAGTATGTCAATATTAGCTGTTTCCTGGCTGAGGGGAACTATGCAGGTGAAGTGTATGACATATTCAATGGATTGCAACAGCAAAAGCTATCTTTTACCCTGGAACATAGTCACTAAATATCCAGGATGGTTAATAGCTGGCTAAGAAAGAAACTTTAAAAAAAACCAGCCTCCCATGCCAACAAATGCTACAGAACATTTACCATGGAGGCAACTTGCAGCAAACTGGTATTTCACCATTCAGTAACTTGCTCCAGGCATGCTCCAGGCTTGCACGTCAACTGAAATCCACGAGGAGCTGAACTTGTGGTCTCATGCCACTCAGAACTGGTACCAGAAAAGGTCTTTATGCTGCAACACAGTAATATTCAAATATGAAAGCTACATTGTCTTCAAGTACCTCATCATATCTTCCTGCACATTCTCACCTAAAAGCCACACTTCTCACACTCTGGCACTCCAAGGGTTTCCTATCCTGCAGGTTTATTACAATTCAGGTTTAAAAAAGCTACACATACATTCTGACTTGATACCTTTAAGATACATAACTAAAACATGGCAAAATACCTAACTTTCCTATAATAGGAGGGCCTGTGCCAATGCCAAACCTTATCCTTGGGAACTTCCATCTGTGTTCTGCAAAGGTTCCTGAGAATCTGCTTTTACACAGCAACCCTAATAATGGCAGACATGTCCAAACAAATAGTTCACTAAACATCACAGGCCAAATTTCAAAGTAATACAACCTGCAGTACAAGCTACCTGTATGGGATAAACTTATAAAGAGTGATTTAAGAAAGAATGAACCTAGAAGGTACTGTCAGTCACTTGGGATTGCAAAATACACTTAAAAACCAAATTTTATACTAGATTGGCTCTTCGTGAGTTTGCAAAATGTCTTGATTTTCCAACAAAGTGGAAGGAGGAAATTTAACAGGAAACCAGGCATCCAAAAGAGCAGACAATAAAATGGGCACTTCGGATAAATTAGCACCCTGGGATTTTCTTTTCCTGATACTGCTCCCTTGGTCTTTACAGGATTTGTGAGCTATTTCATGTTGGACTCCCCGTGAAGATTAAATCCATCCTTCATTAGAGTACTTCATTGCATTTAAAGGGGTTTATAGGCACCTCAGTAAATTTACAGAAATCCAGATCCACAGACTTTGTGTTGGATCTGAGTATCTGTTTTGTGGTGCTTTTTTTAATATGAATGCTTCTTTCCAACAAATACAAAGACTTAATCCATAAACGTAATGTATCCACCTGGAAAAGGTAAAAACTCTGTGGAAAGTGCCCAACAGCCTGGGAAACAGCCCTACATTCTATTTTAGTGCAGTGAAATCACATTCAGTAACTTCTTCCTAATTTTTTTTGAAAGCAGAGTGCCAAACTACTCCAAGTGACTAGCCACTCCAAGGCTCAAATTAAGGATTAGTGAAAGACTGAAGTAATCAAGTTCAAAGACACAGGTGATAATCATATGAGACCCATGACTGTTCCTCATTAGGTAGCACGGGTATATTACCTTGAGTTAAAACCTCCTCCAATTCTCTAGAGCGTTCATTATTGTCACTCTTGCCCACACTCAAATATGCCAAATCAGGAAAGGGAATTAAAGCTTTCTATGCTATTTAGTCCCACCTCACCTCTAACAATTCAATGGAGAATTTCATCTGGTGCTTTTGCTTGCAATCTATGATAAACACAGGGGGCTTGATCCTGGCATCAGGAAGCAGCTGGGCCCAATCCTGGATACCTGCTGAATCCTCTTCTTTCCCCACAAGCAGGTCTTTGTACCAACTCACTATCCCAACAGGATACATGTACCTTCTGCACACTATGGAATAAAAAAATGAACCTAAAACCAGATTAATTTTTGTTTGTCTGGATATGTACAGTCCCAGTGAAACCCAAAGTCCTCTCACCAATTATGGACAGAATTTGTCCATTATATGTTAATACAGGGAAAATACAGTCAGCAAGATAGAAAATGATTTTCAAAGCAGCTTTTGCCAATTAACAGGTTTGTTTGTTTGCTTTGGGGGGTCATTTTTTGAGTTTTTGGATTTTTGTTGGTGATGGTTTGTTTTGGTTTTTGTTTTCAAGAGGCTGTTTTATTAACTGGTCAAAATCTGAGGTTTTTTTTAATCTAATGAGTAGATATAACACCCCAGTGAACAGCATGAGGAGAAAAGGTCTTCCTGAAAATACTGGTTGGGTATTGGGCATGGGATGAAGTCCAAAAGGAAGTGAATTAATTTCCTAAAAGCCCTGCCAAAGACCAGTGTATCTAATAAAAGAGAGGAGTTACTTGACTTGAACAGTCAGAAGAACTCCCCTCCAGACAGTGAGACACAATAAGAAAGAGAGGGGCAAACTCTATGAAAGAGTCAGGTATCTCATTTTCAGAAACTTACTTTTTCTTGACAAGTAAACAAAATCCTGACAGTTCTTGGCTTTTTTATCTTCTCAAGAGCCTGATCTTTGTTTTACTGTAGTGGTCTTTCCAGACAGACAATACTTCTGACCCTTAGTTTACAAAAAAAATTCCTAGATTTCATGAAGAATTTGAACAGGATCACTTTCTATTTCTTTTGGGCTCTTCTTGGATTATTCAGATACTGTTGATTTTTCCTAATGGCACTGACATTTGCAAAAGTAAGAAAATACAAAGCCCAGGACTGGGGAAAACAATTTTACAGCAAGTATAACAGCAGAAGTTCTTATTTTGTACCATAAGTTCATTGATTGGTTATTGATAATGGGTGATTTATACAGTGTATAGTCTTTTCAAAGTCTTCTGCAGTATTTATCATTACTGAATGTTTGAATCTGAAAAGTGAATTTTATCCCTACAAAACCATTATTACTTAGAAATCACCAAATCTCTTTGCTCCCTACCTGTACACTGCTGAATACGGTATCTTCCCCAAAAGTGTATGTAAGCCATTTTCAGAAACAGAAACACTACACTAGAAGCACATGATATTAGAACAACACACATTTCTTTTTTAAAACATTAAAAGTCATTCTGGAACAAAACACTTGGACAAAATCTAACCTTAAGACAAAAATCATCACTTTACCTTTTAAAAGTACTTCACAATCTTTCCTCCATAAAGCTCACGTGGTGCTTCTTCCACGACCTTCTTCCATTCTTGCTAAATAATCTTATTTCCAAAACAGATTATCTTTTTTGCCCACTTCTACATTACTTTGTGTTTGACTCAACATTGTTCTTTAGTTTAAGAGGTTTTATTTGTTCCATTACTTTTATTCTCCTAATATATTGATGAAACCCAGCAATTTTTCATTTACAGACAAGCCTCTTTGTTTTATGATATGAATGCTGCATAGTGATGATCATCCTAGCAGTTCTTCTCAGACTCCCTCTTTCTCGAAGAGAAGCCACAAGAATTAACATGGCTAAAAGTCTTCAGCACTGAATAATAATGAAAAATTTTATTCATCCTGACCAGCATTATGCATATGAACACTAACAATCATCTTTTCAAACCACAAACCATTTATTTGTGTTAAGTTTGGAAAGAAATAAAAAACCATTAAGAAGTGTTAGGAATCACACAGACTAACATAACTGAGCATGAAATCTCAGGAGATAATTGAATACTACAGCACCTTGAAGAGTTATATCCAAGTAAATTCAGTTCTCCAGAGGTATGATAATCTAATTGCCCTGATACTTGTCTCAGGGATGTTTGAAAAATCTTTAATATGCAAAAAAACCCCTGATACTTAGTAAGAAAGCAGATGAAATATGGAGCTCAGAGAGCAGAACAGTGGTTTCCAATGAATCAATGAACACAGTGAGTTATGCCCAGTAATCTGCTACTCTTTGGAGTGTGTACTAATAAAGATGAGTGGATAAAAAAATCCATTTAGGCAGCATTTTTGGTGAGGGTAGGGACAGGCACAACTCATGCATGAGAAATACTTTCACGTCTGTCAGGTCTTCAATATTGCTTTTTAAGAAACCATTATGATATATATTGTAAACACTAAGGATGAAGAAACACAATTTTTTTCCTCCCCCTAGTAAAGTATACAGATGTGGTAAGAGTTTATACAAGCTCAAACTGAACCCGTAATTGCCAATAAAATTACTCCGTCATTCATGTTTTAGCAACAAAAAGCAAAAGGAGAGTAAAATGCAAAAACAATTCTTAAAGAGACTTAAAAAGAAAAATGCACATGTATGTTAATTTAGAGATTAATTAAAACACATGAAAATATTTTAAGTGCCTCAATACAAACTATTCCTGTCTTTCTAACACAGTTCTCTGGGGAGGAAGGGGAATAAAACCAGTAATGCTTAGAGTATACAATCTCATTACCAGCACTTAATGTGTCTCTTTCTCTTTCTTCCAAATTCTAAATGCTAAAAAAGTAAAAAATTACATCAAATTCTCCAAATCCTTTGCTATCATCCTCCCTAACATTCTCATCTCTGAATTTGAGAGATACAGATTTGATGCCTGAACTGTTAGAAGGATAAGGAAATGGCTGGCTGGCTGCATGGGACAAAGATTTATTGTCAATGGTTCAATGCCCAAATGGACACCAGTAATGAGAGGTGTTCCTCAAGGGTTGATGTTGGGACCAGTAATATTTAATATCTTCACTAATGACATAGGCAATGGGACTGAGTGCAGGCTCAGCAGGTTTACACATCACACCAGGCTGAGTGGTCCAGCTGATTTGGTAGATAGATACCATGTCATCCAGAGCAACTTTAAAGACTTGAGAAGTGGACCCATGAAAAACTCAAGAAGTTCATCAAGGGCAAGCACATGGTCCTGCACCTGGGTCAGGGCAATCTCAATCTCAGTATCAATACAAACCGGGGAGATAAATGGATTGAGGGCAACCCTGATAAGAAGGGCTTGGCAGTCCTGGTGGAGGAAAAATTGGCCATGATCTGGCAATGTGTGCTTGCAGCCCAGAAAGCCAACCATATTCTGAGCTACACCAAAAGCAGTGTGGCCAGCAGGTCGAGGGAGATGATTTTTCCCATCTACTCTCTGCTCTCCTGAGATCTTATCTGGAGAGGATGTCCTGCTCTGGGACCCAGTACAAGAAAGAGTGGATATGTTAGAACAAATCCAGAGGACTGCCACAAAAATGGTCAGTCAGAGATGGAGAGAAATGGGGTTGCTAAGCCTAGACAAGAGAAGATTCTAGGGAGACCTTATTGCATCCTTTCACTATATAAAGTGGGCTTATAAGAAAGATGGAGAGAGAATTTTTGCCAGGACCTGTAGGGCCTGTAGTAGCAAAAAAAAGGACAATGGTTTTAAAATAAAGGCGGTAGATTTAGGTTAGATATAAGAAAGAAATTCTTTCCAGTGAAGAAATTCTTCCCAGTGAGGCTGTGAGGCACTGCAAGAGTTGTGGATATCCATCACTGCAATGTGTTGCCAGGCCAGGCTGGATCGGACTCTGAGCAGCCTGATGTAGTGAAAGAGGGGAGGTTGGACTAGATGATCTTTATCAGTCTTTTTCAACCTCAACTGTGCTATGATTTTGTGAAAAAAGTAGTATTTAAATCATAGGCAACAAGACCCACTACAGAAAGAAAGAATAGTTATTTCTCAAAAGGATCTCCTAGAATGTAAAGACCAGCACCACAAAATACGGGAAAAAAAAATCATACAGAAAACAGTGGGTATTATGTGTTCAAGTGCTTTTGCAGACACAGTCTTTCATATTGACCATGTTGCTGGGGGATGGGCTGGGCATTGGCCAGCAGGTGGTGAGCAACTGTATTGTGGATCACTCGTATCTCTTGGGTGTTATTCTCCATATCTCGTTTCATTACTATCATTATTGTTAAATCAGTATTATTACATTTTGTTTTGTTTCAAGTAATAAAATCTTATTATTTCAACCAACTAGATTTACTTTTTCTTTTTGATTTTCCTCCCCACTGGGGGGTGGGGTGGTGGGCAGTGAGTGAGCAGCTGCATGGTATATATTTTCTGGCTGGAGTAAAAACCCCAACAGCCCCTAAATCACACCACCAACCACCAATACCTGGCTGCAAACTGGGGTTTGTACAGATAATCACAACCCTTTCAGCATCATTAATGCCACCCATAGAACACCCACCTTAGCACTCATGCATCCATACTGTATTCCAGTTGTCGATAGCATAGCAGATAATGTCAAAAGCCCAGCTAAAGTCCAACTAAACACATCTGCTCACAACTCTACTGGTTTTACCCTTGTCCACGGAATCAATATTTTGATCATAGAAAGCAATCAAATTATTCAGGCAAAGTCTTACTCTGGTAAATCCGTGCTGGCTATTCCAAATCACCTCCATGTCTTTCACACATGCAGAAATGAATTTAATCCATAACCATTTAGCAGACTGAGCCAAAGACAAGCCTCTACTACCCCAAATCCTCTTTCCCTACTTGAAGATTGGTATGAAGTTTTCCTTTTCCAAGTCATCATGAACTTCTTGAACAACAAGATATTTCAAAGGCCATAGAGAACAGCCTTTAAATGATGTCGGCTGGTTTCTTCAATAACCTTGGATAGAAACCATCTAGTACCATGGGTCTTAATAAAAACAATTGTCTTAAAAGGTCTCTGACACAGTCCTTCTTCATTCCAATTCTGCAACTTAGCTCATTGATTTAGAGGGCCTGAGGGCAGATCTTCCCAGTAAAAATCAAGATAAAAAGGGATTGGGATTTTTGTGTACTTGTCCACTCTTTCACTGCTCACTGGACAGTGGACTCACATGGGTATTTTCCCTTCCTTCTTCTGCCAGTACACTTTCAGACACACTTTACACCCCTTTGTTCACTCTCGTTCTACTCCACAGGTCCAGTTTGACCCATGTTTTCATAGTCCTTCAGAGAGCCTGTCCCTGCTTCCATCTCCAGTGGAACTACTTTTTGCATTTGAGTTCTGTCAGGAGTTCCCCATTTGAGCACCTGCCACGCTTGCTTGACTTGCTGCACATCAAAAAGGATAATCTCAGTGCTTTGAGGAAAATGTCCTGGAAGATAACTGGCTTCCTGGACCCCTTCCTCTACAGGGTAGATGTCTGTTGGACCACACCACGAAGATCCCTAAATGAGTTGCTCTCCTTAAGCCAGGGGTCTGATTCTTCTATTACCTCTCTGTGTTTTAACTTCATAATCACAGAGCTGCTGGTTATAAGGCTGCCACTGCCTTGCCCATCTCCAGCCTTACACTTCCTTGCTTGTAGCTGCAGGTTCAACAGGTCTACCCTGGTTATAACCTTCATTGCCTGCTTCAACAAATCATCTGGATGTGCTTCAGAAATCTCCTGTGTTTCTTGCACTCCACCTTATTGCATTTTGACCACTTATCAGGGCAACTGAAGTTCCCTGTCAGTATCAGAACCTGCAATTTTGAACCAGCTTCCTCTAGCTGCCTAAAGGTTTCCTCCACTTTCACCTCTTGACAGCATTTGGCAGAGGTGCCATCACACTTGCTTATCTGTCCTCTGCTCCTGATCCCCATGCTCCAGGCCAGTTTGCTCCACAGGGCATTTCCTGGTCAGTGCAATAACCCCTTTGCACACAGCACAGTGCTGGATCCTGTCCATCTCCTCCATGCCCTGCAACACTCCCATCCTTTTAGTCACAGCACTGCTTTCTGTAACCCACCACATTGGTGGCCATACAGGGACACCTAATCCCACTTGTTTGTTCCATATGCTCTCCGAATTCAGGCACAGACAACTGGGATGGGATTATAGCCACAATTTTTTCACCAGGTGAGAACATGACAGCCTCTCCCACCACTCTGCTCCCCTGGTGATTTCTCATGGCCTCCCAATCCTCACTACATCAAGCCCTTTGGTACACTCCTAAATTAACAGATACGCAGATACTTTTGATTTCTAGGCCTAAATGCAACAGTTCACACTAGGAATCAAATTAATTTTTATGTTCTCAGAACACAATTGTGCCTCAAATTATTACTATTGCTCCTTATTATCTTTTTCCTCCATTCCTCACTTAAAATGAGCTGATTTACCTTACATTTTAAAGTAAATTCTTAGACTAAAGCAAGGCCTCAAAAGCAAATTGTAGACTTCTAGTAATAGTATTATAAAACAATATTTACTGTTGTAGTATAAACAACAAATAATTATGGTATCATGAAGCATCATTGCTAAGGAAACTATATTTGTGTTAGTTCCCATTCATTGTTCACTTCGGATCCTTATCAGAAATACATTATTTTGCAATACTTCTTGGAGTATCCTCTAAAATCCCTGTATATGGTATAAAGCTGAAAATCTGAATACTTGTCTGATTTGATTGGATTTTTTTTCCATATAAAAAGACTAATAATAGGGTAAGATTCAAAGTGTCAAAAATACAGTACATATATTCCATTTTCTCTCTTTATTTCCCCATTAATTTCTTTCTTTTCATTTCTAGGCATTAAAAGTGGTATAAAATGATCAGAAGTTGGGGCGGCATGTCTCTAGTCTTGCATTAGCTCACATAGCAGGCCTGATAAATTGGCTATGATTTCAGGACTTTATATAGCTCTCATTATCTTTTTCTGCAGCAAAGGAGGTTTAGAAAAGCAACATCCCTCCTCTTGCATATTGCATTCTAAATGTAATATAAACCAGTTATACTAGCACTTACCTATATAATTAGTGGAACAAAGCTGTTAATAGAACATTTAATACAGACCCTTCACACATTAATCCAGTATTATGCCCTTTTTACTCTCAAGGAATTGCTGAATTCTATAACCGACCCACATACTTCATTTAAAAATAAACTGGCAATGAGGCTACAGTGAAAAAAAAAAGTAATAGTGTTTGCCTTTGGAGTATTTATTTTATAAGCTTATAAATATGGTATATACTCTTCATACACATTAGTTATCATCCTTTCCTCCCAATCAGAACTTGAATTTGTACCAATCCTACATCCATTTGCCTTTACAATTACTACTGTAATCTCCTTTCTTTCTAAGCTTTCTGAATCCACTGCTTACAATCCCTTTAAGCATATTGGTCTGCCAGGTCCCTCTCAGATCATCTCATCTGCTTTCTCACCTACCTGTCTGTATCAGCTAAAGTTTCTGCTTAAGCATTTAAATCTGTGTTCTGTCCCTACTTTCCTAGATATTTAGCCATTGTCAAATGTATAACCTGTGCATTTGTGAGTCTAGCCTGTGTTTTTGACAGATGAAAATTGTCCTCTGCCTTTCTACTCTTTCCTCATGAGCTCAGCATCAATCAACATGAATAATTTTCCTTTTTGACCTGCCTATTGACTTAAATAGGGTGATAACACAAACAGCACATCTTATTTATAAGGCAGGCTCTTAACCTACACATCAGGACTCTAATAATTTATCACATTAAACATGCTAATGGTACAATATTATCTTTGCAGTTTAAATTCCTTAATATTTGCATGTTGTACCCAGCCTGCAGTCCAAACTCACCATAGCTTCCACCCTTTTTCTCACCTATTTCAACATTATTTATTAATTCCTGACAGACATAATTTTTCCTCACTCATATCCACCCATAATGTTACTCAGTGTAGCTTAGCTTACTGTTACGGTGATGATATCCCTTTCTTTGTATTTCTGTCAGGCTGCTCTTCTTTCCTTATGGCATCAAATTTAAATATTTCTCTCCACTTTCAAGGCCCTTTCTGACAAGCTCCACCACATTACCATTTATTTTACAGATGATGATGATCAGTGATGTTAATCTCACATCCACTTACTAAATTTTCCAGCTTTCAAGCCAGCTTTCTCCTTCGTGGCTCTTCTGAATCTGTGAGGCTGAGCAGAATCTCTGTGAGCATTTGCTTAGTCACCTCGTTACCCTCCCTCAAATACTGCTTTTCCATGTAAGAAAGCTCGACAATGAGCAGACTGCCATGATACTAAGAACACTTTTCATGCCTCCCTATATGACTGAATTCTCCCATCTTTTGCTCTCACTGTCCTGTTCAATGCCTAGATGTAATCACTTTAAGCAATGGTGGTGTCTTTCTTTTGTACTTCTGGCATAAGTAATTAATTATAGTTCTCAAGTGCTATGATAATATCAACAAATAATAATACTCATATGAACATGCTACTTCCATTTTCTTGGTAGTTTGCCGTTGGGTAGTTCTGCTTTTAATTCCATTCTAAAACTGTCATGCTATCAATCCATTAAGGTTGTTGAGGAAGACCCATTTTTGGAATGTTTCCTGAGCAGTCAGGAAACCCCCATGCAGTACGACAAAAATGGTCAAAAAAAGCAAGCTCCTAATCAAAGCATAACATGAAGTGTAGGCATAGCCCACATTGTCTTGACTCATTTCTTATTGTGTTTAATGAATCGCTTGTCAGCTATCTATGTGAACCAAGAATTCTGTATCTGAAAAGCTGGAATCTTAAAACTAAAGGCTTTGAATAACACCAGATGAAACAATCACCTGGATATCTTGTTAGCAGCTATTCCATCCTACCGGAGGCAAAAAATAGTCATGACTATGCCACACTCCCACATTAATTCCTTTCAGCAACTCTGCCATCTATAAGTGAACACCATCTTGGGGACTGAATGCTTTTCTACAGGATAGAAAAATCAGAGGGCTGTGCAATTGTCCTCAGCCGTTTTGTACCTGGGCCTCATTGCTGCCACCTTCTCCATTTTTGCCAAGACTCCCTCAAACATCTTTGGAGCCATAAAAGCTGTATGCCAGAATACATTGAGACTCAGAAGGAAAGAGTGAAAAAGGAAATAAGAAATAAACCCACTGCTGTTCATTTGCTAATGCACAGCACTAGTGACAGGGTTTACCAGGTAACAGGAATAATTCACTACAATCAATAGTTGTACTTTTTGTAAGTGCAAGAGAAGCCAGAAAGTCGAATTACAACTGCAAGAAAGAACAAATGGATGCCTCAGTGTGTTCCACTCTCTATGTTTCTCCATGATCTATGAAATATATTTCATAAGAGGAGGTAGAGTGTTATTGAGCAAGCTGTCTTTTTCATGCTCTGGAAAATTGTATCTGACAGATATTGAAGGGCAACCATCCGCAGCTGGCTGTTTTGGCCTTCCACATGGAGCTGACATTACTTTATTAATTTGGAGGGGGAGAGGGTTAAATAAAAATGTGAACTCTCATAGCATAATGAATAGTTCAAAAAGGCGAAAAAGAGGCATCAGTTTATGTCATAAACTGCCTTCTTGCCTGCTCCAAGGATGTGACAGAAGACATACAGACTTTATTCTCTCCACAAACAAAGTCATTTGCCATGTGATTTGACAAATCACAAAATAGAGGATATGAGAAAAAAACCTCTGTTTTATATTAATTACCACTTCTTTTGTAACCTGCAGATTCCATTTTTCATAGACCTCAATAGCTTCTAGTATTCCTGTATGTCAGCATCTCAAAAATGGTACTTTATTTTGCATGATTTTGCAATGGAGACCAGGGATCTCTCCACGGTATTAAGTCCATTTTAGAGACAAAGAACTTGGACAGCCCCTCTTCACTTCATGTAATATTAACACACTCAATACGTAGCTGTATGCCAAGGCCTGGTCCTTGATAGGTACCTAGAGATGATGTATTTCAGTGATCCCAGGGTAGGTGCAATGCAGCCACGTGTAGAGTTGCATGTTATTAGGTAACATCATTCTGTTTTTCAAAACAGGAGGAAGCTGTTAATAAATAAAATAATGACTAAAAAATTATAAATTCTGACATCATTATTGAACTATATGGGACAGATTATATTACTGTGACTCTGAAGACTACGAAGGGTTCCAATGACTGCTCACACATATGTCCCCCTTTATGGAATAGGGAGAATGTGACTACTGCTAAAAAATACTGAAGAAAAATTTTGAATAAACCACTTCATAAACATAATTATTTTTACTGTTCATACTTTGTTGCTTCTTTTTCCTCAAACACATGGAAAACTTCTTTCTGTTTTTTTTTTCATTTTCCTAATCAAGATCCTCATTAATTTTGCTATTTTTAGTACTTTAATAATATCGATTCCATTCTGATGGTGCAGCATTGCTATTTGCATTTCCAAAGTATGTGTGAGTCACTGTTCTATACCAGATTGACATAGTTCAGTATGCATGTGAGATAGTCTGTTTCCAAAAAGGAGGATGATACTATTACTTCTCAATCTCCCTCACTTTCAGTTTTTAACTTTGTCCTGGGAAATGACTCAAAATCAGATCTAGAACAAATACATCCATTTTAAAATTGCAGCCTGGCTCTTGTTGACAATGTAGTATTGAATAAATGTGGGGTTTTTTCCTTTCTCTCCAGTGCTTTCATCCTGAGTTCACAGAATTGTCAGTCTTTACATACAACAGCTGCACACAAGCAGTGACAAGGAGAGACTTCAGTGGCTACAAGTGCTTCTGCTTCTCATTATACTATCTCATCATGTCCTGCATTTTTGTGAAGTCACAATACAAATGCATCCAGATCAGATGCTGTCTCAGTTACAGCACAGGGCCTGAAAGAAGCATCAGCTCAGGGCCAGACTTTTGACATAATTACACAATATCGTTCAGGAATGTACACTGTCATCTGTCTAATTATCTCCCCTCCTTTCCTGGCTTTGATCCTCCTTTCACCCCCAAATCAGGACCCACAGCACCTTTCTGTATACAACGTTGGAAAAATTTACTGTGTGAACACATAAAACAATGAAAATCTGGATGAGCAACTTTCAGTAATAATAAATCACACGTAAGGTAGCAATGAAATTAAAATTAAGTACAATGAAGCAATACTGAGAAATGCTAAGTTCTGCATATACCCAGCAAAAAGAAATGACAATCTGTGAGAACAATAGTTCAAATTTTCTGGCATACGGATACTTATAATTGTCTGATGTTGGATGCTCTGCATTAGTATATTAAAGGTTTGGAGGAGCTATGCTAAAATCAAAAATTTTCATCCTGCATAGTAATTGCATCAGGAGCAAACATAATAAAAGGTATTTCTGCTGATGTTCACAAAAGTATTAAATTCAGTTATGAAACCTTATGCTGTATACGAGGTGCTCAACTTTTCAAGGAAAAGAAGTAAAGAACTGTCTTTGTTGGAGGAAAGTTAAATTGATACAAGCAACCTTTGCAGCAATTATGCTGATTCATATTGTAAACATCATTCCAATGTATGCCCACCAGAAAATGTAGAAGCATGACATTTAGTACATCAAATTTAGCTTTGTCATTGCCTTATCTACAGGGCAGAGAGCTTTTCACACATCTCCCAGGAGAGAAAAATATCCAGTTAAACCCCCTTCAAAAAAACCCTTCATTTATAACTTGAAAACCAAATTTCAGTTGAAGAGAGAATTATTTCAGAATTTTCTTTTCAGCATTTTTCTACACTCTACATAGATAGAGTGCACTGCAGTTCTATAAAACAGCCATTGTGCCAACTTATCTAATCACAGCTACATGAAAAGAAGCTCTGAAATTTATTTAGATCACATAGTCAGCATGATCCCTGAATAAGGAAAATGTGTAATTGCATAGCTCAGGGGCAGATTCGGGTGTGCACGGTGACCCAGAAAGTCACATTTCAGTCCCCTGCTTCCTGCTTGCAGTGGGAGCAGCCGGAGCCAGGCATGCACCAGGTGTACTGAGATGCCCTCCTGACAGCCCAGCTGCTGTGAGGAGAGTGCTGGGGGTCAGAGACACAGCAGGCCTCTCATTTCTGCCTCCTTTACACTTCCTCCATTAGCTTACATAGGTGCAGCACACAGGGCAAACAGCCCCCATCTACAAAAGGCACTGAAGCAAAAAAATTCAGCCCTTAGCATTGTGTGTTTGCATATCTAAGAAGTGGGACATTTCCATGCCATTAGATTATCCCTACTCCTTGTGCCACCAATTCCTCATGCACTTCCCACTGAAGCCAAGAACAATTTCAATCCTGACACTTACTGGTTTTTCAAGAACTGTTACTGCATTGAGTGTCTCAAAAAAGAATGGGCTTGAGGTGCAGGTGACATGATAATCTACAGAGTACAGAACGGAGCAGTGTCACAGCTTGTTTTTCCCCCTGCTAACAGGGTATATAACCAGCAAAGTCTAACACAATGTGCAGTTTCTTTCTCTGCAGATAGTTTTACCTCAAGGCAGAGAAAAAAAAATCTTCTTATTATAAAATTATACTACTGACACCATAACTAAGATTGAAAAAGGCTATTACTGGTGTAAGTAACTCCATATAAAGTTCTTTATTCATTTTGAATAGCTATGCACAGTAAAACAAAGATAGGGACAATAGATGCAAGCTTCAGACTGAGAATTTTAAATTCTCATAACAAAGGTAATGAAAAGGGGAGATTTCTCAGAGATCTGGGATCCTTATCATTGGCAATACTACAAACTGATTAGAGAAGGTTTGAGCAAACTTTCTAAGGCTGAATTTTGCCCATATATTTGGGTGGGAGAATTTTCACATGACATCCAGAGTTCCCTTCCAAGACAAATTATTCTGTGATTCGGTGATTTTAGCAGGGATATCAGTCTGTTTTGTTATTGACTCAGATGTGTGTTTGCATTAGGTTTGCATGGCCAGGTTTTGGTAGCAAAGAGAGCTTCAGGGGTGGCTTCTGTGAGAAGTTGCCAGAATCTTTCCCCATGCCCAGCAGGGTCAATGCCAGCTGGCTCCAAGATGAATGTGTTGCTGGCCAAGGCTGGGTCCATCAGAAGTGATGCTAAAGCCTCTGTGATAACATATTTAAGAAGAGGAAAAAAAATTATGGCACAGATGTAACTGCAGCCAGAGAAGAGTGCAGTGAGAACATGTGAGAGGAACAGCCCTGCAGACATCAAGGTCAGTGCAGAAGGAAGGGCAGGAGGTGCTCCAGGTGCCAGAGCTGAGATTTCCCTGCAGCCCGTGGTGCAGACCATGGGCAGCTGTGCCCCTGCAGCCCCTAGAGGAGGACCATGGGGATGCAGAAATCCACCTGGAGCCCATGGAGGAGATCCACACCAGAGCAGGTGGATGCCTGACAGAAGGCTGTGAACCCATGGGAGGCCTGTGCTGGAACAGGCTCCTGGCAGAGACCTGCAGAGCCATGGAGAGAGGAGCCCATACTGGAGCAGGTTTCCTGGTAGGACCTGTGACCCATGCTGGAGCAGCCTGTCCTTGAAGGACTGACCCTATGGAAGAGTGGCCCATGGTACAGCAGTCCAGGGAGCACTGTTGCCTGCAGAATGGACTCACAGGGCAGCAGTTTGCAGAGAACTGTTGCCCCATATATGGCAAAATGCCCAGGTGATGAACACAGTCCAGTACCTCATCTTTAGGACCCCTCAGTTCTCATTGAGTCAGACTGATGGGAACAGTAAGAGGTGCTGCATTTCTTCAGCATTTATGTGGTGTCCATCAGAAACATGATGCTTTACAATTCAAAGAAAACAAAGAAGAAACTAGACAGAAAGAATGTAATGTTGGAAATTCTGCCCATGTCTAACAAGACAATCTCTCACCTTCTTTTCATCTGTGCCTCCATTTTTAACACTGCATCAAGTCTCACGAAGTAAGAAACCCATATAAAGACAGAATAAATACATATAATCCAAGATGAACAAAACATCCAAGACTTTGCAGGGGTGTTAATCAAAACTGTAGTAGCTGCGATATTTTCTCAAAGAAGAAGACAAAAGTTTTTGTTGTACATTAACTCAAGGCTTAAAATGAATTCTAATAGCAACTAAATTTTTTGGTGGTTTCTTTCTTTTTTCTTCTTTTTTTTTTTTTTTTCATTTTAGCAGTCAGATTAATCTTTTTAAGAGAATTCCCCAATTTTTCATTTTAAAACTGCAACTGGGGTAGACCCCTATCAGGTTAAGAATCAGCCAAAAGGAAAATTATATTTCCTTTCATTTAACAACATGTTCTTTGATTAACTCTCACAATGTAATTTGTACATGAGCATGTTTTCAAATGAATGTCTGTTTCTAGTAAAAAAAATACTAGGAACATTTTAGAGCTTTCCAGTTAATATTCTTTCACTCATTAACAATAAATAGCTTTTTTTGTTGCAGGCTCTTGATGTGAACTAATATTCAGGCTGTTCTGATTATTTATAATTGCATTATTCATTATTAGGATGTTGCTATAAAGCCCTTTGTTGTGACATTGAAAATCTGCAAATACATATGTGGGGAAAAAAGCTCCAGAGGGCAGACTTTGGCCTGTTTAGCAGTTCAGTTGACAGAATCCCTTGGGAGGCAGTCCTGAAGGGCAAAGGGGTCCAGGAAGGTTGCACACTCTTCAAGAAGGAAATCTTAAAGACACAGGAGCAGGTCATCCAAATGTGCTGAAAGATGAGCTGGCAGAGAAGACCCACCTGGCTGAGCAGAGATTTGGCCGGAACTCAGGGTAAAAAGGAGACTTTAAGGAGGGGCAGGCAACTCAGAGGGGCTACAAGGATGTTGTGTGTTTATGAAAGGACAAAATTAGAAGGGCCAAAGCCCAACTAGAACTTACTGCCGGAAAAGACTAGAAGGTGTTTCTATAAACGCACTAGCAACAAAAGGAGGGCTAAGGAGAACCTCTATCCTTTACTGGAAACAGGAGAAAACATCATTACAAAGGCTGAGGAAAAGGCCAAGGTATTAAGTACCTCTTTGCCTCAGTCTTTATTCATAAGACCAGTTGTATGCCCGTTATCTGTCCATTCCCTGAGCTGGAAGACAGAGATGGAGAGAAGAGTGAAGTCCTCATAACCCAAGGAGAGAGTCAACAACCTGCCACACCTTGTACACAGGTTTTAGCTTGTTTCAGACAACATCTGGCAGTCAGCTGACTGTTGTCTAAATAATTCAGCTGGAGTTCAGCTGTGCATAGTGATATGGCACAGCACCTATTCCTAATCAGTAGATAGTGATAACAAAGTTATTCACCATAGGGTGAGCAGTCCATGAGTTAGAATAAAAGCACAGCATGTAGAGCAGAACAGGTAAAAAAATGTAGAGGAGAACAGGCAGAGGTGAAGAGCAGATGCCTGATGCTGTAATCACAAATCACAGCGGTCAGTGGCTGGTCACTTAGTAAGCTGAAGACACCGTCAAGGACAACAAAGAGAACACAAAACGAGGTAAGACAGAATTGGAAACCAGTGAAGAAAGACCTAGTGAGACAATCTTTCTCAAAGCAGCTTGGTAATTAGCTAATTGCCAGTTTATCACAAGCATCACTTTTAGATAAGTGCTAAGAATACACACAAATACTCTTTGCTAAGCAATGTAGATATGTAAGACTTGTTAACAACATTAGAGATTATGAAAAAACTTGGTTTAAAACTTCACTGAAGGTGGGTTTAGGTATTTAGACTAATTTCCCTCTTTACATATATGTGTATCTTGTTACATTTGAAGCATGGCATTTTTGAGCTACCAGAAAGCAGAGGAATTTGTCTGTTTTGTATTTTCATTAGACATTTTAATTACTTGCTACACTATTCACAGAACTTTTACTCCTCTAGTTCAGAAAATAAGAGTCTAATTTTTTGTGGGTTGATGGCCATCCTAAAGACTGATTATGGAAGAAGCCCCAACATTTTCTAGGATACAGGTTCTCTTATTTTTTTTAAATTGTTCTATATATTTGACTAAGTTTTTCACTCAATGGTAAAAGAGTTTGAGGTAACTTTGACTGTCATGGCACCAGATATATGAGTATCTTTCACACTGCTTATGCAACATAATACCAAATGATACAGAAACACAGACATCTTTTTTTCTACTACTTCATCATCTATATTTATAATTTTATTGGTCCCTAACCCAATAATATTAGCTGTTCAAAAAGTAGCTTGATATCTAGTTATCAGTGTTTGAATGTTTCGATTTTCCACACAAACATTAGCCAGCTACACTACCTCAATGGCATCACCTGAAGTTGAATTTTAGCAGTTAGCCACAGAAAACATGGGAGCTGCTTCCTGTGAACAAACTGTGTGATTCAGCTTGAAAATCAGAATGAAATGTTGCTTCCCAAAAAACCCTGGATTTTCACTTTATGTTGTCATTAGTTTTAAAAACAATTTGTTAGCTTTGTGGTAGTTTTTCAATCAGGAGTTAAAAGATTGATTACTTCTCAGTGGTTTTTTTTGCTGAAGTCTCTTCTCTTATGTAGCTTATCTTGAAACTCTAAGACCTACTGTCACCTAGGATAAATTACCACAGTTCTACCACACTGAATGCAATTGGGCAAACTATCCAAGAGAAACTTAGGCCAGAGAATTTTTATAGACAGGTTTTATATCACCGTATTTGAGAATCATCGCCACATTTTTTACTTTGCAGCTTATAATACTTGACACTGAACAAAGCCAAATCCATCCAGAATCCTATCTCTTACACTATGCAACACCAGCTGCTTCATGAAAAGGCCCAAAGGCAGTTGCTATGTTTTATACTCTTTATCACTCTGGTCACGCTCCCTTACATTCAGATACTGGCTTAAAATTTGCCATGACTTGTCTTCCTTGTAATACTTCTTTTTTGGCTCTACTCAAGAGTATAACTCAAGATGTTACTCATCTCCGATTGATAACTGAGGTATGCTACATTTATACCTTCAGCAATACCCTGTGTCATTCAAAACTCTATTCAGAATTCTTCAAGAGTTTTGAAATGGCTAACTTTCCATGGCTGTTTCAACTTAGAATATCTATAAATCTACAAATCTACCATATCTTTGTTCATTTGCATTCAAATGGCGAAGGCGAACTGGTCTCGTGTAACAACAGCTTTATTATCTTTATTAGATAGCTTCTGTACTTCCTCTGATTAATCTCAAAGGCAATGAATCAAATCTACAGTTATCTGTCCCTGGTATTCAATTGTTAGCTTCCTTTCCCTTTAGTGACAGTTTCGTAGTTACAACATTTTACATTTCCCACCATCTGGATTCATCCAACTAGGCATTTTCTGAGCCTAGGACTCTGCTCCTTAAAGGTTTTCTTTGACTACTTTAAAATAAGTGTTCTACGTAGTTTTCCATTTAAGTTTTTGATGCTTAAATCCCCCATCTTAGTAGCTCTTTTGTAATCCTACCAAGCAAAATGAAGAGTTTGATATCTTTCTTTTGCTTTCAGTTCACTAAATTTATTGAAGGCCTGTTGGCTATTAAAATTCTATCACTGAGTGAATCATCTGCCCTCTGTATTTTAAGCAGTTAGACTTAGGTGTCAGTTTGCATTTTGATTCATTAGAAGAAGAATACAGTAGCACTTTTTTGCTGAAGATCAAAACCAAGTGTTAGATCTAATTTGAAAACGACAAGGGACAGCAAGAAAAAGATAAATTAAATGACTCATTAAATTTTAGTTGTAACAGGTAGTGACCTGCAGTGTTCACTATTAACCAAATATAAGCATTATGCTAACCTATATGCATACAAAGTTCAGTTAAAGCAGTTTGAAAAAGTTCTGGAAATTAAAGCCTTCATTGACCTGTTTAACCCAAAGTCATCCATCATTTATTAACTAAAGAATTAAACAGTCATAGAAGATTGCAATAGTTCAAAATTACATACATTAAAATATCCTAATCTGCAAATAAAGAATATTTCAGGCAGTCTCTGGCGTACATTTCTCCAAGTTGTCTGCTACCAGGCAGACTTCGTCACCATTTTCAGAGACATACATTTTCTTTTACAAAAAGGCAAAATACTGTTTTCCAATCATTAAAGTGAAAATATCTTTGCAAAAGATCTTCATATCCAGTACAACTTCTTTGTACTTTTTCAGCTGTTTCTCCGTGTAAGAGCAGTGGCTAACAATGGCTCAACTTTCGTTCAGCATTTAAAAAAAAAAATCAATTGTTCATAGGCCACTAGTATTTTTCCTTCCTTCAAGCTGTGTCATAGCCCATAAAGAAATAATCCATCACTGCAGTATATTTTCTTCACAGCTCTGACAATAAATTCCTCATTTTATTCTCATCTTATCCCAGGTAGCTCCACTGCCTTTGCTGGAGTTACTCCTGATTTTCACCCACTGTCAGTGAAAGCTGAATCAGGCTGAAGAAATAGCCACTGCCATGTGCACTCTATGAAGTGTTTCTATGAATCACAAAGTATTTTAAAAGCTTTGTATCCCTTGCTTTATTAATTGAAGAACAGTTCATCTAGGATTTCATTTTCAGCCCCAAATGGTCCTTTTAATTCAGACGGACAAGACATGCACATACATTAGTCATGCATTAAAAAGCTTTCACATTTGTAGAGCTGATATTAACTCTTTGCATACTGTGATTTATTTTGATTGACATGAGCTGCTCTAAATTTCTTGTCACAAAAACCAGTGGCAGACCAAGCCTAATACTATAACGGAAAGATTATGCTACATGAAAAATAAACAGGGATAAGAAAATTCACCATAAATATTTATGTCTTTATACTTGCAGTTTTCTATTTTTATAAATCCACTATGTCTCACCAGAGTTCTTTAATACATTATTTTAATTTCAAACATCCTATTTGAAAATTCAAGCATATGTATGATTCAAAGTAAGGCCAAGCTGAATTCATAGATTGTCATTTATAATACAATAATTCATGTGGAAAAAAGAGAGGTAGTAGGAAGATATACACTTCTATTTAGAAGAGGCTAGGATTTTAATGTTTTAAGAGATAGCATTGACCATCATCAATCTGAAAGTCAATGCTCACTTGCCAAATGCACTGTAAACTTCGATGATCTGAAGAGTGAGGAATCAATGCATAAGGCCTTGCATTTTCATGATAATTTATGGTAACTAAATGCAAACTCAGTGTAGTATGTTCTGATTCAGACAAATAATATTTCACATAAAAGTAATACAATTTTATCTAGAAAGTAAGCTACTCTGCCTTGCAAAACACCTGTACTGATATTGCTCACAACCAGTAAGAGCTCAATGTGCCCAAGACAGTAATGTCCTCTCCTTGTGCTTAGATTGTAGGATGCTGGAGGAAAAGGTGTTTGCTCAGGACCCAGAAACACCATTCTTTGCAAGTGTGGTGCAAACAAACACTTTAGGGGAAAAAAGATCTGACCAAGTTTTGCCAAGGGTGACTCTGAGTTCCTGAAAATGCAGAAAGCAAATTCCCTAGTTATTCCAGGCTGGTATATGCATTTTCTTCTCCTATCCATGTTATGAAAATTCTGACAGCTATTGCAAAGATGGTACCAAGATGCTGGCAAACATCTCTCTCACTTACAGGAGCATTATTATCATCTAGAAGATAAGAAGAAATCAAAGAGAATGAGGGCGTAGGGGATAATCCCAATTAAGTAAACAGTTAGTGATTTCATAGGATCTTTAGCAGTGCATTGACTTTGGGGATTCATTTTTTTACTTTTTTATTTTGTTAGGATCCTGTTAACTAAAGTTTAACTAAGCAAAAAAACCCTTTTTTTTCTTTTTAAGTATCAAGCAATTGCTTGATACGACAGAAAAATAAATTACAAGACTACTAAGAATAAAAATAAATTACAAGCCTAATAAGACTAAAGGGATTTAAAGATAAATGTTTTGTCACCTGATTTCTGATCCAGTGCGGTGTTTGGGGTCACAAACTCTTTGCACAATGGAGGAGGACAGTAATTTCTTTTTTCATGTTTTCTTTTTGGACAGAAAGGAGTGCTGAGAGCTTCACAAAACTGCCTGGCTCTTCAAGCAAGAGACTCAAGGAAGAAAACACTAAACACTGTTAGATCTGAAATTAAGTCACATAATTTTGCAGAATGCGGTGAGATGAAGCTCTATGAATTCAAGAAAAAATGGATTTAAAAACAGCAAGCTAAAATGAGAATTGACCATTTAAGAGCACAAAACAGCCTCAAAGGAGATGCATCTTGCCATGCCCTGTAGCTAGTTGTGGGGAAAAAAAAAATTCTTGATTACATCAGTGCTGTTTATACAACTCTAATGTAACAGATTTAGTCATTTGACACAATGATGTTCCAAACTGCAAAGTCTATATGGATCAGACACTAGTTTGCATTGTTTTTGGCACCAGATTCTGAAGGAACCATGGAAAAGTAACCTGGAAAAAATTCCTGATAGCATTAAACAGCTTTATGGCTTCAGGTCCCATTAAAAGGCCTTAGGTCCTATTCTTCATATTGGACAGCCTGATGTCAGAGAGCCATGTGTAAATCCATCTAATAGGATTTTTAGTTAAGTAGATCAAATTTTATAACTTCAGTCTCTGCCAGAGAGTGGATTTTTCTTTACAAGTCAGATAACTTTTTAGGCCTTCAGAAACTGCCTCTTTACTACAAATGGAGCAGAGAACCAGAAAGAATTTAGTGTCTTGTATCAGACAGTTCTTTCAGACATATCAATTAAGGTATTCTGTTATTATCATAGGCAATGTGATATAACCCCTTACTACTAAATGCAGTGGCCAAAGGGGATGTGATGTGGTATTTATATGCAATTCCTATGGCAGGACAAGTCCAAGGCAGAGCCACTGACATGTGAATGCCAAAATATTAGGAGCCTGTATGCATTTCTACAAAGAGGTTTGCCTTTTGCCACACTACACTCTCAGAATTGCCACACTGGTATTTAGGGATGCTGTTGCAAGCTGTCAGAGTTGTCCTTCTTTCCAAACAGTAGACAGAAGATGTAGGCTGCAGAAATAGAAACAATGAGCTGCAGAACTGTTGCCTCAAAGTCTTCATACCCAATGAAAAACCAACAGCACTGCAGAGCACTGGAGGCAAGGATACCATGCAAATATGAAATAAGGTTCATTAATGATGTGTCGTAGAAGAGAGACAGGAGAGAAGAGAGGGGAGAAGCTCAGAGTGCATCATCTTATGCTAGTTCTCCAGGTCACCGAGGAAGGAAAACTCAACACCCAGCCAAAGCAAGCCATTGGTAAATGCAACAGGAATGAAAGGTGCTGGGAGCAGAAACAGGTGCCACAGTTCACCAGAGCATGATCCACTCCTTTGCACCTGCTCTGCACACAATTCATACAGTTAGTAGAGATCTCTGGAGACTGAAGGCCAAGTTTTCCTCCCGACACAAAAAATTACACACTTTTAAACCTAAAAAGAGAGCTTTTTAGCACTTCTTGAAGGCATGGTACTAACTGAGCTACCCCAAAGCATCCTCCACTATTAACTTTTGACAGTTCATCTTGATTCTTTAAGATCTTTGCTTTTGTTTTTAAATGGAGCAAGAAGGATGAAACAAGATGAAAGAAACAAGTCAAATCCACATTGCTGTGGAAAGTTGCTGTTGGAGATATAGTAGGCATGTATATTGCAGATATGATCAGTTGTGGTTCAGGTTTAGTAGTTTTTCCCTGTTAGTTTAACCTCCACTCAAACCCTTCAATTGTTTCGACTCTTCTGGTTTTTAGTCTGAAAACCAAAAGCTCTGCTCTAATACACGGATGTCCTCAGAGGGGCCAATGTCAGCCGTGGCACAATGGGCACAGGGCTGAGCCCAGCCAGGGGCTCCCCTCCAAGGTTGGGGGGGTCCGGCATGGGACACCACAGAGGAGCCACAGAGACAGAGACTGCACTGCCCTGTCCCAGCTGTCCTCATGGGCACGAGGGGAAGGCTGTGGCCACTCGCCAGCTTTGGCTGGAGTCCATCCACTTTGCACCAGCTGAGCTGCATGACATGGACTGTAAAATCTGGCCTAAAGGTTTTTAAACATTTAGAGCTGCAAAGGCGAAAGGGTAGGCTGAAATAATGGTGTGGCTTGCCCTGACACACTTCTCAGCTCTGGGGGTATTAGAGATCCTTCTTATTATCCTGGACAGGAGCTGAAAAATGACATCATACTGGAGAATAGGACACTGGGGTTACTTTAGAGATGATTCAGATCTTGTTATTAATTCTCTCTACTTGGCAGAATGTTTAGAAACTGGCAAAGGAGCATTAGCATTGCTGGCAGAGCATTGTTACAGCTGCACAGGTAGAGAGAACTCAGCAAAAAACTCTTTCCAGCCTGGTGAAAAAGGATAAGAAACAGAAGAGCATACTGGTGCCACATCCCAATGATAAAATCATGTGACAAAACTCAAAAGCAGGTCGAATAAAAAACAAACAAGTGTTCCATCACACAGGGTTGCACCATAAAACTGAAGCATGTTATATGTTGATATTTGGCCTCTCTCCACAGCAGATGTCTTTTCCACAGGTCAGGCAGAGAGGGTGAACAACTGATTCAATGGCTAGAAAAATGCTGAGAGAAAGAGGAAAAACCTGGAGATGGTCCAGGGTGTAGTACGTAAGTGTATGTGTAAGAAAGAGAGATAATCTTCTTCACAGTTCTTTCAGCAGGTGTTTATCCTTTTTGGCATCGACAGCAATATTTTGTAGCTACACAGCAGACACAGAGAATAAGACTACTTTCCAAACTTGCAAAGAATAATTTTCCCTTATATGACTTACAACTGCTCCAGTCATTCATAGCTGATGTCCTCCTTCTGCAAACCAACACTATGAAAGTATTGCTGCTTTTGGAATTTACTAAGAAAAACATAATCACCAAGTTGTGTCCATAAGAGAGACAACAAGGTGTTCTATCGGCTTCCTTTAAAAGCTAAGGAAAATGCTTCCCTATGAACACAAAGAGAAATGTCTCAGAAGAAATTCTATGTGCTGTTTTGATGCTAAGATGATAAGAATCATTTAAAGAGCCTGAATAAGACAAGGATCAGTGTACAAGTAAAATTAAAACAATCTCTTCTCTCCCTAACAAATTTTATTTTGATAGAAGAAAATTTTCTTTCCCTTCTGATATGCACAGAGATGTGAGGATGACTGTAAGGACAAAGTCAAAGACAGTTTTCTCACTGTAGCAGAGGTGAACCCTTTGCTGAAATAATTGAAGTAGTTCAGGTTAACTTTTTAGTTAACCACTTCCTCATGTAATAGCTTCAATGCAGCTCTACAAAAACACCAGCTGCTGAACAAAAGGGTATCTAAGCCCTTACTATGGACAAAGCCGAAATTGGGCCTGCCCCAGTAACAAGACCTCTTGTAAGGAGACATGGATTCATAAATCCTGCATGAGCACAAAGTATAGGATCTGTCCTGGGGAACAGAAAAGCTATATAACATTAGATGTTTAAACCCAGTGGCCCAATTCCTTCTCAGTACAGGATGTGGTCAGTGGGTTATGCTGAGGTGCTCTGAGGATCTGACCCCGCATTTCCTTACATGTGAAAATGTTTCTCACATCTCTGATGAATTAATGCATTTACACTAACTGCATTTTCCAATATCCCAGTTTCTGCATTTACTAGAAACATTTTATGTTCAAAACAAATTAAAATATTGTTTGCCTTCTTCAGTCTCCAAGTAATGCTTACAATTAAAATATTGTGTACCTTCTTTTAGCCAGCTTGGATTTGAAGTGAACTGTGTTTTTTAATAAAACTGTATCACTTTATGCTAAAATAAGTAACAAAAAGGCAGAGAAATACACTGGATTTTCACGTATTTTGGGTAGATTAGGCCAGTTATTCTGAAAATTAAATGGACACTTCATACCAGCAATATTTTCCAGTGATCTCTAGCCTCATTAGGCATTCTCAGTACACCCAGAAGAGTAGTGTAAATAAAATACACTGTTTTCTGATGAGCTTTGATGAGCAGATGTTTGGGGGTTTTGTTGATTCATGTCTGGGATGTTTTTAAAACTTTTCTGCTTGTGCTCCATTTCCTGTTGAAAGAATTCAGAATGACCCAGATGAAAAGAGACAATTGTGACTGTGTCTGCCTGGATGTCGCCCAGGCCAGCAGCTGTGCAGTGGCCACCACAACGTGCCTGACTTGCAGGAGAAGAAATTATGTAATCTTGTGTTTAGACTACTTGTGAATTCATCTTTTGGTACAGATTAAATACTGCACCTCTATGCATTTCCTATGATCACTTGTCTGGAAGCTTGGAAGTGCAGTTGAGATTACAAGAGAATGCATTTGGTGAACTTCTCCTTTTGCTGTTTGGTGATTCATGCACATGAAAACCATACACATTTTTAGCAGAAATAAAGTAAGTAAATAAAAACTGTAATTCTTTCTCATTCTAAAATAATTTGATTTGGACTAAAACCAAAAATAATTGATATCTAGTTTTGTTTCGGGGTTTTCTTTATGTCTTTTGTTTCATTCAAACTGGAGTGTTGATGCATTAAAATATATTGATAATTATTTGTTCACCCTGAGACAAAACTGCCATTTTTTCACTATGACAGCCACAGATTAATTTTAAGTCTTATTACATGTTTGCTTTTTCTAGTTTTTCAAGCTAAAAACTGTGATCTGTGATAACTGTAAATAGCAGAGATAGAAATAAATGGCAGTGGGATGCTCCCAGACTCTAAAATAATGTGTAAGAACTGAAAATGGATCAAGCTTACTGGAATGTACTGACAGAACTGGAAAATGTGGCAAAAGGATTAGAAGAAGGTGTAGGAAAAAAAACCCAATATAACTTATCAAGGAGGAAAAGAAAAGCAGAATCAAGCCAATAAATCTGGGCAAATATGTGAAAGCAGGAATGCAGAGGTAGATCCTGAGATGATTCACAAGATAATGCAACTGAAAATAATTAAAGCTCCCTGAAGCAGTGGAAATGTGAACAACAAAATAGCTGAGTTTTGGGAGGCCCTACCAAACAGAGTTTCTGAAGGTACAGAAGATAAAGTTGCTACCACAGATTCAGAACCCGCAAGGGGATATTCTGATAGAGAGGAGAAAGGAAGTTTTTCTTCTCACAAGGGGTAATGAAGAGATCACGAGAGAAGGATGCATCAAGTGGGGGGTTTAGAGGATGTTTCACAGAATAATAGAAGTCCTGTGCAAAAAGGCACACTGTGAACGTCACCGTTGGCTTCAGAACAGAGATTTTCATTCTGCCTCAAGATCAAGTGCATGTAGCTGCATTAGGAAATACCTGGCAGAATGCTTTCCCTATTTGAGAAACTGGATGTGAAATCAATCTAGCAAAAGGCACAAACGAAAAGATACTTACAACGACTTACTGGTCTTTTAAAACACATTTATTAAACACTTCAGAAGAAGGATATTATTTTCTGAATAAAACAATTACTTGATAGAATTGGCTGGGAGATTTTTTCCCTCACTCTTTCCTTGAAAAGCTAATATTGAAAGGTTTTTCATGGGAAAAGGCTATTTTACATGAGTTTCTTATTTTGAATTGTTTTAAAACAAAATAATGGAGATGATGAGACATACTAGTTGAAGGTTGTAAAAAAGTTTGGCTTTAATACAATGCTTAATGAGAATGAAAATACAAATTAAAAAGAAAATATAATCTAATATTAATGCTAGAATATTTTTCAGTAGCATGATTTGAATTTGTAAAATTGAAGATTTTTGATATTTAAATGACTTCAGCTGTTCTGCATCCAGACAAAGCCTAATTAATATTAGTCATATACACACACACATATATATATATATATATAAAGATGAAAATTCACCCACACCATCATAAGTAGATTGCACATAAAAATAAGTGATAGATCTGTGATTGGGATAGTCACTTGTGTTTAAGAGTCAGGTTCATTACCTGTTTTGTACTCTAAATGTAAAGTGTTTAGAATGTAAATTTGGCAAAGCTGCCTTATTTTTACTACCAGTAGTTAAAGATTCTTAAAAGAGTTTTGAATAATTTAGATCTATTTGAAACTCTCCTTATTCCATTATATAAAGGAGAGTACCTTGTTTTTTACAGGAAGGGTATCATTGAAGACAGGAATATCACAATGCTTTACTTTTATCAAGTATACTAACTTAGAAGACTGTTTTCTTTCCACTTGATTTATTCATACATATCAAATCATTTTATAAGAGGCATCTGCAAACATTTCTCTGGTATGAGAGACTTCTTTGAATACCAGACTTAAAAAATTGTTGCTTATTATTTTTCTGTGATTAATACTTGCTTATTATATTATGTACACTTGACATTTTTTATTTAGTTTTCTTATTCTGAACTTATTACAAAGGAAATTTGGCTCCAATACCTTTTAAGAAATAAAAGGATGTATTTAGCACCTTCCCAAGCTCACTGTCCCATGCTGACTGGACTCACCCTTAGGAGAGGGATGATCTCAAATGCAAGTCCTTATTCCCAAGACAGTTTATTTTTTCCCAGTGAAAGGTCATCATAAAATGCATACTTTTTCCAGGGACCTACACTAGCAACCAGTTTTGTACTCACAACCCCTCTCTTTGGTGACACTTCCATCATTTTGTATGCCCACATCTTCAAAACCACATTAAATGTTCTGCTTGCTGTTTGCAGATGAAGTCACAGTGGAACAAAATGTATGCCCCTTGTCCAAAGGAAAACGTCCTGCAGCATCCAGGTGTGCATTAATATTAAAACCCACCAAGGTAGTAGTACAAAAAAGGGATTTTGAGGCCCCAGGATTAAAAGATCCTTTGGTAACTCTCTTTCCAATTGCAAAATGCTAAATACCTCAAACATGCATTGCAATTTTGGTAACAGAAGCAGCTGCTAATGCTGTTATCTGTAAGTACTAGTGCAGGGAAATTCCCTGTACAGAGGCAGAAATAGAATCTGTAGCACTGTGATAAGCAGTCAATCATTTTAAAAGGATGTCTACACTTCAACCACCCATTTTGGAATTGACCAAAGACAAATTATTTGTATAAATATGTATGCAAATAGGATTCAGCTGTAATTTATAAGGGAACCACATAAAATATATTCCATTTACAGGGAAAATACATCTCAGAATAGTGAATATCTAAATTCATTGGAATATGCTTTTTTACAGAAGCAGAAAATGTACCCATAAAATCATAGATTGCACAGATGATAGAATGACAGTTCAATCAGCTGAATTAAGAACATGCCACTCCAGAAATCCCTTATATACAAACACAGATTTACTCTAAAGCAGAATCACCTTTACGTCTGGCTCCAGCTCTGGAAAAGTGACTCACACCACACAAGGGATAAATGTCTCACAGATATGTCAAGGAGGGATCATGAAGAATTAAATTAGCCCTATACATTTTGATTCTTTTTTAAACATTAGGTGCATAAAAAATGGAATAGTATGTCTTGATATTTCTAAGTCTACATCATGTTTATTTATTTTTATTTTAAAAAAGCCTGCTTTATACTCTATTAAAACTTGGAACATTCATCCACACATAGATAATACTCTCAAAAGACAAGCTAATTTTTCTAACTAAAAATGCATTTAGAAACAACTTGGCACCAGTATTTGTTTTACATTCAGTATTAAACTGGCACCACGTCTGGTCTCTGGCAGCATTGACTATACTCCCCTTTGTTTGCTACCACTCCGTGCTCCAGCACTGAAGCCAGCACCTGTGGCCATATAAAAGGCTACGTTCAGCAGCTGCAGGACTCGGATGTCCATACTGAAAGGAATTTCTAAAGCATAAGCATTTGGATGTGTGGCTGGCTTCCTCGTCTGAGTCTTTTCAAGGCCTCCTTTGGCGGCCCACGCTGCTGGGTGCTGTATCCATCGACTGTCTGCAGTGTTACCACTGGCCAGGGTGTAGTGGTGACATAGCACAGCCTTACACGAACAAAAGATGCTCTTGGTGATGCTGATGTAAGGCTGCCTTCACTGAAGGTAGCTTTTTGCAGGGTTTGTCAAACGTGATACCACTGATGCAGATATATGCAAAGAGGGGCAACATCTAACCTAAATATTAATATGAAAGCTAAACACTATTGAAACATAACACAAATTTCTGCTTAACACTTTGTTCTCTGACACTTTGCTCCCTCTTAACACTTTGCTCTTTGATCCACAGAAAAAATGAACACAATTCCAATCATTACATATATAAAACACCTCCTCTTATTTGGGTGGAAATAATAAAATGAGAAATGTGCTCAGAGTTGCTATTTGAAACTCATAAGAGCAGCTGAACTTAATTCTATTATTCAGAAAATCTAGAACAAAAATGCCAATACATAAGCCTTTCTACAGAAAAAATGGTATGAAGTTGCTATTTTTCTTAAATGCAGCATAACATCCTTGTGTGGAAAAGCTCTTAAGCAAATGGAAACAGACATTCAGAATTACAGACCATACTGTCCCTGCTCTCAAGTAAATACAAAATGTGTGTAAAAACCAGATAAAATGACATGTTTTCATTTAAAGGAATGTATTACACATGCAGGTAACAACAAATTAACTATTCTCTAATTCTCTGATATCATTAGAACAAGCCATTGGAAGTTGCAATGTTATTTACATTTGGATGTTGGAATATAAAAGCATATGGAAGTTACAGGGGTAATCTTGTATTACACATGTGCAAAACTGAGATAAATGCTACTGAGAAAAGAACTTAGCTCTAAGGATTCTACAACACTGTCACAAACAAATCATTAGAAAGGGCAGAGACGATTCACTGGCACAGCAACTTAAAAAGCAATATTTGAAATTATCATGAGTCTCTTGTCTTCTCCATGGCAGCCACTAAGTCAGAATAAAGGAAAGCAAATTTTTCTGATAGGAATGTAACAAGCAGCAGTTTATTTCATGTTTTAGGATTTATGTACTTCTATGGTATTTGCATATTAGACTGCACTCCATGTTCTGAGTGTTTAGCCAGAGGACCAAACACAGAGAAAAATTCTAATGCAGCACAGTTTGAGCCACATGGAATACCAAGGTCAGGGGACTCATCTGTACATTTGATGATCAGCTTTTGACTCCAATACCTACCTACATTTTTGTTAATTTCAACCTTGATCTAATCTTCACACTTCAGTCAGCAAGAGGAGCACTTTTGCTAAATAAAGCATTCTGAAATCTCTTGGAAGATTTTTCACATGTAGTAAATTAAATGATGACCCTGCTGATTTACCAGCATTGCTTCTCTTTAGTGGTATGACAAGGGAAAGATGGAAAGTCACAGTATCATTACTAATGCTGATTTTAGGACCCTGCTGTGTTTTAGTTTCACATGTGCATTTATTACCTGTATTTTCGAGCTGCTATCACCTGCTGAGAAGATGAGGATGAGCTGGCTTTTTGCTGGCATAATTATTAATAAGCTAACACTGGCAAAACAAAATTTGCTGCAAGCCAATTACGGATGGATAAAGCACACTCCCCTATTTCATTAAAAACATGTCATTTACTGTTACTGAGTACAGACAATAGTAGATCATATGAAAAACTTACTGCAGTTCTCTAAATTCATATTTGACAAAACATTTTTTTCTCTGTTTTGTATATCGGTTCAGACTGGTCTGCATTAAATTACAATATAACTTTGGTAAAAAAAACAAACACAGTGGTAGGTGTATCCCAATATGTGTGACATAATTCACTGCTCACGTAAGAGTGTTTGCTGAAGACAAACAGCTTTTTATCAGATCTAGTGAGGAATATGGAAAAGTTCAAACCTGCAGACTGTGATGTTAGAGCAGTCTAAAGGCTATGAGAGCAGGTACTGGATGCTGTTTTTTCTATCAGTATTTCTTCAATGTCATGACAACACTGATCTTCACTTCACAAAAGTTTGGTACAAAACTGCATGATGAAAGTAAGAACCTTCCCTTTTTAGCAGACCCACTCATGAACTTATGTTTCTTTTTTATTGACAAACATTTTGCTAAAGACAAGTAGGATGAAAGATTCATACTGTGGGAATCCTACCAAATTCTTTCTGGTGACAGTAATAAAAAAAGGGCCCAAGACCAAGTGGATGACTGCAAATGAACAAAGTCAGATTCCCAACATAATCTTCTTTACAATCCAAGACATAACTTGGTTTTTCAGGCTTACCTGTGACATTATTCTAGAAGTTTAAGGCAAGAGTGATGTAGGTTTGGGCTTAACAGTGCTATGCAAAATATGCAGAAAACAATTAATAAGCAAAGGGCACTGGGTGTGAAAACCATCTTTTTTTCAGTATTGAGTTGTAAGGTCACCTGCAATTTGCTTTTTATTAGCAACACTTGGCCCTTTTAACTTATTTCACAAATAACAGCCTTGACTCAGTACTTTTATCTACATAAAAATGTAAGTTATATGTTTATATCATTCCTGACTTTAGTAAGTTTAGCTTTTTCAACTGAGGTATTGAAATAACTTTACAACTTGCTATTATATTACCACTACTTTAACTAGTGAGACATTGAAAAACTTGTTCAGAAGTGCAGTAAAAATATCGAGCAAAGCTTGATGTAGGGTCAATTCTTTCAGCAGCTAAATGCCCAGCTAATAATAACTTAAGTTTTTGAGTACCATTTTATAATAATAATCCTTCGACCTAATTTTACAGTGTTTTTATCTAGATCACTTAGGATATTTTTGATCTGATTTTTGAATAATAGAACACAATAAATGTTTTACAAAGGCTATATATATATATGTATAATTGAATAGAAATAACATATTATTGAAAGTTGCTCCATAGTAGTAAATTAAGAAAATTATCTTTTCAGTGTCCCAAGTACTGTGAAGAAGCCATTCCCAGCTTCCTAGAGAAATCATGGCAACTACATAAATAATCCTGAAGCAGTAACAATTTTACTCAATTGGTAAGAACCTCATCAGCTTATTTCAACCTGACTGAAATGTTTTTTTCTAGTAACACTTTGAATCTGCCTACATAATTCTATCTTGCCTACATCTCATCATGTACAAACAATTAATCTTTGCTCCTTCACAGTCCTACAGTTAAAAAAACCAAAACAAAATCTCCATTTGTAAAGGTTTTTTTCTCCTTGGTTGTGTCTTTTTTTGTGGGTTTTTTTGTTTGTTTGTTTTGGTTTGGGCTTTTTTGCTGGTTTTTTGTTTGTTTATTTTTTTAATATTCTTTCTCTTCAGTGGACTCTTGAAACTTGTATCTATATGTGGTGGTCAGTGATCACAGTGCCAGCAATGGATCCTTGTGCTACATTTATACTGAAGGCCCTTGTTATAGCTGAAAACAGTGTGTGGTGCTTTAAAAGGGCAAGGAAAAAATTTATTGAAAATGTTTGATGTTTTCTTTCACAGTGGAAATCTCAACATGTGTCCCAGCAGCATGGCCAGCCGGGTGAGGACAATATTCAGCTTTCATGTCTCACATGCAACGTTCCTTTTAGAAATTTCAAAATAACATCTACTTTATATGGCACAGTATGGCTTTCTGTACTTACACTGTACTTATGGCTCACCACAAATCCTGAAATATATCCCATGATATTAACTCTGAGACAGTTACTCTGCACTTTGATTCTTCCCTACTATGTTTAGCCTTAATACCACTTTATCACATTTCACCTTCTTGAACTATCTATTTGGCAGATCATTTTGAACCCTGAACCCTTTCTGTACCACTCATACCTTGGCCAGGCTCATTAACACAAAGCATTTCTCTGTGCTGTCATGCAAATTCAAAGACAAATCCCTTGCATCTCAGCTGATACCTGCTCTTACTTTTTAAAATATGTTATTAGCACAAATTTAGGGGTTATGGTTACTACTTTTCAGATTGCCATGTTGTAGTTGAACCTCTATTTTCTATTTTTTTTTCTGTGAGAAAATCAACCCCGAGGCAGTATCACTGGAGGTACTAATCAGGGATACACCAAACCTAATGGTTCCTGCTGAGCCAGATGCTCTGCCAAAGCTGGAAATTAGATTAGCCTGATAAACTGATTGTACATAATCTCCCTCAAAATAAGTGGGAAAGCTTTAAATTTCCTGTACCATTATTTGCCTTCTCCAGAAATCTTCTGTTCTCTTCTGGGACACACTTATCCTCCACACGTTCTTAGAGACAAAAGCCTAGAGATTGCTACTTTGTGTACTGTAGAATTAATTCTATCAGGCCACCAGTACTTGTATAAACCTTCTGCCAGGTTTAGATTGTCATAGAACAGTTCCAACTTTAAAGCAGTTGCTATTAAAACACTATCCAGAAATGTGGGAACATTAAATTTACCTTGTGCACAGTGAGCTTATTTTCCTCATCTGCAGCCATGACTGAGTTGGCTTTATGAACATGTAATTAAAAGGTGTGGAGGGAAAGAAAAAAGCATTAACAAGGTACATAAGCAGGCTCACATATGATGCCCAATTTCTATAGAATATAACTATTTTACAGTCCTTGCCTCTAGTGAACCAACTGCTAGGCCAGCTGGTAGCTCTACCCTTTGCGCTCCCCACTTTAGTCACAGCCAAGGACTGAAAACTCTTGCTGGGAAACACAGCTGAATTCAAATGGATGCTGACGTTCTGTGAATGCAGTTTCCAGCTTGCTGGCTGCCATCCTCCCTGGTGCCCCATGTGTGCCCATGCTGCTCTGCAGTCCCTCTGCCACTCTCCATCCTGGGACCCCTCAGTTCTGGGTAATCCCTGCAGTTTAACTAGCAACTTCAGCCATTTCAGCTCTCAAAAAAGGCTGCACAGGGTGTGAAAAACTAATACTGACCTCTTGTAGAGTCAGTTCTTGCACCGCTCAAGTCTATATTGGATATTGGCAGTGCTAGGTTAATGGCTGGACTTAACCTTAAGGGTCTTTTTCAACCAAAACAATTATATGATTTTATTCTTAAACAGCTTCTCATATGTCACACAAACTTCTCCAGCCTTCTTCTGTGGTTTCAGGATCCAAATTTTTCTTTCTGGTGCCTGAAAATGTTGTCACCAACTAGTGAAATCACACTACAGGTGTACTTGTGCTAGGTCAAAAAATTCCATAGATTCACAGATACACAGCTCCACTTGATTACATGCCTCTTTATAAATTAAATACCTCTCAGTCACAATAAAACAACATCTATAAACTGAATGTTCTTCTGCTCTACTCATTTGGTTTTTTCACATAATTCCCTTTAGAGATGACATCAAATATTACCTGAGCTCTTTTTCCCTGCTGAACTTTCCTTTCCTCCGGGTATCTCAAGGAGGCATGGCTTTTGTTTCAGCCCTTTCCTACTATGCTTTGCATAACTCAAATGAATGTTCTTCAGTCTGGTTTTTTCCTGTCCAGTCTGTGTTCCTGGCACTTTACTGTTACTATTAATTGTATTCAGCATGAGGCCATAATTAAACCTCTTTAAACCTGGAAGGAGGGTAAGAGAAAGAGAAACATATTGAAACAAAAGGACCCTTCAGGCTTTAGCCTTCTGTGTCACTCTTTACTTGCTCACTTTCCCCTGTAAAATAATGACCTGAATTTTCCTTCATCTTTCTCTTAGGTCTAATGCCCCCTGCAAAACCTGCTCTCCTTTTCCATAACATCCCCTGCTAGATGCAATTAATTTTATATTTTTGCCATTCTTCCTAGTATCTTCATTCTGTCACAGGACAGTGATTTTCCACACTGTGACTTTGGCAGAACATCAGAAAGGGAGATCCAACATAATTGCTGAAGCCACCACCTCATCAGGGTTTGTGCAGTCCAAGACTGCTCCAGGGTATAACTCCAAGTGTGGTATGTGGTATGTGGACCCCAAAATCTAAGTTTCCAGAATTCCAACAGTATTTCCACATCCAACAGTATGTGGGAATGACTTAGAAAGATGCAATAAAAGTACATTCCTGGCCCAAACTGAAATGCTAACATAGGTGGCTCCAGCCATAAGGACTGGGGTTCTGCAGGGAGCTTAGGGGCTGTCAAAGAGGTGAACGGAATGTTGCAACAGAGAAACCTACCTTGATAATAGGATTTAATCATTCAGCCCCCAAGAGTGAGCAGCAACTGAGTCACATGCAACAGACCCAAGACGCAAGCAGGACAGAAAGGCTTGAAAGCAGGTCTGAAAAAAACATTCATTTGTCCACCACTGCTGCTGAAGGTTTGCCTAAGTATATTTTGTCATTCTACCTTTTGTGAAGGACTTCTGCCTTTTACAATATTGACAGCTGCTAAATACTGCCTCCTTCACAGACAGCTACTGCGGCAGGCTGGAATTTAGGCTTATTGCTTACTTTCCCCCATAAGAGCTTATTCATAGCTTCCTACTTAAGCTGCAAAGATCAACTTGCAAGCTCACCAACAAAATACTGAGGGGGCTCACTTTCCTTCAATTTGCTTTGATGAGGCTGCTCAGAGAAACAGGGAGACACCTGGCATATAAAGGAAGGATCTCTGACAAAAATCTAGACAAGATTAATTTCTGGCCTCACCAACAGAGATTTCACGACTCAACATTAATGATTTTTTTTCTTTGTACAGTTACTCTGATAGTAAGGTGATGCTTACCTTTTTTTTAAAGTGTATCTCAGGTCCACATTAAAATTTTGTCTTGTGCAAAGGTGGTGAAAATTTACTCAACAATTATGTGTCTTTGCAGTACTCTTAATACCAAAAGATACATTGAATCTTATTTTCTCCTGCATGAAACTGCATCACAATACCTATTCAGAATTTGAGAGACTACCCAATGTAGCATCACCTTAATCCATGCTGGAAAATGTCATTCTTTATCAAAGATGTGCTGATGAGTTCAGAGTGGCCGAGTTCAGTGCCATAAGAATTAATTATTAACCATGCCCTAACAGACTCTGTTCTGAAACTGTCCTTGGTGTGATATCACCTGCTTAAAAATGATGTCTCAATCTAATTAAGTGTGTGAATTTAGATGAGAAAGGTAACTGCAGGTTGTGCACTTCTTTACTTAACAATCCATTGAACCTGTAAGACCACATCTGTAATTATGTGCTTGCTTTCTGGTTACCCATAACTATATCTTGAGTAGAAATACTTTAAAATTCTGCTGTAATTTTCTCTTTCCAGTTACCTAATACATTCTGTAATGCTTCCCAGAACTTCCTTTATGGGTCCAGCAAGTATTAAAAAACATTGCGTTAAAAACAACAAACAAGCAATTATGAAACAATACAAACTCTTTCATTTTCTTCCATTATTCATTTTGATTCAAATTCAGGTATTTGGGCAGCATATCAAGGTAAAAACTCACTAAAATGTAGTGCTTGTATACATGAGAAAATTAACTTCTATAGCCATAATCAAATAATTAAACAGATTTAGTTAGGTCTGTGTAATTCCCTATTTCTTCTGTAGAGTAATTATACTGGAATAAAGCCACTTTAATTCTGGAATAGACTGTCCACATGGGGAACTATATTGAAACAGCTGTAGTAAAATAATTATTTGACTACAGCTATGCTGTTTGCTCCCCCCCTGAAAGCAAGCCACCAACATAAAAATCTTGCCTCTTTTGCAGAAGCTCAGCTATGATGGCTCGGTCCTGTTCCACAAACAAAGACTTTGCCAGCAGAATGAACACAACTCATAGAACACCTTTCACCTCTCAATTCCTCACTGAGTGGCGACATACAGTGATGCACTTACAGGTTTTTACCACTTAAACAGCTCTGATATGTGCTGGGATGTGGAATGGAGACCGTGAGTAGAAAACATACCCTTTTCTGTAATTAACTATATATTTTGTAAAAGTGCAGTCCATCACAGAGGTAACTCCAGCTGAAAGAAGAAGATGGGTTGCAGCAGCGCTCCCTCCCTCTGCTGGCCTGTGAATACCTCGTGCCTGGCAGGTACTGCCTCTGACCTCCACTACTCTGACACAGCCTGAGGACAGAGCCTTTGTCTGCCTTGGCCTTCCAAAGTTTGGAGTTTGAGGCTCACTCTCATCTCAGCTTACACCACTGCAGATGCAGAGAAGTGGCTGTTCCTCTCCACTTCTTTGTACTGCTGTCACTTACAAAGTGAATTGAAGAGAGAATAGAGCTGCAACATTCTGCTTATTGAACTGTGTTTTTGTTTCACTACCATTAGTTTAAAGATTTTGGTATTCTAGACTTACAGCACAGGCTTTGGCTGATCGATTACTTACTATGTGAATCCAATACCCAATTTTTGCAGGCTAAGGAGTTCTTCCTTCAGCCACACAGCTACTCAGTCAGAGATATTTCACCTCAAAGGCCCTCTAAAATTTGGCTCCCCGAGCTCTCAACGGGACATAAAAGTTCACAGCTCCTGCAGAAGAGATTAGAACGACGAAGATGAGAAAGCTGGGTGACAACTCACCTCGGTCTGTGTCATAGAGGAAAACAAAGCGGTTCCATTCATAGTGATCCAGCAGGCTGAGGAGGGCTCCCCGCAGGGACGGCCGCAGCTGCAGCACAAACTGACTCTCGCCCTCTGTGGGGAAACTGGGTGTGATGAGGGAGATGTGCAAGGCGCTGCAGAATGAGGTCAAGGTATGTACTGATCTCTTATCATATAGTCCAAAAATGGCAAAAACTCCTCTAGAATACTGGGAGCAAACTGAAACAAACAAACAAACAAACAGAGTTTAAGTAGAGACAAAATCTGCAAACATGTACTTACACATTCCAACATCCCCAAATTTTTAATTTGAAGATTTGCAATTCTGCCTGTACAGTTACATTCAATTTTCACCACGTGTTTTATTCTGGAAACCAATAAAGAACTAGCTAAATAATATTTCGTGAGTTTCTGATCCTATTCATAGAACACTAAAGTATCTATTGTGGTTTTGCTCTAAAATAAAATTTGAAATAAATAACATGTGTTTTTGCTTACCAGTGAAAAAAATCAACATATACTGTTTTAGCTATAGCTCTGTATCATAGTATCAGGCATCAAGCATTTCCATTACCTTGAACTGAAAAATGTGCACATTCTAAAACGTGAAAATTATCAAAAAAATGTTACAGAGCTTGTAAGTGAAATTTGGACATTTTGAATTGCAACAAGGTAAAACCTTTGCTCCTTTTTAAGCACGGAACCCTTGTAGTATATTAAAACACTTCTAGAGACATTGAGTAAAAACCTACTTCATGAATAATCTTCTTGACTTTAAGAGGGCAGTTTAAGTAAAATGCAGTAAGTCAATGTGACCTGACTTTTGCCCCAACCCTTTTATTTCTACTCTGTGCTAACTGAAAACTAGAAAACAAATGACCTGAATATATATTCTGAGTTTTGATTTGCTCTTGGACTCATTTAAGACACAGGGAAAACTTCTATTGATTTTACCACACTGGGTAAGGATTTTACCGATGTCTGCACATAAAAGCAGGATTATGGGTATTTTCTTGAGCAACTACTGCATTTCCATCAATTCATAAAGGGTCTAATGAAAACCATCCCATTTTTTTTGAAGCATAAACCAAGTTATTAGAAAACGTGTGATCATTAATAGTGGTACATCTCCCAGAATCACAGAAAACAGAGAAAAGAACAGTCAGTTAGGGGACCATCATATCTCCTATGTTTTCCTCTGAGTATTTCCTATGCTCTCCTGTTGTTCCAGATCCTCTCTTCTCAGTCTGTTCTTACATGTTGCCTACACATGGGAAAACTTAAGAGACCCTCCCACTAGCCTGGAGTTCATAGTCATTCTGCATGTGCAGCACACTTAAGGTACAATGTATACCCTTAGCAAATTCAAATCACTTCAGCTTTAATTTTTTCATATTACATTTACTGCATAAAGAGCTGAAAATACAAATGGTGCATTTTTCTCCTAAGACTTGGGTGATTTACCCAGTTCTGATGCCAGAACTGGAGTAAGTAGCTTGAGGGCAGTTTTGTGATTTTATGTTCTCCTCCACTGTTATGCCTCCCATCCTAATGATTTTTACAGCCAGATTTTATATCAATAAAGCTTTTCCAAAGCCTTCTTCCTTTACCTAAGTTTACCTTAAATATACATCTCTTACAAAGCCACTTAGTATTTTCTTTGCTGGACCACACAAAACAGATTCCCACAGACCCCTCAAATGATTGGCTTGTCATTCCACTAATCATCACAGGGAGCATGGCTCTGCTTTCCCAGCTCCATCTCATCTTGCTTAAACACAGACGACTGACATATTGAGAATTTCAGTTAAAGGTTTCCTGCTGTTTTTTACATTATTTCCCCATCTCAACCACAAGATATTTTTTCTTACATATCCTAAGATACAACTGTTTTTCTAAAATCTGAACCTCAGTGGTGGCAGATGATCATGTTGGGATCAAAAGTCTGCTCCTTCTCCCTTCTCGGCCATTTGCAAATGATGAGTTTCTGCTTTGAGCAGAGTATTTTCATTAGTCACTATTATTTGTTTTCCATCATGCCACACATATTTCTGCACTCTTTAAAATTATTTGCTTCTATGCTTACAGTCTTAGTCTGCCGTGCTCGGTGTACTTATCTGCCTCTGCAGCAAATTCCATCATGGTACCCTGACTTTTTATCTCTGTGTCTACTGTAAAATTAGACACCTATGATCTTTCCCCTGTAATTGTGCTTCTCCAGCCTGCTACCTCCTCTTATACTAAAATTATACTAAAATTGCCATCTTCTCTGCAGCTTCATGCTTGTCTTTTGACTCTGTTTGTCTCCATTTCAATAAATCACTTCTCTTAAGAGTGTGTCTACTTTATTACATTCTCTTGGCAACTGGAAGATAGAGACCAATCCTATGCTGTCTACCTCAGTAACTTCTGGTTGCATTTCATGCCATTTTCATTCTATATCCATATTTTAAAGCTTTCTTTTCATCAAAATTTATTCCATAACTTCACTGATCATACATATCACAACTTCCTTAACAGCTCTAGCAAGAGGCGCTTGTTACTGCATCTGCCCTTCAGTAAACCAGTTCTTAAAGAACAGGGAAGAAAGATGTGACTTCTCTGGTCCCATTAGTCATCACACCTCTTTTAAGATCAACATTCTCCTTGAGTGAAAATCAATGTGAAATATCTATTAGTTTTAAATCTCCAACCAGATTTTATTGCTTTTCTGTCCCATCATCAATATAGAACAGCTTCAATTATTTTCTTATTTCCTGTATTTTTATTGAAATACGTAAATGACCTTCTATTGTTGTTTTAATGTCCTTTAAAAGTTTCAATTTTCAGTGGAAGCCCTAACTTAGGCTTTTATTTCTGCAGCAAATGTCCTTTACATCTCTTTTTATTTAAACACAATCTTTCTTATTAATAGTCCAGTTTAAAGACTTGTTTCTTGTATCTTCCTTCTATAATCACTCATTCACTCACATCCTGTACATTATTTTCCTCTGCAAAGGGATTTCTCCGTGTTTTATAAGTATTTCTGTGAGGATATGGCAGGCCTTCTCTATTTTTAAACATAGCTCTGTTCAATTAACTCTGAAATGACTGAACACAAACTTCATGTAAATGGTAGTTACTTAATGTGTTTCATGTTTAGACAAAATCCTTCCTAAAGTTCCTTCTTATTGTACTTTTTTGCAGTTTTACAGGGGCACAGAGTACTTTTTGTAACACATGGTCCTTACAGTAGGAATCCACATGATGAAAAATTCAAGAAATCAATGCCAAGCTGTGAAATTGTACACTAAGTGGAGTTAAAGCCCAAATTCATTCTCAGGATGGAGAAAAAGTCAAACTTGAAATTTCATTAAATAACATAATATGATCCTAAAGTATGTATAACTTAGAGTAACAGAATAGTAATTCTTCATGTTCAAAGCAAAACATCCTGGCCCCAGTCTAAATCCAAATGTGATAAAACATTATCTGAATACCATTAAAGTCCTGAAATAGCCAATCCAAGAAAACTTGTGCTATTATACTTGAGATCAAGACTGAGAAATAACTGAAGAGTGTCCTTCTTTGCTCCTTGATATGAAAAAATGCTAAGATGAGGGTTATGAGACATTTTCTTACTCAGTACAAAACCCACAGAGAGGAAAAATGCCTATGACACTATGGAAAGGAAGCTTAAACATACGCAGAGATGCTGCAACACTCCTGAATCAATTTTACAGTAATCAACAGCGACCACAAAATCAGCAAAGCCATGAGGATTTGCATTCCAACTCACTACTGTTCTCAGAAAATGCCTCCCGGCAAACATGACTACCTGAATTTGCCAATTCTTTTTCCATTTCTCTTACACTTCTAAAGGCATTTTACTTATTAAAAATGCACTAAATTATGCTTGGTAAAACAGCTGCATACTAGCATTCTAAGAAAATTTTCTTCAAGAGCTTTTCCCTAGTAAGTACAAAGCAGTGACAAATACACTTTTATGAGCATACTTTGAAAAATATTGAAAAACAACTTGTCTTTAAACCAGGTATCTCTCCACAGCTGACAACTTACTAGCTGTATTACACATACTATTTTCCCTTGCAGATTTTGTAATGTCATTGGTCTCACCGAAGATGAGATGCATGCGGAGGTCAGACTCATAGAATCATAGAATGGTTTGAGTTGAAAGGGGCATTACAGATCATCTAGTTCCAATATTCCCTGTCATGGCCAGGGACACCTGCCACTAGATCAGGTTGCTCAGAGCCCCATTCTGCCTGGTCTTGAACATCTCTAGGGATGGGAAGTCCACAGCCTCTTTGGGCAAACTTTTCCAGTGCCTCACCACCGTCACAGTGAAGAACTTCTTCCTAATATCTAACCTAAACCGACCCTCTTAAAGTTTAAAGCCATTCCTCCTTGTCCTGTTACTACATGCCCTTGTAAAAAGACTCTCTCCATCTATCTTGTAGGCTCCCTTCAGCTACTGGAAGGCTGCAATTATGCCTCCCTGTAGCCTTCTCTTCCCCAGGCTGAAACCTGGTTCTCTCAGTCTATCTTCACAGGAATGGCACTCCAGCCCTAGGAACAAGTGTCCCACCTCTGGACTGGCTCCACCTGGCTCCTTGTTGTGCAGGAGACCCCAGAGCTGGACACAGCCCTGCAGGTGAGGTCTGAGCAGAGCAGAGCAGAGGGGCAGAATCCCCTTCCTGGCCCTGCTGCCCACACTGCTTTGGATGCAGCCTAAGCTTGGCTTTCTGGGTTGTGAACATTCATTGCCGAGGCACGTTGAGCTTCTCATCCACCAACACCTCCAAGGCTTTCCCCCAAGGCTAGTCTTGATCCTTTCTCCACCCAGCCTGCTCCCCTTGGAACAGACTCCAGAAAAAACACTGCCATGCACCTTAAAAAGCCAATATAGTGTTAATGCAGTAGTTGTAATATGAATTAGATGTGTTCTATTCTAGCAGATTGTACTACGTGGTACTACGATCACTTTAAAAGAATAAGTGACTCACAGGGCCTTCAGTTAAGAGAAGACATCATAATGCCAAAATGGCAAAAATTGTACATGCTGAAGGGTTTACTGAGACATAGAGTCAAGTCACATGGTCTTCTTTCCCTGTAGAAGAAATACTTTCCAAAGCTCCTGCTATTGCTCTAAAGACAAGCCCCTTACTTAAAACACAAATCTTATCTTGAAAAACAAAAAGCAAAAAATTCCAACAACTTCTTATTCCCAAGTTACACCCCTATAGTTTAAATCCTCTAAACAATATATTTACAGAGAATAAGTAGTGTACAGCTGGTCTGCCAACAATGTTAGTTTTGCTCAGTAGCAAACAGGTACCAGGTATAGGAACCAAATATGTAGGAACCTGGGAGACCTTGCAGCCTAACACCAAAGTAACATAAACAGAACCTGCATCAGCCATGACTCACTGTTCCAGGACACAGGTTCTGGAATGAGTATTTTAAAATGCTTTCCCCTATGTTTTCAACTCCTATGTGGGAAGCTCTGGCACAGTTAGCTACTACAGATATGTTGACAGACACACCAATTTGTCATAAAACCACAAACTATGGAAGCGCCAAAACTGAAACACTCAAGACTAGTGTGCCTTGTGGAAGCTTTCAGAGATGAGGATAGTCATTCATTGCTGTCTCTTCCCTTCCTCCTATGCTTTGGATATCCAAACAGGGATTAGGGATTGTGATCAGTCAATGAAAATTTGTGTCTGACTCTCCTTCCTCCTCAGGCTGCTCGCTCAATCCAGCATTGGATACCCCAGGAGATACAGTCCTTTGCCAACTTCTCCAGCACAGGCCCTCACCATGGGCTGCAGTTCTTCAGCAACTGCTACACTGTAGGCACTCTCCAAGAAGCAGTCTTTCAGGAAAAACCTGCTTTAGCATGGGTTTCCCACAGGCCACAATTCCTGCCAGAAAACCTGCTCCTGTGTGGGCTCCTCTCTCCATTGGACCACAGCTCCTGCCAGGAGCTGGCTCCAGTGTGGACTCTCCACGGGCTGCAGCTTCATTCAGGGCACTTCCACCTGCTCTGGCATGGATCCTCCATGGGCCGCTGGTGGATCTCTGCTCCCCCTTCAATCTGCAGGGGCTTCAGGGGCACAGCTGCCTCACTGTGGGCTGCACCAGGGGCTGTGGGGGAATCTCAGCTCTGGCACCTGAAGTACCTCCTGCTCCTCCTTCTGCACTGACTCTGGGGTCTGCAGGGCTGTTCCTCTCACATGTTCTCACTCCACTCTCTCACTGCTCCTGTGCAATGTTTTTTATCCTTTACTAAATGTGTTATTAGAGAGGTACCACAGCATCACTGACCAGTTTTCACCACTAGCAGGTCTGTTTTGGGGCTGGCTGAAAACTCTGTCTAACACAGGAGTTGCCCCTGGCATCTTCTCACAGAGGCTGTCCCTGTGTTCCCCTCCCCCCAGCCAAAGAAGGGCAGGCACTGATCTCCTCTCTGGTTATCAGTGACAGGACCTGAAGGAATGGCCTGAAGTTGTGTCAGGGAGGTTTAGGATGGACATTAGAAAAAGGTTTTTCACCCACAGAGCGGATGGGGCCTGGAACAGGCTCCCCAGGGAAGTGGGCACAGCACCAAGCCTGAGAAGAATTCAAGGAGCATTTGGACATTGTTCTCAGGCACGTGGTGTGATTTTTGTTTGTGTGGGCTGGGAACTGGACTTGATTACCTTTGAGGGTCCCTTCCAACTTACCTTATTCTATGCTTCTTTGATCTGGTAAACTCCAGAGAGCAACAAATTAAAAAGTATATTTAGGAAGTCACATTTCTTTGTGCCACCATAATAGCACATGAACACTTTCATTTGAGGTGTGTCTCATCAGTGGTCCATGTCTTCATGGGTCACAGTCATATACACTGTTTTGTTCACCTGCTGTGCACCTACCAACACTGATGTAAAAAACACTGTGCAATTTTTCTCAAGCTAAAGAACTCCCTCCAAGAGGAACAGCCTACCCATATGGAGACGCCAACTCTACGTGTGAGATGGAGCACAGAAGAGAGGATCATTTATCTAAATATGAGCCTGGCTTCCAAAGTCAAATTATTTGTATCAATTTATGTCTGTGAGAACTCTGACATCAGAGATGAAATTAAGCAGTATTTCTAAAACAGCTTTGAGATTGGCAATTCCTGTTAAAATATCCAATGATCTTTCTATTCATTTTGCACAGATCATCCCAACAGTCTCTTTCTCCTCTGCGCTCTCTCATCCACCTCCTCCTGATCACTCCACTGATCTCCACCTCCTGGAAGAGGACACAGGGCTAGTTAGAGCTTTGGAACTAAAAGACAAATTATCTAAATTCTTCCCTCTGTAGTTTTAAACTATCTTGTACCCCAATCCAGTACAGATTTGAAACACATATGCTCTTCCTCAGTTGTGTTTGAGACTGCTGATTTAAAACTAAATTATGCTCTTGCATTAAGAAAAATTCCCAACACTAGACGAATTTAATGAGCTGAACTAAATCACTGATATAAGATGACAGACAGGATTATAAAAGAGAAGACAGTGTTACATAAAGTGGGTAGATGAAAACCATTATAGATATATTAGGACCACATTACTACTATCTTAAAAATTGTCTGGAGTAGAATAGGATACCTCTAAATAAGGTTATCAAAATAGGACAAAAGGGAAACAAGGAGTTTTTTACAAATTAGTTAATACATCCAACAACATCCAACCCTATTTGTGTTCTATTTATAGACTCTGCACCCTCTAAATCATCATCTACCTTTCTCTTTTGATCACAAACTCCTTCAAGCAAATTAATTATCTTGCATTTAGGAGGCATATATCATGTCAGGTAGCAACATATCTAAAGTGTTATAACCAGAATTAATATCACAGCATTACTTTAACCAAAACAAGCTTATTTCTCTGAAATTTGTCACTGTATTAGTGGCTGAGGTGAACAAAAAGAGACTACATTAAGATCTTGCCAGTTTAAAAAACAAACCAACCAATCAACAAACCAAAAACCAATGAATCACAAGTATTATCCTCTTGAGTATTTATCCCTCTCAAATATTTGTCCTCCTATAATAAGATATTGCATAATGAGAAGTCTGGCATGTTGGGTATTGAATCTCCGAAAATAAATTCATACCCTGGAGCAAGTCACTTTGCATTCCCATGTCTCAGTTTTCAAGGTTTAAACTGTCAGTTCTATTGAAGACTATAAGCACTTGACAGGAAGGCCAATCTCCTATTAGATATCTGTAAAAAGTTCAGCACAATGGTCCAGCTGTCTCAATGTGTCTTCTGAGGGCTACCCCAGTATGTATGAATGTTATACCTAGTGGGCCTCTATCTTGTAGTCCCATAGTAAATTCTGAAGCCCTAAAACCACACAAACCTTTCTACTACAGGTCACTGTGTTTGGCTGTATGCATAAGATTAAGCATGTACTAAAATCTGTGCAGGAGTATTCAACTGGAGTTCAACAGACAGATCCACCAAACAGAAAATTCCTGAGTGTTTTTTACTCACAGCAGTGGACTCCTTCTAGTACTCTCTTCTAAGCGACTTATCAGCTCATTTAAAAATACTCTCCTAAGTACAATGAAAGCCTTGGTTTAATGTGCTAGATCAAGTGGTAATTTGGGAAATGCAATTCTGTTTGTTCAGCTGCAGATGTGAGAACATATTGCAAAACAAGATACAAAGTTACTACATTTTTTAATTAATTGTTACATTTCCAGAAACCATTTTTGTGAATTGTCTCTAAAAGATTATTTCTGCTTGAAGACAATTCCTGAAACAATATCAGAAAGTGATAGTGCATTTCTTGCCCATTGAATGGAAAATGGAATTGAATAAGCTTAACAAACATGTCTGGTGTTTTCTTCTTTTAAAATAAATTTAAACTTTGTAACATAGTATTAGGTGTACAATGTCTTATACCAGATCGCTAAGCTACAGCACATTAACTTCAGAAGGTTACCCTGAGAGATGCCCAAAATAAAAGAGAAGACCATTGAGACCAGGTGAGACTAGCTTGTAGATGCAACTGCTGAACTCTTCTCCATGCTTCATAAAGAGGCAAGATTTTCTCTCCACAAATTAAGATATTGATTAAAGTTTCCTCCAAGCCAAATGCAAAAGAAGTTGTTAAACAAGCATGTGTGCCCTGGTACGTATAAGGGCATACACGGAGAGTGGAGGAGTCTGTCTCACCTGGTTCTTACCACCCAAAAGTCAAGGGTCTAATTACTGGAGATTTTTTTCTGTCTCGAAAATAGAAGAAAGGTATATCCCAAAGACAAATCTTAAAATGGGTGTTAAATTGTGTGTACTGATTTATCCACTAGAGGTACTTTTCTCTTTTTAACTGCAAAATGAAACTATACAGTTATGAAAGGCTTGGCACCTACATTTAGATAGATAGATAGATTAAAAATTGTTCACACAATCTCACTTTAGGGAAACACCTCTGTATTTTTAACTCCCATTCCATCCCTAGATTCAGTGTGATTTGGACCTGCCCTTCTTTGAGGCCCATCTCATATGACTGACACAGATCCCTTGCAGCCAGAAGCTCCACGTATTTCTCACACAGAGATCATGTATCTCTGTTTTCCTTAGAAGTGCTCACAACTGTCATTTCTTGATAAAGAGCACGAAGTAGCTTGGCCATTTATAAATTTCTGTGGGGGAAACTGCTTTAATCTTTAAATACTTTCCATCTGAAAACTTGGGCACCTCTAAAGTATTTTACTTTCATTAATATGTAATTCCACATAATTTAAATCCAATGGAATGCTTTTACAGAACAAGAAAAAAAATTCCACTGGGTTTATTTACAGAATTTCTTTTTCCTCTCTGCCTTGGTTAATTTCTTTGATAGAACACCCCTCATGAATTTCACATTTGCTGAACACTAAATCTTTTCTCATTTTTAAAAGCACTTTGCAGCTCTGTCTACAATAAATCATCCAGTCTTTGTGCCTTTGTCCTCCAGTCCTGTGCACTCCATGGATCTGATATTTATAGCTGTCTGGCAATGCACATACACGTGCATATCCTTAACTCTGCCAAAACTTTCTTTTTGAAAGCTCTCCCATGGAGAATCCATACGCAGCATTTACCTTTCATAGTCACACGAATGAGAATCCACATCAGTACAGAAGTTCTTTTTTGGCTGTTTTTAAAAGCTGGTAAAAATATCAGCAACATGTGAGAGTTCCAAGCTTTTCACTATAGAAGTTTTTTAAAAAGTTAAACATGGTAGGAAGTTCCTATGACACTGGCAGGTTCTCTCAAGGACAAAGTCTCTACAGCCATCTTTGAAATTTTTTTTTCTGCTTCAGGATAAAAGCTTAGAGAGGCATAACAGATTGCATGGAAATTAGACTGGACTACAGTAAAAAACTGGTTTATGGAATCAATTGTAAAATTCCCAGTTGCTTAACTGAGGTGAACATTTCACCTTTGATACTCCTGGTGGTTAGAGATCTTCTTGCAAAATCCTATCACCTTTTCAGTTTACCATCTGTGGGAAAACTCATCCTCATTAAATGAATACCTAGAGAAATCATGTTTGATAACTTATCTAGATTGGCTGTGTGATTAAACATTTTTTGCTACTCTGATTAAACATTTTCTCTCTTTCTTGGATTGATTAATTTTCTTACAAGACATATTACTTCTTTCAGTTCAAATTTGAACTTTATCCAAACATTTCTTTGTAGAGAAAACAAATTACTTTGCAGCTTTTTTTCCCCCTAAAATCAAAGATTTTATAAAACCTGCTCCCATATCCCATCTTAATGAAACAGAGCAAAGAAAAACATGAATTTTGTTTTAAGAAGTCAACCTTTGATGGCCCACTTCTCTACAATGCTAGCCTCATTTTATCTTGAAAAGGGAAAAAAATAGGCATATTTAAAAAGAAGGGTTTTTTTTTCAGAAGAAAAAGAGCTGAAAAAAAGGAATCAGTTTAATTAGTTTTAAATAGGAGGGTATCTTATGAAGCGTGCAGTTAATTACATAAAAATAGCTTTTTATACATAGCTATGTAATCACAGGTTTTTCTTACATATAAGAAGAACTATTTGCAGTCAACAGAAAAAAATAGTGACAATTTTTTTCTTCATTTTGGAGAAATATATCTTAATTTTGCAGTACTCCTGCCAGCAAAACTGTCATTGATAGGAATTAACTGAATTTCATTTGAGACGTGAGGTGAAGCCACACAATATGGCTCCTAACCTAAATTGTTTTGATGAAGGCTTTGCCATAATTTGTACCTCATAAAACTGTTTTCAAATTGGTGCTCCACTACAAGAAAGACATGGAGGGGCTGGAGCGTGTCCAGAGAAGGGCAACGGAGCTGGGGAAGGGTCTGGGGCACAAGTGCTGTGAGGAGCAGCTGAGGGAGCTGGGGGTGTTTATCCTGGAGAAAAGGAGGCTCAGGGGGGACCTTACTGCTCTCTACAACTGCTTGAAAGGAGTCTGTGGCCAGGTGGGGATCAGTCTCTTCTCCCAGGTAACAAGTGACAGGACAAGAAGACCTACATCATAGCCTGCATTTTCTCTTGAAAGCACATTTTCTTAATGTACTGGTTTTCATATCTCTCCAGAAAAGGTCAGACTTCTGGTCTTAGAGGTCTTTTCCAGCTTTAATGATTTTGTGATTCTCTTATTCACATTTTGAACCAATGTTGCTCCTTTATGTCAAACATTGTGTTCTAATTTTACTGAACTGGAAAAAACCATGAATGCTGCTTTAATTTTAGGAAGCGCAAGTACAGCATTTTTAAAGTATTGGAGAAGCTTGGTACAACACTTCCATGTGACTTCAAAAGGGGACTAGACATTTAACTGCTCCCTCTGGCTTAGGAAGTATTTCCCCAGATCACTGAAAAATTTGGCAAAGGAAGGTATGGAAGGCAGGTATTCATGAAAGACATAACTAACTTGGTTAATTAATTCCTAAGTGGTTTTCATTCAAACTTGGCCAAAGATGTTATTTTTTGTCTGGTTTGTAGGTTTATATTTAAAGTCTGTCCTTATGGGAATAATGTCATTTGATCCATCACTATGAATCTATTGTTCTTCTGTTGGTGATTCTGTTTCTCAAATTCTTATTCTTCCACCTTAATCTTCCAGCCAATGCATGTTGTCCCCTTTAGTGCAATAATGTCTGTCCAGTCCAGGCTTTTGAATGTGAATATCCAGGTGGGGCTGAGGTTCTACTTTCTCTCCTCAGTAACTGATTTCACATCATCAGGAATTCCCTCACCAGCAACTTAAATAATTGCCAACTTTGATTCATGCTATTGCGGAAGGATATAATCTTAAATAATTTCTCCCACTTTGCCGTTTACTATTCAGAATTAGTGAAGCCATGGAATCCTTTTGGCCTCAATAAAATTAACAGACATTAATCACATGATGTTGATTAAATAACATTAAATAAAACACTGCTTCCTTGGCCACTTTCAGATCTGAATATCTTTTAAATATCCAGAAAACATGTCTAATTTCTGAAAACAATTTTCATATGTGTGATTAAAATCTTACCTGTTTTTTTTCCCAATTTTCCATGGGTTAATAACCACTATTAGCTAATTACACATACTTTAACTTGGGAAAAAAAGCATTTTCAGCAATTTTTTAAATCCTCTTAACTGGGATTTACATACAAAGAGTTTCTGAATATTTTTGAAAAAATCTGTTTGTCTTTCCCTTACTTCCTTCCTCTTGATGGTAGGAGCAACAGCTTGGAACCAGAGTTACTGTTGAATAAATGGAAAGTGCCATGACATCATGAGATTGTGTACAACTTGACCAGAGAGACAGAACTTCAGAGCACCTAGAAAAATTCTGCTGCTGCCTTCTGCAGCCTGTGACCATGTATTGGCAGGACAGCAGTTGTTGACAAAGGGCACAAGGCTCTTCTGAAGCTATTCCTCAGTCAAGGAAGATCTTCTGAGCTGTCATTTCAGGGATGAAGATATATCAAGTGCCAATTGTTCTATTAGTCTACCCACATTTGAGGGCCTTTTACTTACAGTGGATAAGAGATTTCCAGGCTCCCATGAGCTTTATTCTGTGATAGTGCAAGTGTGCTCTGAAGAGTAAATAAATTTTAAAAATAATGTGAAATTTACTTTGCCACGTACATCAAAAATGTACTTCATGATTATTTGGATTGTTTCTTCTCCCACACAAGGATTGCTAATGATGGCTTTTTCAGAACTTAAGTGCTTCCAACAGCCCAGAATTACCTCATAAATGGTACCATTTTTCTGTTTTCACTGCTTTTCCTAGCCTTGATCTAATGAACTACTTTAATGGTACCTGGAGGGATAGGGAAGTGAAAGCCAACGAGTTTGTAAATTTTCACTCAAACTCCTATTTTAATTTCCAATAGACATGTCAATTAGCTCTTCTGAGTTTTCCCAAAAACATTTTCTGAAAATCAAAATGCTGACACTTAAGTTTTTCATATAATTGGAGTAAAGAATACAGTATTTTCAAAGAATCAGTAAGAGGACTGTAGATACCTTTATTATCCCATTACTGGCCTGTTCAGCAAGGATTCCTCTAGATTTCTTTCATCATTCTCTACTTCATACTGCAGACCTCCCTCAAAAGTCCTAGGGATTATTACTTTTAACTTCACAAAACCAAAACTGTACCAAGAGATTTTCTCTCCAGGAATTTGGATCTTAGCCTGCTTGGGTGGCTATATACATCTGGGAATCATGGTTACTTCAGACATCTCATGCTGAGCATTCAAACAGATTGTGTTTTCTGTATTTGTACTTGGTCCTTTATGTCGCCTTGTTGTTACAACCATCTTACTTCACTGAGGTTTTTCCAGCATCTTTTAGCTTGCCTGTTTTCCCCAGATAATGCAGTAATCATAGCTAAGGAATTTTTTCAGATGTAAACTCTGCCTACTATGGACATGTCCAATCAAAATGACATTGTCTGTGGAAGGCCAGAAGTCCAAAATTTAAGAAACCCCAAGATAACCCCCTACCTTCTGCCCATTTTCTCCCAGTGTGCCTTGCAGTTTCTCCTCTACTGATTTTATGAGGGCTTCTTCTTAGCCTCTCATGATTATGCCTGTGGAAATCAGCCACAGTACAAATGGGTGATTTTAAAATCAAATGCTTGGCAAGGATGATTGGAAATGTATGTTCCACTGCCTTCCATTTTTGCGACCAGGCTGTTTTTTCTTTCTCTAAAAAACTAATCTTTCAACTCCTTTTATGTATAAAAGACATTTTTCAATAGCTATAGGTCTCACATAATAACTGAAATAATGAGAAGAAGGAATTACTTTTCTAAAAATAAAATATGGATGAACCATTTGACCAAGGTTATTTACAGTGAAAGCCATTCACCTTCTAAATGGAAGACCAGCCTCATCAGACCCAAGTGCAAAATATATTCTGGCCATGCCCTGTGTTTAATGACTTCAAACTCCTACTGTTCAATATGAAAGGCAGTTTTCAGTGTCAAATGCCTTGAATGGGGTATGCTTTCTAAAAAACTCTTTTCAGCTAAAGTAAGACTTAAGAAGTTTAATACATGCCTAAGCATACCTGTCTACATATCATAATATGTATGCATGTTTTCTGTTTCTGTGGATCACAAATTTTTCTATTCTGTACAGCTGCTAGTTTTAAACACATAAACCTCTACTATCAAAAGATAGATGTTAGCTCAGATGTCTCTAAAAGAAGTATGCAGATAAGCCTAATAAAGTACATCACTTTGTGTCTAATATATTTGTCTTACTTACATATTTCTCTATGTTTAGTTTAACAAGGAGAGTTTATTTCAGTTCTGGGGCAGGACATACTTATGGAAATGAATGTGCTATTGTCTGAGGGACTAGTAGTTGCTGAAAGAAGAATGTTTATGCTGTCTCATAAAGCATTGTTGTCACACACAAAACAATTTTTCACATGAAATAATTAATTTCTACATTAAATAATTAACTTCTGTTATGAATGAACACCTCTTTCGTAACTCTGTACTTGTAAAACATTAAACAACATGGTTTCTTTACCCAAAACAAAGCTCTTAAGGGCTTCCAAACTAAAAGCAGACTGCAGAACAGAGGTAAAGGTTTTGAATGCTTGGCATGACCTATCTCCCCTTGACTCAAGTAGCCTTTCTGAAACCCAACACTGCCTTTCATAGGCAGAAATTGCTTAGCATACCTTGTATTCTCCCCTAAGAGCAAATCTGCTAACTTGCATTAAAATCCATTGATGTTACTAAATTTAATTATTACACTCTTGACTACAGTAATACCAGAATCTTTCGTGCAAAGACACGAAAAGATGTTAGTGCAACCTACTGATTGAAAATCATAAACCCAAAGAAATCAAACTGCTTCTCAAAAACTATCTCCTCATTGCTCTCCTTAGGCACACTGTGATGCAGATACTTCAGCTCCCATCCTGGTTTTGGTGCAACAATCAAAAATGCTATTTCCATCTCTCTTCCTACGACATTGTCAGGCTGTGAGATTATAAATGAGAACAATAGTCTGTAAAGCACAACAAAAAGATGGCAAAATGTATTCGAAACCATTTAAGTGAGAAGGCATTGCTGGTCCAAGCCTAAAGCAGCTGTCAATACTCAGTTTTATGCACCAATTCACATCTTTCTACATGCAATAAGTTTTCCTCATTTCACAAAAAATAAGCCTTCTGAAGGCAGAGCTCATGACTTTTGTAGTTGGAAAATGCTTAACAAAAAATAAAAAAGCAGTGACAAAAATATGTTTTCAGTTCTCTCAACTTCTTCCTGAGTTTTCAGCTAATTCTTTCTTCTGTGTGCCTGGTTTTCAGGCACCATCTTAAGTGCTTCCACAATTTCACTAATTTAAAACAGGAGCATGAGCCCTCTCATTCTGTTCTCTCATATCTTTGGCAGGAATGGGGCTTCATCCATAAGGCATTTTGAAATGGACTATCTATAATTGGGATTTCTACAGAGCTGGCAAATGTGCTGGTGATGGTTTTAGAAAAGAAGACAGATAAGAAGGGAGCCGAGATTGTTTGCCTGGCACCCTGTTATCTCTGTGAATGGACCAAAGGAGGGTGTACTGTGGGGTCTGGGGGAAAAGGAGGCACATGGTCAAACAGCCTTTGCCATTACAAATTTATATTTTTTTTTTATCATGTTTATCACAAGACATTTAAAATAGCTGTCATTTTATGCAAACTTCTTTTGCTGTCCAACAGCAGCCTCTTCAATTGAAACCTGTGTTTTTTCAATTTATTTTTGGACTTCAGGCTGACCAAAGCAGAATCCATCACTTCACTGAACTGTTTGGTTGACAAAATGAACAATATATTCTGTTCTTTTGTACCTGAAAACAGACTACTGAAATTTAATAAAACTTTAACAGCTTGATATGCAAGAACATGTCATTGTTGATGTATTGAAATTAATTTGCTGTAAAGACTGCTTTAAGAATAATAAAATACTGTATATATCACCTTAGGCATTATGTAAGGCAAGTAGCTTCTATGCTGGCATTTGCAGGAATAAGCAAAATTCGTTCAGCACAGTTCACAGCTGTGATCACTGGAGTAAAGCTCAGGGTCTAGGGGCCTCTAGCTCTGACACTCTACTAAAAAGGCAGCTGTACTTTACTACTGGTCCACTGGGCCTGACACTAATAATTTTTAAATGGCCTGTTAGTTACAGCAATGGCCTCAAGCTACCTCTTATTTCAAATCCTATTAACATTTTTGTATCTTTAAAATGCTTTATTGTCTTAATTAGCATATATTCATTCATAATTCCCAGTCAATCTGTTGCCATTTACAAAAAAGAAAAATGAGGAAAAAATAATAACAGTGGCCGAAGAGTTGGTGGATGAAATGTGACTGTGGTAATGTGGAACCAAACCAACCACACAAAACAGCCAGTGCAGAAATGCTTCTGTACACGCTGCTTTTCTCCACTGTGCTCTGCAGGATCAAGCTACTGCCTCAGGATAATGGATTGGTACTGCTTACAGGCATATGGGGGAAAAGAAACCAATATAAGTAGAGTATTTAAGAAAACCAGGTTCAATTTTTTTTTCTTAGTTATAAAACTACATTTGAAAAATTGAAGGTTTTCCACAGTCTTACTGGTTCCAGCAAGATGTACTCAAAACAGTCCTAATAAAGCAAGCTTTCCCTTACACTCTAAGACTTATCTTGCTTACTCTTCTGTTTCAGGCCAGATTTCATTAACAGAAATGGAAGTTTTTCCTGAACAAGGATTGTAATGCATTTCTTAATGCATTTATGCTAACATATACAAGTACCTCTGTAATTAAAAACTATTAATTTCTGGTAGCTCAAAGCTACCATAGGATGTATTTTTTTTTAAAGTCCTATTATATTTGTCTTGAAAATGTTTTATGATCTTTACATTTCTAACATACAGAAAACTCAGCAGTTAGGTACCACAATGATTTTATTAAACAGATATGCAATTACTGGCCAAAATCAACTTTTTCAAGTCTAGAATATGGTGATCATGCTGAATAGGACTTTTCAATCAACCAAAGATTCAAAAGAAATGCTGACATGTATCTAAACTCAGTCAGGAAAAATGTACAGAGCAAAGCATTTTTTTCTCCTACACAGTTATGCAAAATCTAACTACTCTTTCCCTGATTAATTTGTTTTGCTTATGGGTAAAAAAAGGAACATAGATGCTCCAGAAGAAAAATAAAGAATATTTTTCACAGCTTGATTTGAAGTAAAAGGGTTGTTGTGAAAAAAGCATAATACACAGAAACACAGAAAACTTGATTTTCTCTACAGTCTCTTTCTTAGCCCATTTTTTTGCATTTCCACAGTAGTTATGCTTCTATATCTACTCACAAAAGAAAGAGATGCATTAGTTACTTTTATGCCTAAGATAAAACATAATCTAGGTAGGGTCATTTAACTTCCTTCCAGGTTCAGCTGAGTTTAAAGTGTGCCTTGTTGAAATCACAAGGAGGAGATTAAAAAAAAATCCAGTCCTTGTACTTTCTTGGTTTTCATTGCCTGGATCAACTACTTCACAGCCACACCTGCTGGGTAATTCTTCCTGTAAGTACAAGTACGACATGATCAAGTGATAGTTTAACCAAACCAGCTGCCTAATTTTCTTCTCTCCTTTATTCTAGACTGAAGAAGAGAGATGGCCTGCCAGCTGGTGGCCTGTGAGAATAGAGAGGACGATATTGGAGCCTCAAAGGAATCTCCTCCAGCATCATGTTCCTTGTCATAATACTCTGATCTCATGCTGACAAACTCAGCACAATCTCACAGGACTTCCTATACCATGGTACTTTTTATCCTTGAGTTTAACTGAGATTGAAATTCAGAAAGAGCAAACACAGATAGACAGGTGTCAAGTAACCTGTCTGGAGGGCAGGAACAGGATCACAGGATAGTTCAGGCTGGGAGATACCTCAGGAGGTCTCCTGCTCACAGGAGGTCAGCTCTGAGGTCAGACCATATTCTCAGGCTTCACCTGGCCAAGGCTGAAAATCTCTATGGACAGAAACTGCACAATGCATCTGCTTGCTCTGTTCCACTGCCTGTCTTCACAGGGGCATTAAAAAAAATGCTCAGTCTGAACCTCTCTTGATTCACTTTACTTTCACTGTCTCATCTTCTCACCTGGCCTCACTTCACTGAGCCCAGTTCCATCTCCTAGATGACCTCTCACAGGCACTGGGGGCTGCTGTCAGGTCCTCCCCAAAGCCATCTCTGCTCCAGACTGAACCAGACCAGCACCCCCAGCCTCTCCTTACATGGCTGGTGCTCAAGGTGAATAATACTCTGTTCTACTGTCTCTGCCTGTGTTCATTCAGCTCAGGATAACGATATTGGTTAACAGGCCCTCTTATAAATTTTACCTGAAAATGTCACAATTTTCAATGCACATTGCAAGCAGTAAGTAACAACTACGATCAAAGTCAGCACAGCTACTAGGAAAAAAAACACTCCAAAACCTTAACAACCAAGGCTTATCAATGGTATTGTCAATGAACACAAATGTACTTATGCATCTGAAAATATGGACTTGAAACATAATCAAATTTTCACTTGACAATTATATTGTTTTATCCCCCAAAAAATTTGGACCACGAGTAAGGCAACTGTAGAAACATAAAGTCATACTCACTTATGCATGAACAAGCCCATGACAAAATGTTATTAACACACTGAGGAACATGTTTTATTCCGAATCACTTACTAACTCCAGAAATCCAGACTGATCATTTATTATGGATTTGGTGCACTATGGAGGTGTCGCAAAACCACGGCTCCAATTGATTAGATAATTGCATTGCCATAAAGGCTGAGAGACAATATCCCACTTCTGTGTGGAGTCACCTTGCCTCAAAGTCAGTAAAAACTGCTTCTGCACACACAAGGGCAAAATCTAGCCTGAAGTCATCCCACAGCATCAGAAAATAAAACAACATATATCAATGAGTATTTTAAACAACACAATTTGATTATTTGACACTGTACACAGCCTAAGGCATAGGTCTAGACATGTCAGAGTAGTGCAAAGGCCTTGCTCTTTAGAGGTTATATTTCATCCTGTCCTACTATTCTCTATTTACTGTCATATCTTTTTGCCTTACCTCAAGGAAGTAAGTGGCAGAACAGAGCTGTAACAGAACACCTGTGGAAATCAGTCCCTACACAGGCATAGCAGATTTGATTTATTAAGAAAATTAGGAGGCTATGTAGATAGAGGACACACTTTATAAGTGATCTATACCCTGAAATTAATGGAAGGATTGTGAAAAAAAATAGATACAGGTCTTTGAAAAATATTTCAGTTTAGCATTTAAGGAATATCACACAGGTGTACATACATTTAAGAGAATCTGTTGGCTCTTCCCATTTTTTCCCTCACCATTCCCTGTGACTGGATGGATGGAGAATATGACTTGTGCTCTTCATCCCTTGACTGGTCATCCCAAGACCATATAGTCTTTTGATTTCCCTTGGACTTCCTGATGCAACTTCAACACTGCCTGATAAATCAATAATGATCTGAGAATTTGTGAGCCATATCCAGGGTAGGAGGCTTTCTCTTCATATCTTTAACCTGATCCCCAGGGAGACAGCACGCTTCCCTAAGGAGTGGGTCCAGTCTGTGTATTAGGCCTTGTGTTCCCTTCAGGAGGCCATCTCCTATGGCAATGACACGGCTTTTTTTCTTTATGGAAGTGGTTCTGATGCAGGGTGGTATGATAGAGCTCCAAGCTAGATAAAGCATCATCCTCATTGTTGTTCCATCCCGCTTGCACAGCCTCACTCCTGTTAGCCAGGGTACCAGGAAGAGGAGGCAGTCACAGCCCTGAGCACTTCACCACAGAGCATGTGCTGGGCAGGGATGCCTCTCCTTAGAGATAAAGCAAGGAGCTGATGGTTACTGAGGGAAACACCAGCACTTCAGCCTCCTCCTGATGCTTGCATTTTGCCTGGCACTGAGTGCTGTGACACTTCTGCACTGAGCAGTGTTTTGGTTTACACTCATCTGGCTGGGTGAAGTAAGGTTATTGCCTTGCTTCACCTAAAAGCTCCTCTGCGCCCAACTAGGAAAGTGAAAGTTGTTTTCTGCACTAGCCTTGCAGCAAAGGAATAGTGAATAATTTGTCAAAACCACATAACTTTGCTTTTAGTGTAACTCCAATCTTCTGCAAAATGCTGAGCAATCAGGAAATCAAGCAGCTAGTGAGATATGCCTTAAGCGGTCTCTGATAGAGGGCTCTCTCTTATCCAAAATGCTGCCAATTTTTCTCCTTGCTGTACTGCATCACATAGGAAATTACTCTTCTTTTTGGAAGGCCACTGTCTTTAAATTACATCTACTACATTATGCACATTTTTTAGATTTATAATAGGGACAAAATGGAGAATGATACAGTATACAAGCAATGAAGCAAAAAAGTAGTTACATGTGTATATGCACACAGTCAAATTATTTTTTGCCACAATTACTTTTGGTTTTTGCATTTAACACAAAAGTTATTAGAAATTGTGACATTTGTCTGGGCTGGATTTCATAAACAACATGAAACATTTTTAATTGCATAGATGATTACTTACTGACCTTTCTCTAATTTTCATCTGTTCATCTCTTGAGATCCCACATGTCAAAAACTAAGGACTATCAAATAATTTCAAAACAATAAAAATATCTAATGAGAACTAATAGTTCTAATTTCAGTAAAAGAGCCACAAGGGTGTAGAGTGTGATCGAAAAAAATCCCTTTTTCTGACATCCAAATAGGAGTATTATTAGGAAAATGCAATTTCTATAAATGTAGAGGTCTCTGACATGGACTCACAACTACCTGAAGACTCCCATCTTTCACCAGTAAAATCTAAACAAGTAATTATATTACAAGTAAGATTAAAACATTTCATTTTTTAAACTGACTTGGAAAAATTTGTTTCAGAACTGTCCCTCCTTATTCATTTCCTTTTTCAGACAATTTTTCATTCTCACTTCAAACAGAGCTCTCTGGTCAGACCACAATTCCCATGATGGAAAACAAAACATTTCCCCTGGCCTCCTGAACAGGATGATTACAGGGATGATGCTGCTAGGGTAGAGGGAAGAAGGAGCAGTGGAGGAACAGTGTTTTTGATTTTCCATCTTAATTTATTCAAAAGATATATAAGTATATGCCATTTAATACAACTATTTGAACTCCATTATTTCTATAAATGTCTAAGAGCAAAGCAGAAAGAGGATTTTTTAACATGTGGCTTGGTCATACCTGACACTAGTGCTACTCAAAAAACCTGTCATGAAATAAGCAGTCTAACTTTGAGAGCTATGCAACTGGAAATACACCTGACATTCAAGGATCGTGAATAATACATACACCTTCATCACTGCCAGGAGTTGAAACAAGCACATCAAAATAGATAGTAGTTTTAAAAGGACAGGAAGTCATAATTTTGTACGACAAAAATAGCTGACTTGGATTTCACAAAATACCAGTTGTTCTGTAATTAAGCTTTGGTGACTCAGATTTTGAACTTGTTAAAAAGAGCCCTGCAGTGATTATATTTTTGTACTTCAGAAGGTAACATTTCACTAAGCTAAAACCACACGTATACAGCACAGTGTTCAGCTTACAAGCTGTCCAGAGACAGATTTGACAAAGATATTTTAGTATCTTTTATATTGTTAAACTTTTCTCAGATTGGGAATGTTTAACTAGCTCCCCCAAAAAACTCAGCTTCAGAGTCTAAATAATCCCATGTTCAATCTCAGTTATCCTATCAACAGAAGACTCCAGTAATTAAGTCATCTGTAGCTGTGAAAGAGGAGAAGTTTGAAACCTTCATAATACAGGATAGCTAACACAGTAAGGAAAACAATTTTCAACCAAGACTACAATGAGAGTCTTGGAAAGATATTAAACCATTTATAATGGTGGTTAAAATTTAAGGAAAAGAATATTAATATATCATATATAGTAGTGTACAAAATACATGTAATAAATGTTACATATATATGTATGGAAAAAACTCTGAGAGATCAATATATACCTAACAGAAGTGTAAAATGTAAAGCAGGCTAAGGTAAAAGGCAGTATGACTTTGCCAGTGTACAGTCAAATGTCTGAGGCTTATGGAAACAATTTTGCCCAATAAAAGAAGTCCAAGAAGAAAAACACATTCACTCCTGAAAGCAGTGGACAAGCACAGTAAGAAGCAAGCTGGAACTGGTAATTTCCAAAAATGGTAAAAGAGGCAAGGTTTGGGCAAGGATTTGGGCATCAACCAGGTTCATGCCCAAAACACACTGAAAGAGGAAGAAGTGACTGGGCCCAGTGCCATGGACTGGCCCTCTGACACTAAACAGCAACTATGGGGAAGTTCTAGCAGGCCACTAAAAGGCAGCGCAATTCTGATAAATACAGAGCAGCAAACCCTAATCAACAGTTGACTGTGGGAGAGGAAAAAAAATGGAGGTAGCAACCAGTGAGTGGGGGAGATTAACTTATGCAAGAAGCAGAAGCATCTTAGGAATTAAATAATATAATTTGAAAAATATAAAAATTATATATAAAAAATAAGAAAGTAAGCTTTCATATGCATACCCACACCGGAAAAAAAGCTTTAGCCCAAAAGAACTAGAAAACAGAATGGAGAAAATGTACTTGGGATTAGGAAGAACTTTTCTTTGGATGTTTTCACTGAATTGTGTCTCTTTGTATGAGTGTCAGCACCCAGGCAGTGGCCAGGAGGGCTGCAGGGACCACAGTGAGGGAAGCCAGGGCTGCCCCTGAGGGCCCTACCACAGGGCATGGCTGAGCCCTGCAGCCAAGGTGAAGGACTCAGGGAGAAGGACTGCAGTTGACCCTGGGAAAAGCTGCTTAATTAATTTTCCAAAAATCATGTCTGTGTTGTTTATGGCAGTAATTGGTAAGGTGGCCCTTAGCCAAGGTCAGCCAATGGCACACTTTAGGAGATCCTTTTTATTCTTAAAAAAAAAATCAAAACCCAAACAATAGAAACATACAAAAGTGAGAAGCGAAGAGGAGAAAGAAGATTCCAAAGAAAAAATAATTTTAAATTTGCTTCTTCAATAAGATCAGAAGAAGCATTTCTAAAGGATAGAAAAGTAACAGTTTGCAAACACTTAAATAAAAAGAAAGATTAAAAAGATACTTTGGCTTGCACAAATTGCACACTCTAGAAGGACAGAATGAATGTAATACATGAATTAAGACAAATATGAAGAATCAATCCAGCCATTCCATCCAATGAATAGATGAACTGCCTCCTAAGCAGAGGCAGAATCTCTGCTGCCTCAGACACACTGAACTGCAAACTGAACACTCAGAAAGTTTCACAAAGTGGGGTAAACCAACACCAACAGGACATCATAGAATCTTTAAGGTTGGAAAAGACCTCCAAGATAATCAGGCTTCCAAAATACATTGGAAGATCTAATCTATGCACTGTAAAAAACTCTGATTTCTCAGAGCAGCTAAACTGAGCTATTGCAGCAGATGTAGAATTCGTGAAGACAAAAAACTCTTTAGAATTTGAAAGAAAAAAAACACACCTCTAAGTCATTTGTACAAGAAACACAATTCTGTAAGAAATCCAGGTAATCATGTATGCAATTTCTCCAATGTACCCAATATTCTGCATTAGTAAAGCTAAAAGTATGAGCCATTATGCTCTGCCACTCGCAAGAAGGGCAAATACAGCCTATAGCTGAATGCTGCCTTCTTTCACCAGTAAGAAATTTCTATCATCCCTTCTAAGTGATGAATTACTGTCAGCCCAGCCAATATTTACAAGTAAGAGCCTTTCCTATCAACCAATCTACCATAACACCCTGAACACGCAGATTTTTAGTTCAGAAGATGCCATACTAAAATCTTGTCTAGGAACCTTCATGATATAAACTAAGTATCTTATATGCCCTCTTTAAATTGACTAATTAAAACTTTGATGAGTCTTTTATGGATTTTGGAAAGTTAAATTATTTTTGTGCTTGTTTGCTTGTTTGTTTTTAATTGTAGCAAGAAGCCTGATCAACTCGGAGAAAGGCAAGCAGCTATATCTGTAAATTAAGGGAAGGAATGGGCTACAAAACTATGAAGTTCTTTCTTGTTTCCAAACCTGCATTTAAAATAACACATGCTAGAGTCATAGCTTCTGGTACCAGACTTTTGATTGATCCAAAGCAGAGTCTGTAGATCCAAGCACATTTAAGCACTGGGGAATCTGTACCTAAATAATCCAGGGCAGAATCCTAACTGTGACTATAAACCCTTTTCATGTGAGGAACTTCACAACTGCAACAGCTTCCACTTGCTCTTGCTCACTGGTATAAATGTGGTACATTACATAAATAATTGTTTGACCCACAATAATTTTCCCAGATGGTCCATTCTCTGCTAGCACCCCTCCATAAACCATAACTTCAGGCTCATCTGCCTTAAGGTTATGGGTTTTTGCTTTTCTTTAATCTTACAAAGTCTTAAACATAAACCATATTTAAATTAATTTGTATCAGAGGACTTCAATCCTTTGGGGGTTTTTGTCATTATTTTGCCACCAGTGCCATGCAGACACACTTACTTTTTGCATTTATTTATTTAAAATCTTATTTTGGGTGTCACTACACGCAGCTGATTCATGTCAATAAGGTAGCACAAGTCATCATATCCCACTGCCTGAGGTAAACCCCCTGATAAACCTGGCTTCCTTCCATGGGAGACTGAAGCAATGCTTTTATGGGATCTGCTGCAGGCTGGTTATTGAAAATGGAAGATGCTTAGTGCTTTGCATGCATAGCCCTTTATAAATAATATATAAAGGTCAAATAAGTTATTTATTAGGTCTTTCTGCCTGTTTTATGTATGCTACTTTGTTTCAATATTGAAGGTCTGATTTTCAGCTGTAGTAAATTTAAACTCATTGACATGCTAATTTACCATGAGCTGAGAAACTGGAAAACAGTGAGAACAGTCATTATATTTTTTGTCTCAGTCAAATGCAGTTGTCTACCTGTATTCACTGATTTCTCTTGAAGCTCCTTTTTTTCTATCTTTTTTTTTTTCCTCAATTTTGCATGTTCACACACTGTTAGGTAATAGTCTTGTATAGGTGACTCACAGCAAAGCTGCTCCTTCAGTGATGGCCTGTCTCATTTTATTCAGTTCTATAAATCAGCCTAACTCATGATTTCACAGTATCTGCCCAACTCATTATGGCAAAACAGAGCTCTTCTGTTTCCTTCAGGAATTGCTTCACCGTGTAGTTCTGATATAGCCCAACACAATGTTGACCCCTTTTCCTCATCTTCCTCCCTCCCACAAGTCACGCCTAATCCTTTTTTCTCACACTGCATATAGGACATCTTCTTTGCTTTGTTCTCCTATTGCACCTTCACCAGCTCAACTTACAGCGCTGCCTGCACACTGGCCTGACAGAAATCACACTCGTTACTCTCTGGCCCGTGTAAGAGTAATCTCTGACAGGGTCTCCCTTGCTGTTTCTCATCACAGCATCACCTCTGAGCTCTCACCAGTGTTACTTCTGAGATCTCCAGCTGCAGCAAATTGAAAGCAAATAGTCATGAAGGCATTATTCACACCTCATTTGTTACATTTCTCACAGTTATGCCCTCACTTCCCTCCATCGTTCAACTCCAATGGGATCACCTGCTCTGAAATGTTGGGAAAAACTTCCCACTCAGTGCCAGGTGTCTCCTTGAGTCACTCTTCTTCCCTATGGCAGCTCTTAGATATGCATTGTAGGGCCCATAGGTACAAAGCCTACATTCACCTAGCCAGAACTGTTGCAGGAAAAAGGCTAGAAGCAGCCCAAATTCCAGATGCTACTACACGCTGGGTCATCACACTTCATGGGAATGAAAGTAAGAGACAGCTCATCCCCGAATGGGGCTAGGAGGCAGTGGAGCAGGGAAGCAAATCCAAAGCTCTCAAGCATTTCATACACAAAGGATGACATGGGGGCATTTCCCAGCGCAGCCCAGCCTCTCTGGCCTCGTCAGCATCCTCCCGCTCCCGTGGCTGCAGGGTTTATTCCTCCAGTGATGCCCCTGAGGAACAGCCTCATGGTGGTTCTGCACACAGCCAGGGGCCAGGGCTGTGTGTCACCTCCTCAAGAGCCACAGGCTGGTCACTCCTGACTTAGATGTATCAGTGTAGACAGCAATGGCTTAAATACCACCAATGTGTTAAATTTAGACTCAGACAGGAGAAAACCTGTAAATAATGAGACATTTGCCTACCATCAATCTGACTCTCTGCATATTAGATCCGGTCTGGCTGTTTTATGCATTTTTTTAGATGTAGGCTATGTTGTCTTCTGCATTTCTAATGCACTCAGTAAATTCTGGAAAATACTAGAATACTAATAGTAGCAATAATTATGGCCCTGCTCCTGTCTAAAACACCTAATGTATTAATAATTTTCCACAATACCAACATTCTGTAATAATGAAATTGATAACTTTTGTACAAATCATTAGCAATTAAAATTTGTTTTACATTATAATTTGAATATCTGAGAAATAACAGTGCTAATTAGTGTATGCAGAACCTCTTACTAATGAGTAAAGGATATTCATTTGTCTTTTCTTTAATAAAGCCATATTTCTCTAAAATGACACAAACAGTCCAACAAGAAATTAAATTCTATAGAAATAGTGATTTTCAGCACTAGCCATTTTTCAACAGTGCACCCAGAATTCAAAAAGCAAGACTTTACCCTCTGCCTTATGAATACTAAACAGCATTCTTCATCTAAAGGTTAAACCAGAAAAAAATCAGTCTCTCTGCCTTTATTTTATGAGAATTGCAGAGTATTTTATGTGAATTGCTCTTTTTAAGTGTAGCAAACCTGTACTGCATGTCAGCAAACTTTAATTTAGCATACTGTTTTTCCATAGAAACATAACACTATAAAAAACCTTCAATACACAATTGCGTATTCTCAGTCTGTTCAAACAGGTAATTCAAAAACACCTCTCCCCTACATTGTGTCATTCAGGAAATCCACAAACACATTCCATGTCTTGAAAGAGCCTATGGATACATAAACATTTTTGGAGTCTTAGCTGTTGTTAAAAGGGCTCCTTTCACAGGAGGGATAGCAGCCATAAAGCATGACTATGCCCATTGAATTTAATCGACCCTGAGTTGGAGCTCAAATGGCAAAAAGAGACAGTTATGAAACTGAAAGATCTCTTTAACAATCGGAGTCCATGGGCTGCATTATCCTACATCTAAATCAGGGATGAGCTAAGCAGTACCAGCTCTGGTTTTCTGGCACATATATTTGAGGGATTCAAGCAAAAGCAGTGTGGACCTGAAGCAGTTTACACCAGGGTTTTCCTGTCCTATACTCTGCTCTCAGGGCTGAACACAGGAGTGTGAGCTCCCCATGCTTTCAATGTGGGCAAACCACTGTAGGCCTGACAAGTGTTCCTGCTTTCAAATATCATCAGCCTTCCAAGATCAACATGATAAATCAGCTTAGTTAGAGATTATGATATCAGATATATGATGAAAATATGTGTCTGGGGGAAGGATGCTGACAGCATTTTGCCAATGCATGCAAGACAAGGAATTGTAATTCAGTGTGCTCCAAACACAAGTTCTGCAAGCACTAAGAACTGTTGCATCACCAGCCACCACACATTGCAACTGTTTCTAGCAGTGTAGCATCAGCTGTAGTGCTATGGGGAGTATCTCTATTGTGGTAGGACCATACTAAGTTTTTTTAGAGAAAGGAAAGACGTGGATTCATGGCAGTCAGAAGCCTACAGCTATCCTTGGCAAATGCATATAAAGAAAGACAAACAAAAATATTTTTCATTTACTGAGGGTAAACTACAGATTCTGGGTGATGATTAATTCATTGATTCATAAGAATAAAAATCTCTGGGGAGCATCACCAGTCCAGACTGGCTTTCCAGGAATGCTGAATTTTATGTCTGAATCTCTGTTTTACTAAAAATGGAGAGAAAAAATACAAATCAAAAGTACAGGTGGTTGTGTCTATTTGTGGGACGGTATATTTGAAGGATCGAAGACATTGATTTGAGAAAATAAAATATATTCTTACTTTAGCTACACAATAACATCTACAGAGAGTACCACTAGATAAGACTAAAATACTGCAGACTGGCTCCACTTCCTGCCATTACCTCATTCTTAAAAAAAAATACAAATGCATCCTACCAATCTAACACATTTTAAGAGACAGGGGGAGAGCAGGGTAACTATTTTGGACAGATTCTGCTATTAGCATTTCCAATACAGAGTTTATTCCAAATTTGGTGCTATGCCTCTGCAGATCTCAGATCAGAATCAGGCCTTTAGGCATTAACTGAGATAAACAAAGTACGATACGTCAAATCTAATTATGTTATAAATATCCAAATAATATCTAGATCTCTAAGGTAATTCTAAAGAGCCTCAGTGACAGAGAGGCAAATATGATTAAGTTTAAACTGCAAACAGCTTGTGAAATATGGGAAAAAGCATTACATGTGAAAATATCTGTAGGGAAATATTTTCTTTTAACTAATAAGGCAGGAAATTTTGTGACATAGTAAATGATTTTTCCAGTAGCTTAAGGCATCTTAAAGAAAGAGCAAGGATGCTAAATAACTACTATACATTCCAGCTTTAAAGCCATCATCAATAATACTTGTTTCATAACTAGCAAGTAATAAAAAAGAGTGAAAAGCAAAGCACTAATAAAAAATAGAATGCACCCCTCCTTTCTTAGATATTTGCTTCAGTTATAATAACAAAATAAACACTTAAATTGGTTAAGGATTCAGTTTTGTTCAGGACATGTGAAAATAAAGCCTTTCTCTCCTTCCCTTTCACAATTTTCATAGCAGAAATAAAATGTCAGCAGGTAATTCAAATAGAGTGCTTTTCCCAAGAAGGGTCTGAAGAAAAAAAAAAGTTAAATGACAGACCTCTGCCATCCCATTTATTATCCACAGAGGCACTGATGTATGCTTGAGTGCACTTAGCTACAACTTTATTTTAAGATCAGACTGAAACTGAGCTTGTAAATGCATACCAAGAATCTATCTGTGTCTACCCTCTACTCATCCTGTGTGAGTTCAAGTCATAGAAGTCCACACACACTCCATGGTTTTCTCAAACAAATGACAGAAATTCCAAAACTGCTCAGGGCAGTTTTCAGGAACAAATTTACATGCTTCTAAACACCTGGAGCTATATGCCTTAATTAAATCTGTTTCCTTTTGCATTATCCTAAAGCACTTCCATTAACTTTTTACCTCTTTGAGCTATGTGTACTGATTCATAGAATATTTGGCCAGTTCCACACTCACATGCCCTATGGGAAAACCTTTCAGGAGAACCCCCGACACAAAATCTTATACACTGCACTCATTAAACCTCCACCTTTCCCATGCAAACACCATGCATACAGGGCACCTCCATCTTGCATTCAAATCCAAAGGCAGCAGCTTGGTTTTATCCTCCCCTGTGGCATCACTCCTCTCTCAGTGATTTAAGTTGGCTCAGTCAAGTGATAAAACATCAGATCACTCACGTACATGCACGAACACAGTTAAAACCTACCAGATCTTGACTGCACACTAAGTTGTGTATGCCAATGTTCTCCTCAGTGATCACTGGCCAGCACCTGTTTCAGTGTGTGGGTGTTACAAACAGGACACACACCTAACCACACAGGCTGAGATGGGATACAGCTTGGCCAAGGTGAAAAGCCCTGAATAGTGCAGAATTGTCCTACGCTTTCAGGTCCAAGAACAAAATTGTGTACACAGACTCAAATAATTCTAAGACCCAGCTTCTAACTTTGGGGATGCAAGTAGAGAGATGTATAGAGAAATAAAACATCAGCTTTGACAGATACAGATTTAACTACTGGGACAGTTCTGCCGCATTCCCACAGCCTGAATTGAGGCCAATGACAGATATATTTGCAGGTCTTCTTCCAGTGCTGAAGGAATATATTTCATGGTTTAAGAAAAGTGAAGTCATGTAAGAAGAGCTAGATAAAGACAGAAACATCACCTAAAGGAAGGATTATTCTGAGCTGCAAGAGAAGAGTTTTCTGAGCTGCAGAGAGATAAGGCAGTGCAATGTGCAGTGACAGATGTGATCCCAGATCCCAGCGGACATTGCCACAAGTCATCTTGTTAGCTATGCCTATTCTCAGGTCATTTCACGTGCCCAAAGTAGCAACATAAGTGGGCCCAAAGGAAATCTGGGCCTGCTAGAAGAGTCCCCTCTTGTCTTGGTACCTGGGTAGCAATAGAACACTCTTCACAGAACCTGTGAGCATGGCTTTCAAACAGAAGAAGAAATCTTAGGAAATGTTCCATACTCTTCCTACTGCTTTGAGTCGTTGCAAAAGAAACTGGAGGCCTTGGACACACTGCACGATTTCTTTATCATTTACAGCTCCATCACACAGCACCTCAGAAAATGCAAAGACTGAAAAAGGCTCTCCAGCCCCTCCAGCAATGCACTTTTTTCTCCCCATTCACCTTGTAACCAGATAGCCTCACCAGACATTACTGGAAAAAAAATATGTCTGGTAAGTTATGACTCTGGTCAACAATATGACATCTTTAAATAGCACCACAGATGTAAACAGACAGAGAAATTACCACCCTGATCTGAAGACTTAATCCAAATTAGACCCATTGAATAGTGAAACATTGTATTTGCGGGAGCAAGTGCCAAACAGAGTGACAGAGGGCTAATTGCACACATATATTTTGCAAGGACAGCTTTATGGAGAAAACTTCATGTTTACAAGACTGTCGCTACAATTGGACCAGAGAGGATTACAGGATCTTAGAGTCTGCTTCGGGGAAGCCAAGCACCAAGATATACATCCTCAAAGCAACAACATGCAGTGACAATCCATGCTTTTAACTATTAAAATGTGATCTTATAGACTTAAATAAATATATTTTTCAAAGGGTTCATTCTTAAAATTTACATTTATTTTAGGGACAGAAATTCATTACATACTATAAAACTCCATCCTAGAATTTAAGATCACAGATACATATTTACTTTGCAGGCAGCTGGAAGAGCTGCAAATGTTAGTACCTCAGGCCATTTTTTTCCCACTTCTATGTTGGAGTTCACCATGACAACAGCAAAGCAAACTAAATGGAGCCCACAAGTGCTTCCTAGACTCAATGCCCCAATGAAAAGTCTTTTTTTTTTTTTTAATCTTAAATCAACAGTGAAGGCATTTCAATCTAACATGCTTGACTCCACACTCAAACAAGGAAAAGGTCAAGGGAGTAGGGAAGGCAGCAGTCACACACGCACTGAGTTGTACAACAGCAGTAACATGGAGTTACAGGAGTTGGGTTACCAGCGTTAAAAGCATCAGCAGCTAGCTCCAGCAAAGAACAGCTGCCATTTACAAGGAATTCACTTAACAGCAACCTCAGGCTGAAATAGCCCAATGAGCAATGTTCCAGTGGAGTCTCCGGATCCATGACGGGATCCGCTTTGCAATTTCCCGTCTTTGAGAGACATCAACTTACAGCTGTGACTTAGCTTACAGTTAAGACACAAAATGTTTACAGACAATTCTTAAGAAAAGATAGTAAATGATGGTATTTTTCTACTGTTTCATTCATTTCTAATTACATACATGTATGTAAATTATAATGAACACCAGCTGATTTATGGTTTAGCTTTTGTTTCATTTCTGAGATGATATGCAGATCCCTTGACTTTGAAGTTGTGAACATAAACTCCAAATTTATGTTTCTTCATTTTGTGTAATGTTATCTTCTTTGTAATTTAACTTCAGATACCATGAGCTCTTAGAAAACTATTTTCTCTATATAGAACAGTAATTAAAACATGTCCCAGGTTCATAAAGTTTTTTGCAGACATGCCCCACACCCTCATTACCTGGATTTATGCATATAATTTAGCGTTATGATATTTTGTCTCATTATCAGCCTTTAGAATAAACTCGTAAATCTTTTTCTTCTAAAATCTGTTATTCAGATCATGAATGTCTTAAGCTTCAGGAAGTTGAAAAAATTGAATGTGATTTCTTTCAAGAGAAATACCAGATGCATTTTGCTATGCTTCCATACTATGAATGAAAAGAGGCATTTAATGATCCAGGAAATTTCTCCGTGAGTATCTGCAAGCACAGTGTTTTTTTTATTTGCATTTTTCTTCATTGCATTTGAAATTTCAAAATGCTTCCATTTCTACAAGTATAAGCAATATTTACTTTATGGAATTCTGTTCACAGTACTGGTTTTTTATATTGTGCATTGTGAAGGAGGCATTTAGTAGGTAACTGAACGTTTTATTCAAAATCAATGTGTAATGAGCAATGAGAATAAGACTCAGAAAGCCTGCAATTTCTGCATCCTTAAAAGACATAATTCAATGTTATTTATCATTCTAAAACTCAGAAGTTGACTGCAATACGGTCATATGAAATTGAATGTAGCTTCTTTCAGGAAGTAGCACCTGTAAATAGTACTTGAAAAAGCCCTTTTCTGACAATTAAGAACAAGGTTCTGCCTCTTAAAGCACCCTGGGCAATGACCACCATGCACAATGGTTTTATACAGTCAGAAAAAAAGTAAGTACTACGTGACACAAATATAAGGCCATTATTTTATAGAAATTATCCATCAAGCAACAGATATTAGAAATGACCTAACAGGAGAATATCAGAACCCCCACTGAAATTTTTAAGCTTTTCTAGGCACCACTGCTCATTTTTATTAACTGCACAAAATAATATTTAGTATCTATGTACTAGACTTCTTATTCCACTGTACTTTTTTCCTATTACTCATCATATCACCAGTATAAACTTAACTGTCTGAAAGAATGTTGATTTAAACTTAGCAGCAGGAACAGCATCTCTGACTGCTCTTTATTCATAAACTATTTGTTTCAGCTCCATTTTTCAACACATCTGCAAACATTAAACAGACATTTGAGCCATTAGGACTAGACTGGAAGGGTAACAGTTAATTATGGGTTGAAGTGAGGCTGGCTCACAAATGTGGATCCCAAATGTGCTCATCCCAGTACCATACAATAAACTTGCATTTCTATTATCTGTGATCTGACAAATAGCATATTACATAAATCTGACATTACACAATGATATTTTTATTCAATATGTATTGGCAGTGAGCTATTGGGACAGCTGTTATTCAGGTTAGGATGACTATTGAATCTTACTTGTCTCAGGTAATCAAAATACAAAGTGATCAAAAGCAGATGCTCCTACCACCTTTTCATAGCAAAGGAAATCTATCTGAACTGTCTCCATGCTAGTGAATTTCCTGAATTTACTTAAACAGTTTCGTCAGCTTTCAGACATAAAGCAAACCTTAATATTTTGAGTTTCTCCCTGCCTGGTGTGGAAGGATACCCTGAGGAGCTACCCTTTAAAGGGTCTCCAAATACTAGTGATCTACTGTTATTTAGACACCCATTTCTCCAGTACTTCACATTACACCAGTCTCAGAGGATTAGCATAAAAAGGGCAACACTTTCCATCAGCTGATAGCTGAGGAAGGACTAGCACTGCTGAATTTTCAGTTTTACTCCCAAACCTCTATGTAAGCTGAGTCAGCCATTGCTTTATTTTAAAGACTCTCTTTATTCACCTGCACTGCTGCAAATTGATAAGACCTATAAATTCCAGTTACCTCTTAGAGGGCTGCTTTAGAGATTAAAAGTATATACCTGCTTTGATACCACAGTGTCACTCCCAAAAGGATTAACAGGAGTTAAGTGCGTACACGATAAGCAGGAGATACTCTACACCTCCCCCCTACAGAAGGCAAGAGAGGAAACAGACCCTGCACAACCCTTCAGAGAAATGTAAAGGTCATGCAGGTGAACTGCTGACTAGACCACCCTCTCCTCCCTGAAGCAAGTCTGCAGCACACTCTGTGGTTCATGTTAGGAGTTCAAATCTGAGCAAGACACAGCACCATTAATTAGACACTAAAATCCTCTCGTACAAAAGGCTTCACTGCACATTTACTACAAGATGGTAATATAATTTCAGCTTTCCTTGTGTGCCCAAAAATTACATTTCTTTCTTCTACACTGCAATTGCTTCTGATTTCATAGCCATATTGCATGTGTTCATAAATCAGCACAGAGTATTGAACCATTCTGCTGTTTACCTAGACCTTTTTACTTCATAGTGGATCATACAAAACAGAGGTAAGACTGTGACCGGTACTATATAAATTTGGTGACCCATCTGGTGACAACTGAGAGAAAACATCAGATCAATTCACATGCTCCCTAATTCCACATAGGATACAATGCAACTTGAGAGTACTTCTCTCTGATGCAGAACTATTGCTCCCTGGTTATGTAGCAGGTTCAGCTTATGAGTGCAGGATGTCGTTTTTTTCTTTTAGATTGCATACACTAAAAATAAGAAAGAAAAAAAAGCTGTATAATACAGACAAAATCTTTACATAAGGCTATGTAACTGAGCTCAGAAAGTGGGGTCCATATTCAGGCTTTAGAATTTATAATTAATGTAATTCAAAATGGACATTTTATTTTTGTTTTTCATGGCAATGATATCTGTTACTAGTCCTCTTCTATGCCAGATACTTGTGTAGAAAGGATTATGACAAAGCTTTTGCTTCAGCAGTTGCACAAAGAGTAAGTAATTTGAAACTGAACTAACATTTTTAGTAACTTGTATATGTGATGGGAAGGGATATTGCAACAGTGCAAACAAGTTACAGGCACCTACGGTTCAAACAAGCATAGGTTTTATGGCAAGCATTGTCTAAATTAACAATGAATGAAACAGGAAACAGTGCCACAACAAATGAAAACAGTAGGTGCTTTTATTCTGTAAGAGCTCTTCCCTAAATATGTGATCTAACTGAATATGGGCTCCATTCCTGCAGCTGCCTTCACAGGAGTATCTTCTTCTGACATACAAGTGACAGGATGCCAACCCTGCAAGGCTGGCAAGACCTGCTAGAATCTCTTTATGCCACAAGTGCTGTATAATGGTGCTTGTGATGGTGAAGGTCTAGTGATGCAGGTGAAGAGGACAGGAGAGATCAGAGGAAGACACAAAGACAAAGTAGCTGTAAGAAATAAAGGACCTTTATAAACTGAAAATTTTCAAACTGTGAGGCAAGGAGACACAGTAGGAAGGACTTTCCTGGGTGGAGAGCAACCCAAGGAAGCACATATCCAAACAAGGCAGGAAGGTGAGATGATCTCAGGGCACTGCAATGGGAAAAGATAACGGTGCACAGAAAACACTCTAGAAGAATCCTCTACTGAACCCCAGTCTCACTAGCTGATGTACCTGGTAACATGCTGGTGTTAGCGAAGACTTTCTAAGGAACATGCAAAATTCTCAACATGTTTACACCATTCAGTATCTCACTACTTATTCAGAGTGAGTTTTATCTAATTAGGTGTCCTGTATCTTATCTGCAATTAGGGTTAGAAATGAAATTAATTCAAGAATAGTAAGCACACAATTTCACAAACAAGTCTGTGCTGGAGCATGGATTTGAGGCACAGGTGGGATATGTATATCCCACAGACCTTAGAACCAAGAAACATCCCCAGGCCCAACAACCCCAGCACAGTCACTGCAGGTGGCACAAATTGCAGCCACAGCATTAGAAGCCTCCTAAGGGGATTCTGGAACAATGCTACCACCCACTCAGCATCAGCACAGGAAAACCATAAAGCTTCTTTGGCTGTTTCTCAGCAAGTTCCAATGAAGACAACTTGCCAAAATCTTATTTTCAGGATGCTGATAACAAAACCCAGCGTAGAACTACTACTGCAAATTGCAGCTCTCTGTCACTTTCTGCCTTTCCCTAATTCAGCACGGGCATGCAGCACCCTTCTAAGACCATGCAGGCACTCATGAGGTGTAAGGTGGCTAGATTAGACCTGCAAACATATCTGTGACCTTGAAACATTGCTTATTAATATTATTCTTTACATTTACCTTTCAATTACTGAGATACTATCCAAAGGTGACTTAACTAAGAAGGCAGAAAGAACAAGTGCTTTCATTTTGTTATGAGTCTGTTGTTATGACATTTGTGTAAAAATGTCTATTTTCTAGAGGTTTTACGCCAATGAGACAAATTCAGTACAGACTTACATGGCAGAAGTGAATGTAACTACACTACATCTCTACTGGTGTTTTAATTTATTTCCTTACTGAGTTTGCAAACCTCAAAGCATAAAAATCACATGAAAGTTTCCTGTAATTTAATAGAGTGTATTACCATACAATTAATATTTAATACATGCAGGAAAGAAAGTTTTTGGAGAGGTAGAAAGGGACACAAAGAAAATGAGAATGGTGCAGCTTTTCTAACAGTACTGGAAACAATTTGTATTGAAGAATACTTATGTCTTGCATGATTTTTTTTCTCCATAGGTGCTAAAGGGCAATTCCCAGTGCATCCTTCAGGAAAATGCATAGCTTCCAAGATTTCATTTTTGTGAGCATCAAGTCCTGAAGACTACAACACTAGAAATACCAGAAAACCCTCGAGATCATTTCCTAGAATTTCTTAAATAGGTAGAGAATAACAGAATATGTTGCAGAGTTTTGTGTAGGGTTTACATATCCACGATCCTGACAAAATTGCAAACTTCTGTTTGTGGATACAGGCAGGCCTCTCCTGTGTGATTTTATTACTCCAGTTCTGCCTTTCTTATAAACTAGAGAAATTGCTAGAATTCTAATTATGTACTAAATAAACAACCTTTACAATACATTTCTGGATGCAAACTGTGAAGGAACACATTTACATATGAGGGGGATATAAAGGCCAACACCACAACATTCATAGATTCAGGTCTGATTGAGAGAGCTGCCCTCAGGCCTCTCAATCAGTTAATTTCAGTGGTAATAGTAAGACATCCTCACACCTCTCAAGCACTTAAGTACTTGATATTATACAGCTGTAGTAGAAAATTTAGGCTAAAGTATCTGTTTTCTTCCTTTCTCATATCAACATGATTCATCTATAAAAATCGTAGTTTGGTACCACTACTACTTTATCAACACCTGCCCATATGAGCACTCCTGATTCTTTTTGGGAGGGAGGGGACTCCTGCTCTCTGCACTGATCAGCTCCCTGACCCTTGGTCACGGACTGATTCCTTATGCTGCTGTAGAGCCTAGCACAGCATTATTTTAGATGTTACTACCTTCAAATTATAACCACAGACAATATAGTACACATGGTGACCACAATTTGTGACTTCTTGAAATTAAATGTTTCCATTAGATTGACTTTTGGTAGGGAACAACTGAACTAGACAATCAGAGTGTGACACATTACTAATGTGACACCTTGCAGTCTAAACCTTCATCGAACACTCACATACGCAGCTCTCAGCCATCTGCTTTTCTGTACACTTCACATTCTAAATTCAGTATTTCATATAATTAACATTCAATATTTTTATACAAAATCAACACTTATCATTACACTTCTGTTTGACTGAAAAGTTAAATGCATGAAAAATGTTATGCTTTCCAAAGAAAATTTATGCATGAATAATATCCAGGGACTCATACACTGACTGAGGTATAAAAAGTATCCACTAAGTCTGCTTAAAATAGACAACAAATGGGCACATAAAAATTTTGTTGAGCTGCTGTAAGTTCTCCAAGAAAGTCATAAATCTGTGTGATGGCTTCAGTACCTTACTGTCCAGAGGAAAATACCCATGGCAGCCAGATGATGGAGAAGCAAAGTCTCTTTACATATGTTACTTTTATTTTTAGGAAAATTTACACAGTGTACCCATGCTACCCAAACTCCAAAGCACTTACAAACCAAGGACTACCAGGTATTGCCTCAGCCTTACTCACAAACATGGTAGAAACAAAACAGAAATTTCAGTATAAGAAGTATAGTCCCAGTTTGGATTAATCCTTTAGCTCCCAAGAATCTATTTGGAGCTAGCAAAAAAAAAGAAAAATACCGACAAACAAAAACAAATCATCAGTTCCTCCACGCCAGCCAAGCCTCCACAACACAGTCTTTCCTGCTGCATATAAAATAAGTCAGTGTTGATAGCATGCAGCTACTACTGCAATAAAGATAACTAATCATCCTAAAAATTATTATCTAACAATTTGAACCACATGAACTCACTCTTACCAGAGCCAGCTCATATTTTCTCTGTCAAAACAGAAAGAACCCTGCTCCCATCATAGTCCCTGACACTCCCCTGCACTGCACTTCCTACAGGCAGTCACATTTGGCAAAACACCTCCCCAAAATGATACTAGAAAGGGTTGTGTACCACTGATGTGGCTGAATGTGGTTTACAGCCACCTCGTACAAAGTAGGGCAGCAGCTCGTCCTTCATGTCTCTGCCCAGCAATGAGAAGCAGCACAGCCTGATGAGGATCTGAGGTGACAAGCCAAGACGGCACATCAGGATATTTTAGGGCTTCAGCTGGGAAAGTACATTTCTGGCTCACACTGCAGCCAGACAGCCCACCCTGGCAAGGCTTGGGGCTGGTGCCTGCAAACATGTTATAAGTGGCTCCTATGAGGAAACCCGGGAGCACCTCAGGTATTAAAAAGATTTCGTAACATGCCTCACTGCTAAGTGAGCCACTGCTGACAAAGACACGTAAAGCTGAAATACTCAGTCCTTGCTTAGCAGCACTTCCTCAGAGGCCATTTCATGTGGCTTTTAATTATGTTAATCAAATCAATACTGGACACAAAGGTTATCTGTTGTGTATCCTTCCTCCAAAACTACAGCCTAGTCTAACTTTTATAATAAATTCTTCCAAGGAGATAACATTCCATTTTTAATACTATAAAGAGAGTTTCTGTAACTAAATAGTGGTGTCTTCCTAACACTAAATAATACATCACATTGATTCAAAGTACAGAAGAGAACAAAAGACACTGAAAAGCCAAGGCATATAGTTGAATAGCATGCCTAGGTATGTAAGCTTATCTTTTTAGAGAGACTATTTCTATATTCCTGTATAATGGAAATTTCAAAAGGCAAGGTAAATTCAATAGCAACTTGGTTTTACACAACTCAAATGCATTTTCTCTGATAATGCCTTTTTTTTAAATTGAAAATACAATTGCCTTTCCTTGGCATAAGAACATATTCTTCCTGATACTCAGAAAGCTGTCAGTTAAAGAACGCAGCTGTGATGTCCTAATGTGCTTCTCACTACTAAGAAACATACACCATAACGTATGTTTAGAAATGGCAGGTATTTTTGCAAAATTATTTGGAAGAACATTTTGCTTTGTTCAGTGGAGAAACAATAATTTCATTTCCCTTCTGCCTTTGAAGTAGCATTTTAGAACAGGCTAAAGTAAAAATTTCAATTAGTCATCTCCAAAGGATGAAAAATAAAAGCATAAACATTTCTTAATCCAAAGCAAAAAATCATCAGTTTTATTTGAAGATTTTAATTTTGCTCATTTTTTAAACGATCTACATAAATCCTTTGGAAAAAAAGGACATTTTTTCCCAAGTCTATTGTAAAAAATAATGTATCTGGAAAAGCACCAGAGGAGGAAATATGCTGTCAAGCAGTTCCACCCTGAAACTGAATAAATGTTGTTACAGTTCACGTTAGTGAGATTTTGTCCCTGTTTCATTGCATTGATAGAAACAAGGAATTTGGATTTTTTTAAAAATACTGTCAGTTAAGCTATTATTTTATTCACTCTAGTTGATTTTATGCGTTTTAAGTCCCTAATCAATTTTAATTTTGAGGTATGACTTCTCTTCAGCAGTGAATTCCTGCTGTTATTCAGTGGCAACATCACATTTACTGTCAGCTCTGATGGTTAACACTGCTGTGTTTTTCCCTCCTACTGCAAATCTAACCCAACATCTTGAAGTAACAGATTCCTTTCAAAAAGTCCACAAGGTCTGAGCATGAGTTAGCAGCATGTAGATAACCCATAACCTGAATTTCTACATCCAGCATCCCATCCCAAGCCAGTCTCACTATTCCTGGTACTAGAGAGCTATTGTTAGTCACAGTCCTCTTGTAAAAGTGACACAACTGGACATTCTGAATTACTGCCCAGAGCTACTTACATTGCCCTCATTTAAGAACTGTATGTAAGCTTTTGTTATTTCTATGGCAAGAACAAGTGGTAATGGCATTTGGCAGTATATTTACTTGATAGCTGTTTGCAGCTACGCTAGTCATCTCTGTGGAGAAAAGACATGTACCATGGGCCTGTGGTTAATTTTTTCACAAAAGGAAAGACTGCATTTGCAGTGCAGTAAATATTGACTTCCTATTAATGATCTCTTTATGTAAATGGTATTTTCTGGCTGTAAGCTTCCCCTCTGATTTTTCTATCTCTTCATTAATTTGTGGTACAAGGAAGACTGAGTAATGTTTAATTGCCTCTTGAATCCCAGGGAAATCTGGTGGAGCCACACTGTCATTTTTTATTTAAATATATATTATCTTGTCAGTCAACCTGGAAGAGTATAAGCTGGTTAATATTATAGTATACAGACACTGGGATACATATTTGAGAGGTTTAAATTATAATTTTTAGTCAACAGAGCACAAAGAGATGCAATCTTTAATAGCATATGACAACTGCCTTCTAGAAAGGCCCCCTGTGAGTTACAGGACAATTCTCTTAAATTTCCAGCCGTGCTTAGCACTGACTCTAGGACACTGACAGGAGCCACAGCAGCCACAGTCACTGCACCCATGAGGTTCACTGCCATGAAGCTGGGCTGCGCTGGCAGGGATGAAGGCTGACACGTGGTTCCATTGTGTCTCCTTCCCCTGCCTCTTCTGCAAGCAGGGCGTGATAGCTTGGCACATGGATTTAGCAGGTATGAAATTTTCAGTTCAGCCCTGCCTTTCTTGTCTTTGTTTTTTTTTCCCTCTGAGTTTTACTCAATTTGAAATTCTTCCACTACATCTCTAATTCTCCTCATCTAATCAGTATGATTAAGTATGCCCCTCATGGCTTAATTTGGAGTGTACTGATGGGCACCCGTCCCAGTACATGAGAATCTATTATTTGATTTTTCAGGCATGAAAAATCCTCAGTGTACAACCACTGTGACTCTAACAAAACATCAGGTACAGCTTTATAATTCCCATTCTACAAAATTCATGATGCATAATGGTAAACTCCATGAAACTCAGCATGTGGGATAGTAGAGCACTCTGGAACTTGTCAACAGTCAGGAAACCCAAAGTTCAGTGGTCCAGTTGAGGAATTCATTTAGTGCAGATATCTCAGTGTGCAGCTGCAGTGTGAGCTGCAGGCTGGGCTCTGGGTGTTGGGAAATGATGGGAGCCCCAGGCAAAAGGCCGTGAGCTGGTGCTGCCTCTTCGCACAACAGAGAGACCTTTGGGATCAGCCAGGCCAGCAGACACTCAGAGAGACTGCAGGAGCCAAGGACTCAGCAGGAGGACCCCAGACCATGGCACGCTTAGACTGCAAGAGTATAAAAGCTCAGGGCTTCGGCTGTTCAGCGTCCCTCCTTGGCGGCACCCAGCTCGAGCTGGCTTTGTGTTTTGCATACTGACTACATGACTTAAAGGATTCAGATGTCTGAGACCCTGCTATGGGAAACCTGGGGTCAAGCTGGTAAGGGAAACTTGTCTGACTGTGTGAGCCTTGCTGCAAAGGGGCTTCAGCCCCAGCAGTGAAAAGTCTTGAATGGTGGGAGTGTGACTTCCAGGGTACTTCCTGAATGGTCAGACAGGAAAGTTTCTTTAACAGTTTAAAAGTCATGTCTATGTTTATTAGTCAGTAAAATGAAAATAGAAAATACTACAGTTTTATTTAATATTTTAGTTGCTCTTTTAAAGCAATGCTTTAAAGAGATCACTTGTTCAGATTATTGTCAAAATATTTATGTAGTTAAATCACGTATTACAGTCCCACAACAAAAAGTATAGAAATTGCCTGTTACTAGAACACAAGGAATTGTTTAGAAAGCAAAATGTATTTGCATTATTTTTCTACTGTGAAAACATAAGGTTTACAAACTTATTTCATGACCCCGAACTGCTTTGTGCTCATGAATACTTTTTGTAAAAACAGCAGGACTGCCAACTGGCTGAGCTGTGCAAGCGGTTAGTAGGGCAGGGTCACAGTAACAGGTATGCTAACTTTCCCACTGGGAAAGCCTTAAGGTTATACTTTATCAAAAGCCAGTTTTCCAGAGAGGAAAATATTAAGATATCTTTGTAGATATCTTAATTTTAGCCAAGGGCTTTCGCTTCCCACAGGCTTCCTTTCCCTGGCCTCTCTACAAGATGGGGAGCTCGGGAATAAAATGCCTTAATCTCCATTCACACTTCTGGAAAGGAAAATAACTTCATGTGGGGTAAGGTTGTGCATCTGAAGGGGAGAAACCATTCAGAGAAATGGCACTACTTTGTTCTTCTTCTGTTCTATCTTTGAGGTTGGGTTCAAATTGTGGATTATTTTCTCCAGTGCCCACAACTGGACCTACAACACTCCATGCCAGTCCCACAGCACTCCATGCCACTCCTAGAGAACCTAGATGGCAGCCATAAAATGGTTTAAAGGCAGCAAAATCTCATGCCTGGCTAATTTGGTTAGTGCAAACATTCTCAGAAACACATTAATCTCATGCAAGCAAAAAAAAAAGGAGCCACAACTTTCACACAGCCTTTATTAACCTTAAGATCTTATTTTCCCAAGGTATTTACAGTTTACAATTACTTCACTAGAAGTGTCAAACTTACATCAGAACCAACAACTAGGCTTAGGGTAAGTCTAACATACACACATGCATGCCTGCATCTGTATGCATACATGTATACATATATATATGCAAAGGTTGCTGTAATTTATAAGGATTTTTTTTTCTCTAGAGGAAATTAGGTAAAAATAAATAGGTAAAATAGGTAAACAGAAACAAAACACACATCTTCTAAAATATCTAATACAAAAAACAAACAAACAAAAACCCCTAAAATGAAGTCTCTTGCATTTCCCTGCTCCAAAATTTACACACTCACTTTGTATAATCCTTTTGTACACAGAATTACTAAAATGACATTACTTTTGCAACCAAAGGTGCACCAAAAAGGACATTAATTCAGCTGATCTCCAATACATGGACAGGGACTTGATCAGGAAGATCTACTGTCAAACTGGTAAAAAATGTTACCTAGTTTGGCTAGGCTAGCTGCTTTTTCACCTATTGTACATACAAATGATCAAGCAAATTCTCACTGAAACCAATCCAAGCAAAATGAACAGAGGAAAGACTTACAAAAAGAATGACTTACCTTCCTCCACGATTTCCACAATTTTACAGGATTCAGAATATAGATTAGGGGCTAACTTTTAGTTTTAATAAAGCCAAAACATTTTGAAAGACTACTTTTAGCATGAGGGTTAGAATCACTTTTGCTTTGCTTCCAGTTAAAAGCAAGCCTTGAGCTTCCTCATACAGCTCTGTAATCTGAACATAAACACTTCTGAGTTGGTCTGGTAAACCAAGCAACAAAACAAATCACTTTGCACTGTACTGGACTTGGAAGACTGCTTGGCTTCCAAGCACTTTTGCTTGAATTCCTCTGGGGAATTCCTTTGCTTGAAGTCATCTGGGGAAGATGCAGACCACAGACCAGATGTTTCCTGAAATTAGCTGGTCAGCTGAAATGGATTGATGATTTCATGCTCTGTTAATAACTAGGTGTTCCTTATTCTAAACATGTATTATTCAATAACAATGAAAAACATCCCTTCTACTATGATTCTCATCTATCTGTAATTTATAAGTTGAAAGAGATAAACATTTTTTTCCACAATAGCATGGTTTATGAAATATTTTGCAATCTCTTTTGATGTCTTTGGAGGTGTCTCTGAGTATCTTTGCTCCAAGGACCAAAGACTCCTTGACTGAACTCAGCACCAGCTGCTGTTTTCCTTCCACACTCCGCTTCCAACCAGCAACCCATCACACATCTCCTTTCTACTACTCCTGTACACACAGTTGCAAGTCTGAAGGAGCGGAAAAATCATGTCAACAGCCACACTACTGCACCAAAAGACTGGGTCTGTCTTGGGTGGTGAGTATCTGCCTTCGTCCAGTGCGTGACTGTGTTGTGGGTTTCAGTAATGCCAAACTGGAGCAATATGCTATTATGACTTGAATCCTTGGACCTCAGACAACTTCCCAAGACTATCTCCTCGCCTGAATGAGCACCCATGGATTGCAGCGTTTCTGAGATGAAGTTTTATTCTATAATATCTTACTTTCTCTCTTGTCATGAAACTGAATGCAATTTCAAAACACGTGAAGAGTAAATTTGAAGTCTAAAGTTTACAAAAATTGATTTTGTCGTAAGTATAGTTGCCCATTACCACCAAATCAGCAAATGGGAGGCAAAATATGTCCATTGGCATATGTTAGAGAAAATGCCAGAAAATGGTTGATTTGTTCATCTATTAGTTCTGAGGTAAGAGTGGATGTCAAAACCTAAAAAAATTTATTTATTTCCACTTTTAAGTAAAATGTTTGTTACCTTTAACTGAACATGACTGTTCATTTTAAACGCATTTATCTGTTCACCCATACTGCAATTTAAATGGAAATATTTTTACAGGTCAGATGGTCTGCTTTTTTGATTGTAAAGACAGGAGCAATAATTTCTTGAAGCTTTCTACATTCTTCTTGAAAAAGCATTAATTCCTTAAAAAACAAGGAAAACATCACTTGTCTGGGTCCAGCACAGAAGTCCTCTTCTTTTCTGTTCCCTAAAGTAAAGTTGCTAAACATTAGATACATAAGCAGCACCTTAAACGGCATTTCTTTGTTCTAATCCTGGTATGTACTATCAACTAATAACGCACATCCCTGTTCATTAGTGCTCTGCAGCAGTAGGGTCACATTGGAAAGACCTCTTCATTGCTCATGCACTGCTTGTCAGCACACAGACTGGAGCAAGATTACTAATACATCTGTCTAATTTTACTGAGAATATTGATGTTAAATTGGTGTCATTCACTGTCTGCACAACCAGAAGCCTGTCCGAGTGGAAAAAAAAAAAATCTTGTTCTTATGAAACATCCTAGGTGGAAATGAGAAGATGTGTGTAGCCTATTGTGCTGTATTTGTAGTCTCCAATAACTATCCAATGCCTTTATATCAGAGATTACCACACGTAATGCTGAAAACTAAAATTCCACAAAGGGACATGTGCTGGTTTTGTATAGGAAAAATATAAGGGAAAAAAAAGGAGGAAAAAAATGCATATCCTAGTAGATTTTCTGATATCACTCATAATACATGAATAACAGTAATCCTCTCCCCAACTTATATTTTAGCTTGCATTAAAAAGTTTTAAAAATGGCTCTCATATAATAAAGTCCTGTTTAAAATTTATTAGGTCAGTATTTAGCACTGAATATGAACAATTTTGGTGATTCTAGTTGCTTTCTACTGCTTCAAAATAAACCAACAAAAAGACCCCAATATTCAAGCAATTTTCTCACCTATCATGGGCATCTTACTAATTAGGCAGTGTGATAAAATACAGAGAGGGAAAAAATACAGGTAAAATAAAATCTAAATGATCTAATTACACTGATTTGTCATAAGGATTTTTTCTTGTTCTCTATTAAGTGGTGTAAAGAGTTGAAAGTAAAGCAAGAAAATTAATTTCTACTCTTTCTCAAGGGATACAGAGTTCTAATAACTCTAGTAGAGAACAGCTACCTGTAACATTACAGAATTAGACTTCTACATCTCAGCTCTGTTCTCGCTCGCTGTGCTTCACTGTCTTTCTTCAGTGACACGACAAAAAAAATTGTGCCCACTTATTAAATCCTTTGCAATTTTTGATCAAACAGGCATTGTAATATCCTTTAAAATTGTTCTGCGCTTACTTATCATAAAAGTACAATTTTCAAAATGAAGTCTTCAAACATTTTCTATGTTTAAAAATTTTAGTGCAGTGGTTTCAGGAGAAGAAGTCATGGAGAATACAGACAATTTTTACTCAGTCATTTTGATCTTTTTAATCAAATGCCACCTCCTCAAAGGACTTTGACAAATCCAGTGTCCTCAAGAGCTAGTTGTTCCACTTGGATTTCGATTGACCAAGCAGTCACAAAATTCTTAAGGGGGCAGGGAGTACTGTAGCAACTCCATAGCTCCATAAAGGGTCTAATTTTTGACAGTTAACTGTTTATTTTGGGAATCCAGTATGACTCAATATTATAGTACTACTGCCTGTGATTCTCCATGCAATGTACCAATGGCATACGTGCTCTTTCATTATTTGCAAGACTAGAGTACACCAGGAAGTACTACAATACAAATTACTGTCATCTGAGGCTCCTAAAATAAACATGAGTTTTCCAAAGATGCAGGAGGAAAATTGTCCAAAAATTTACTTTTTCAGTTTGTTTGAAATTCTGCAAATGAAATCAACATCTTATCTGGATGGGAATTTTTTTTTCTTGGCACTAAAACAATCAGAAACGTATCTGAAAGTAAAAAATCTTCTGTATTTGAATAATTTTGTAATTTCATTGTTTTACACTGAATTCAAAGTAGTTTTCAAAACTAAAATGTCAAATACTAAACCTAGAAATTGGTATTTAAGTATATCTAATATGAAGGAGATGAGAGAGACAGGGAGACAACATGCTGTCAGACATAATCACAATATCTAAATGGATTAATGAAATATATCAATAGCAACAGATCTGCATGTTTCACTAAATGATACTTTGGAGGAAACATTTTGTCTGGTTTAATCAAAGCTTGATGCAGCTTTCCACATAAACTCCAGAAAAGCAACTGCCAGCAGCTGAAGATTTGACTCCTTCCCATTCATTTCATAACCTAAAACAGAAAAGAGGCTGTAGGTGATGGATATGATGTGTTTCCAGCCCTCTTCCCACACCAGGATGTTGAGAACTTCAGGAGGATACACAAATTCAGAAAGGGTTTAGGCAAATTCCTGAGGGATAGATAAACTGATTGATGACATGGCTAAACACATTAGCTCTAGAAATCTCTACAACCTGGCAGAAATGGAACAGGTCACAGTGCAACTATTCTCATATTCCAGTGTCCTGGAATTGCTTTCCTTACTTTCCTATTTGTCTCATGGCAGTATCCATGCCATCTGCTTTTTACTCTCTTTTGTTATCTTGAAGAGAGAGACCACTTTAATAACAAGACTGCCTCACAAGTCTCCAACTCCGGGTGTGGAGAATATTTTCAAAGTAAAACCCTAACTACTGAAAAAAAAAATTTGATAGAAGAGTTAAGAGCCAATGGTAATTCAGATAAATGTCAACGAACTCAATCTAATTAACTTTGTGTAAAGCCATTTTTGTTAAAAAAACCCCAGTCTGACAAAGAGGAATCTAACATCAAAGGCCAACAGTGTCATGTCTTGCCTTTTTTTTTTGTTTTGTTTTGTTTTGTTTTGTTGTGGTTTTAAAAAAAAAATTAGCTGCTGCTTTCATCCTGCAATGCAGGCAGAATTTTAGTATTCCAGGTCTGTGACTGTAGTTCTGGTGGCAAATAATTTGAATTATGTTTCAGGGGTTGCAAGGCATCAGACATTCCTAAGAATTTTGTGTCACTGAAAAGTAATAAAACAGAGAGGAAATTGGGCTGACAGAATTCCGGAACTACAGAAATGCAGATGACAGACCTCAGCTCTTATCAGTCTTTGACAGGTGCATTTAGGTATTCTTGGGTTATTGCTCTAGGACCTATTAATGTCTACTGAGCACAGATTTTGACTCTTACAGTCAAGATCATGCAGGGATACTTGGGGCATGTAATTTAACAGAAACCTCCAGAAAGTCCATAGTTTCTCACATCCTCAGTTTTTCTGCCACCCTCAAAAATCTCCTCACAGAATAAAGTAAAAGTTTTGCTTTATCTCCTAAGCATAAAAAAGCAGACACTGCATGCCAGGATGGCAACAGAACAGCTGTATAATGTATTTCCCTATTTGTTTCCTTTGCAGGCTGCTTCTTTTTCAGGGCTCCCAGACAACCACAGTATGTAACTGTGAACTTGGCAACATCTACATTAAAGGCAATTTTACTGCAAAAGGTAACAATAGATAGCACCATGGATTTTATTTTTTGAGCTCTTATATTCCTCACCTGAAAAAGTCCAGTTTTCAGCTGCCAGCTGTGAAAATATCTTTTCCTGCATCATCACTGTTATAAAAAAGCTCAGCAGATGAAAAATAACTTTTTGGTGTATCTAGGCACCACAGGACTCTGGATTATACTCTTGAGTTGTACTGTGGTACTGCCCATTGCCTTCAATGGGACCATTACAGTAATGGATGGGAAAGTAGCAAAGATGCAGCACTAACATTCAGAGATGAGACACCAAGGCTTTTTCTCTCCAAAGTTTTGAATATATTGGGTTTGGCCAAGATAAGGTTTTGGCCAAGATCCAATGCAGGCAAGTTTGTAAAAGAATTGCAAAGAGCTTCTGGTATTCAGCCAAAGCCTTCAGTTGCTATTAGTTCTGAGGCTGACTTATTTTAATATTCAATGCCTATTTTTCACTTCTTGCATGGTACCCCAGAATACAATACAGCTGCTTTGGCCTCTAGGAAGAAAAGTACCTCACATGAAAGAAACTGAGCAAAACTGCACAAAACCATAAAATCACTCAATTTTTTATGTTGGAGGAGACCTTTAAGATCACTAAGTTCAACTATTAACCAGTTTGTCCTGAAAAAACAAAAAAAGAACGTGCCAAACATCCAAACAAAAAGAAAAAACAGCAGTATTCCTAAGGCCATTGGCTGAATCACTCTACACTAGCAATGTAATGATTTCCCTAAATGTGCAGTAAATGTCTTTAGGTACTCTTACACTTTTTAGAAAGGTCTGTTTTACATAGAGATAAACAATAGATAAATAAGTCAGTTCATTAGTTCTAGGATGAAAGACTCCTACCCCTGCCTAGGAGGGGGAAACTCACAGTACTCTCTTGTCCACTTTGGTATCTAGCACATCAGCACACCTGTGGAAATTGCCTTGGCATATGTAGAGTGCAAAAAAAAAGGTTTGGGGAGGGGAGGACATGCAGGTAGTATTTTGGGAGGGTCACATGCCCCGGTGTGTCAATTCTTTTCACCAGTTCCTGGAACGGACAGAACATTGTCACTGCACCATCCTGCCATGTGGTATTATCACACCAGTCCTCCGATGCCAATAGACAATGCCAAACCGTGGTCGTGCTTCATGACAGTGCTCTGTGGGACTCGGAGTCACCAACCCAAGCTGACAGTGAGAACAGGAGCCCCTCAGCTCTACAAAATTAGAACTGTACACGAAGATCTGCAGTGGACACAGTGGAGTAACTCTGTCCTACCCTGCACTTTATCACCTACCAAGGGTAATAGGCCGTTAGCTAAGGAGAACAGAGCTGTTAATGGATTCTGTTACAATATAATGCTTCGTTAACAGAGCTCTCAAAGAAATCAACAACTTCAAAACTCCCATAATCAATCCAATTTAATCTGATATATGCTCTGTCAAACTGCATTTCAAAAGGCTTTTATAATACCGAAATTCAGTTATCTAATAACAGCATTAGCAATGTTAATTTTCTAATCAGAACGCAAAATCATTAATTAACCATGCCTTCTTTAACTAAAAGAAGCTGCAGTTCCTAATCAGTAACCCTACGAATCCTTTGATGTTTATGCATAGAAAGGGTACAATCTCCTCTGGAAATACCTGTGAGGCTTTCATTAGTGCTGGTGTTTGTGCTGGACACAAGATTGCTCCCCTGGTTCTGAGCCTCTCCCATCTTTCCGTCCCCTGCCATTACCTACAGCCACAGGAGGCTGATGCTCAGCAGCACCAGCCTCACTCCTGGGTGGTCCTCACTTCCTAGAAACAACACTCAGTAGTCCAAAGACACCTCAGGTCAGCCCCAGCAGCCCAAAGATGTTGGTTTGCCATCATGTCTAGCCTGTTCTTACATTAGCACAATGATACACAGAAGAGCCTGTAATTGTAACAGGACTGGGAACACGCCCCAGAGTAAGAATGGCAATTTTGCCTCAGTAACTCCCCTGAATACTCTCCCAGCACTCAACTATTTGCATTTACAACTCCTGACTACAGCTTCTAAGTGGTTTGGACTAATGGATCTCTGCCAGTGCACAGCTAATCTGAGCTTGAATCCATGCAGACTGTTTGCATCCCCATTTTTCTTCAGAAAAAGGTCCCATAGGACTACCACTTGTCATGCAAGACCACATCTGTTTGTTGTTTCATTATTTGCTTGTTTGTTTTGAATCTGCTGCTTAAAAACTTTGTAGAGGAAATGCAGAAAAAAAATTAAATAAGTAACTTTAATTTACACCATTATTACTTAAACTGCAAAAATTCATTCCACTCTTTGGAAACAATTGTCTCCATACCTCAATTGTTATTAAAAAGTCAGCACAGACATAAATTTTCCTTAAAAATAGCTCAACAATAAACAGAAGAATATTTTCAGACTTTTTTTCAGGCAAAGATTATTGTGTGAGGAGCTTACACTACATATTTAATATATTATTAAAACAAAAGTTAAAGACAGGATAGTAAAACAACAGTTCAGCAACTGTTCTTGACATTTGCAATCACAGAATTAATTTTCCTGGGAAACACTGTGCTCCATGCTCCAGGAATATACCCTTTAAATTTGATGATAAACCAACTAGCAATTGTATATCCCACTAAAATTAAATGACAGCTTTAATGGTTCTAGGGAAAATAAAAGATACTGCTACGACTATAAACTTGCTCATGACAACACAATAAGATAAAAAAAAGAAAGTATGCAAGATTTTTTATTTATTTTCATAATAATAGATTGTCATGTAATAGTTTATTTGCTCTTTTAAAAATTCCTATTTTTCAGACAGAGCATTTACAGAAAATGAAGACAACCATAAAACACACTCATCATGAAGCTTCTTGTGTCACCACTTGTGTCAGGTGCACACGTTCTGGGTCATCACTTATGGCAGTCTCAGGGCACCCGAGGAATGAAGCAGACGCAGCAGCACAAGGGGAAGCTTCTACTACTACTTTATTCTAAAAATCTGACTCCATATATACATTTTTACAAAAGGCCAGAGATCGGCTACACAGGTTGCCACCTCTTGACCTGGATGGTGAACATCACCGTCCATCACATTTCTCCTCCCAGAGGACAAGAATGCAAACAATAGATAAGTGCTAAAAATATACATTATTTTTGTGAAGCTGCGTGAGAAACTCCAGTTCAAGAGTATAAACAACAAAAAGACTTCTGCATCAGGGCGACAGCTTCTTACACCTATTTCTGAATAAACAAGTGGCTCTCAGACTGTGCTCCATCTGTCAAGAAGCTAGTGAAGGAATTTAGTCCCTTCCAAGCCTGCTGGCAACTGGCTCCTTAGCCTCAAGCAAATATTTCACTTTGTTTTCCCCATGTGTAAAATATTTGTGCTTTGGGCTGAAGAACAATGAAATGTCCCTAATGCCTTGTTCAGCTAAGCATTTTGAAGTAAGTATGCTTAACTTTACACATACACATAACTGCAATGACTTTGACATAACAGGTTTTCTTGAAAAAGCACAAAAAGAAATTTTTTCTGAGATGAGCCCTGAAGAACATCTGTAACTTGTGCTTTAAAGTGGAATCACTAAAAGCATATTGGATGGATCATAAAGTAATGATAATTTTCACTTCTAGCTTGGCTACAATTAACTTGTAACTGACAGAGTGTAATGTCTTTCTGAAGTATAAAAGTGCCCCCTTAAACTCTCAGATATCGGGAATAGGACCATGCCTGACACGATTATGTCACTGATTTTCTTCCCCTAAACTTCTTTGCGTATTTTCAGTCTTTAAACACAGATCACTGCTGATGACAACATCTAGGTAAAATGAAACTTCTGTGTTTGGCACATACATGAATAAACTGTTAGAGATTGGACCTTGAGTCATTTTGCCATGGTATTTCCCTAGGAGATGCTATTGCACACACTGCATACACAGCGGAGCACTGAATCTTTCTAAAATTTGCAGCTGTTCTGGAAATTATGAAAGAAGTTGGTTTTGGCTGATTTTACTTCTTTTAGAGCCAAAAATGGAACCAGAAGTTGATAGTTAAAGTCACTTCACCAAACTACTGACTCTGTAATTGGGTGAAACCATTCATGTGCTTCAGCAGAAATGCTACTGACCTTTTTTCCCCAGACAAAATAAACTGCTTTTGACATTTGGTGATTCTGTTGGGAGAAAAATTCTGTCCTATTTTTCACAAAAATGTGAACAACATCTGCTGGCTGATGGAAGAGCGTGTGTCATCAGCACACCACTCCTGGAAATAAGACACCAAGTGCCTGATCAGTAGAAAATGAAAGGATCATGGACTAGGTGGAACTGGAAGGAGCCTTAAAGACTGTCTCATTCCAATCCCTACCATGGGCAGGGACACCTTTCACCAGAGCAGGCTGTTGAAAACCCCATCCGACCTGGCCTTGAACACTGCCAGGGATGTGGCATCCACTGCTTCTCTGGGCACCCAGTGCCAGTGCCTCACCATCCTCACAAGAAAGAATGTCCTCCTAACATCTAATCTAAATCTTAGCATAGCTCCCAGGAGGACCTGCTCCATGACTTTGTCAGCCAGCAAGGTGGGACTCACCAGTGTCTAGCTCTCCGTGTCTTCCTTTTTTCCTCCTTTTTAAAAATGGAGGTTATATTTCCTCTTTTCCAGTCACAAGGAACTTCACCGGCCTGCCATGACTTCTTAAGTGTGTTTCTGAATACCATTTTATAAGCAGGTGTTTTCAAAGTAGGAAATGGGGTAGCTGGCATTCTCTGACTTTTAAAAATTACAGGTACCTTTTTCATTCAAATTCTATGAATTATGTTCCCAACTAAACTGCATCGTGGAGTAAAACAAGTTAGTGGCCCTAAAATTTTGTGCTCCCCCAGACTCTCTCAACACCCAGGTGTGGGGACTAGTAAAGGCCATGGAGCCTTCCAGCCAAGCCCTCATCCAAACAGTCAAAGAACTACCCCTTTTAGGAGCAAGGTAACACATACCTGATACAAATAGTACATTGCATTAAATGTCATTTCCATCCTAAGTGTTCCAAGACACCTCCACAAAAAAAAGGATAATTTGAACAAACAAAGAATTTCCATTTTCTATCTTCCACTACATCTTTCATTTAAAATCGTATTTCAAGCCATGGGCATATATACTGCAGAGGTGCCATTTATTCACCTTTAGGTTAAAAGCATTCCTAGTTATAACAATTACCTCTAATGATCTAAAATTATGTGCTCATCATTTTCTTATAGCTGATTACTTCTCCAAAGCCAGCCTGATGGTTAGGCAATCGTATGCTTTGCTATCTAGACTCAAGTTACAGTCGAGTATGTGATATACTGAATATATATTACACTTCACACATGCTACTTTTAATTCAGCCTGAACAAAAACTGTTGAAGCTGGTGATCGTATGTTAACGAGAGAAAGACTGTGAAGAGTTCATTACCTAAACATGGTTTTATGTCATTAAATCAATGACATATCATCTATCATATCACCCAAACTGATAAGCAATTCCTGGAATACTTATCATTAAGTCAGTTAAATTTATATATTCAAGAACACATGCAATGGACATGTCTAAGAATTATTTTATTTACTGCATCCAAAGTTTCAAAGGTTGTTATTAAGTAACTAGAGACATATTTGCCACAGAACATGTTGCAACATCATGGCTGATCCTGTAGCTTTTGCATTCAAACGCTCACAATGTACTTAAAGTTCAGTTTCATAATTCTGAACATTTGTGATGACTGTACATTTGTCCTGTTTCCAACCCCTCTTCCTGGAATGATTTTAAGAATTCAAGAAAAGTAGCTGCAGCAAGACAAAATGGAGAAAAGAAAAATTCTACACATTCTAGTCCAGCATCTATTACCTATGCACACCATCTTCCACTTATCTTTCTTACACTGCAAAGCCAGCCCAGTCTATTTGTCTACCTCCTATTAATGAATTATGAATACACCTGATAATTAAAATTTGGTATTTACAATCCTTGGCTGTGCAGTGGCACAATGTGTGATTCAAAGCTGTCGCTCTGTGTTAAAAGCAAGGTATGCACATCTCCAGGTCTCTGGCAGCATTTCAAGATGTCTTGCTAGGAACACTTAGCAGACACACTCTTATGACATGGTCACAGTTTATTAACCTCGGAGAGCAAGAAGAAAACCCACATAATTTCAAGGCATACAAACAAGCGCCAGCTATTTTGCTTATTAAAAGGTCTGAAAGTTTCTCACTGAAATCACCTATTTTTAGAGTCACTTACATTCATCTTAGTACCTGCAACTGAGCTTTTTAATGGCAGAACTCTCCCTGCAGGAAGCCTGAAGCTGATAATCAGCATTTTTAGGTTCTTACCTCTATGGAAGAAACGCTGATGCCCTCTCCAGCCCCACTGTCTGGCTACGCTCTCCCGTGGGGATGTAGGTGGGCAGTCCCACGTCTTGAGCCCAGCAGCTGGCAGGCAGCCACAGAGGTGGGCACTGCTCCACAGAGCTGGAGCTCAGGGCAGGCTCATTCCATGACTCCCAAAGAGCTGCAGCCCCCTGACTTCTGTACAATTTTACCAGCTCAACCTCAGACCCATCCGATAGCCAGACCTGCCTGTCCCCCAGCTGCATACACATCCCTTCCCCAGGCCTGGCTGGGATGGGACAGTGGCTGCAGGGACAGGGGCATCCCACAGTGAGGGAGGGGGGGCCACAGACCTGCACGGGAGCACTGACACATCTGGGGTAGCAATGACCCATAAAACAGCATTAATCCAGCACGACACCTGCCCTGGTGTGCCTTGCTGAAATGAACATACCAGCTCTGCCCATATTCACCCACTTTGGAGTTTACTTTTTTCTTTTAAGATTTATTAGATTTATGCAGTTGATTCTTGGCTATTAGCTTTGAATTTGAGATAAAACAAAAACAACCCCCAAAAAAAACCCCACAAAAAACCCACAAACGAACATCAAAGCAAAACAATCATCCCAAGCATATCTGAGAGATCACACCTGAATGCTCACATCTCTTGCTCATACTTGGCCATGTCACAAACTTCTTACAAAGACATGCGTGTTTGAAGGACATTCCTTCAGGCCACAGCTGGTCTTTTTGACTAAAGAATGCAGAAAACACAGATGGCATATAGAAAAAAAAATTATTGTATATTTTTGTTATATACAATATACAATATTTATATTTATATTTATGGTTATATTTATATTTATATTTATATTTATATTTATATTTATATTTATTGTGTATAACAAAAATATTCTATCTATCTATCTATCTATCTATCTATCTATCTATCTATCTATCTATCTATCTATCTATCTATCTATCATCCCTGATGGCTGGCAGGTTCCTTTCATAAAGCTTGGTGGATGTGATGGCCCAAGAGGGAAGGGAAAAGGAAGGGCAACACCACATCAGACAGTTCACTGGGCCTTGACTCCACTCATCTCCTGCTGTCGGTTCTTGGTTTTCCAGGGTGCCCTTTTTACTGCCTAGACCCAAGAGATCAGCTGTAGCCTCCTGAGATCCAGAGTGTGCTCTGACTGACACCACAGACAATGACAGAGGAGCAAGAGGGGCAGAACGAGCTGCTTAAAATCCCCGTCATCCTGTGAGCAGCATGTGGAGTGGGACAGAGGTGACTCACTAAATGGTTCGACAATGTATGCGCACATACCTGAATATTAGAAAACAATAATTAAGTTGAAATAGATAAGGATAGCACCTAAAATACAGTTAAATATACTACTTGCTGCTCAGGGACAAATTTCACTTTGGTTTTACATCTCTGCAAATTCTGAAAAGTGCCTTAAGTCTCTGAAATGTCTCTGGCATCCCCATCCTGAGGGACACCAGAGCACTGAGCCAAAGCTTTGCCCCGGGAATTTCTAGCTGCTCATTTTTTTGTTCTCACACTGGGTGCTCTAAATAAGCAACTGGATGAATATCACCACAGAGTTATTATTTCTGTCATAAATTTTCCAAACTACCTATATGAATAACTATAAGCCAAAGTCCTTCAGGGACTGTCATAAATCCAAGAGCTGTCCGAGTGCTAGATTTAGTATTTCAATCATTGAAATGGCTGAAAGTAGTACAAAAATACATGCACAGAAGGACAGCTCTCCGTCAGCTATAAACATTTACACAGACTTCTGGACAACAGTTTCTACTAGAAATCAACAACTTGGTCTAAGTAAAATAATTCCCATCCAGGCTTCCAACAGAGTATTGTAATTTGCCCTGCCAGGATGTGCAATGCTTAAAGTACTTTAAAGTCTCTTCCTGAAAAGCATCTCCTAAAGGTTTACAGTTCTCCACATAAAGCCAAAATACAGCATTCTAAAGGTATTTAAATATTTTATAAAGCTTTCTCTACACACAGATGGGAGAAACCAAGTAAGATGTTTTTGCATGTATCTGCAGCTCAACCTAAGACACCATCCCAAAATGCTGTACTGCAGCCTCAGTGACCTGTTCCTATTATCCCAAACCTCCTTTCTGGGGTACAAACACTGTCAACCAAGTGTATAATCTGAAACACAAATAACAATCCTAAGAAAACAGTCCAAGTTCCAAAAATTAATCTGGGTAGAGGCTGTACTGGATGAAATTTAGATGCAAGAGTATGAGGCCCCCAAGAAGGACACAGTTGCCATCTTCTGCTCTCCTCATGTCCTTCACAAAGCCAAATGGAGATAGAATTAGCTCGGTAAACACAGAAGTGTCAGAAACAAGACACTCCAGCAAATTTCTGATGCAATCCTTTGAGACCACTGCAGTGTGGTACAATTTCCAGGGGATTACAGCCAAACACATCAGGGACCAAAACATCTGTTTGGTGAGGATGAAGAGAAGACAGTGAGAAGTATTACAGTATAACCTCTGACGTGGCCTTCTCATGCATGACGAAGAGTGGTAAAAGCATTTCATCCAGTGTGGAACCAGGAAGGCCACATCCAAGCTGCCCTTAATGGAGGTCTATTATGGGTAACAACTGTCTTTATAGGGAGCAGAATTGTGGTACATCTTGGATTTTAGGAAGTCAGAGCCATTATTTTCTCTCTTGACTTCAAGAATCAGGATAGACACATTAATGGAAGTGACAAACAATTATTTCAGTCACCCATGGTACAGATGCAGGGAGATAGTCTGCTTCATTCCTGTCTTCTGACAGGTTTTGAATGCTTCCCTCTCTGTCTGAGAGAGGTGAGAAAAAGAGGCAGGTTACCACTAAAACCTGGAATTGTTCTTTATTCTCAGTGTGGAAAGTTACAGCCTCTATCAACAAGGGAAAAAAAAAAAAAAGGAAACAAAACCAACCCCTAGGATTTTTAATGACTTTTCTATTTTGGTCTCAGTGAAAAACTATAGCACCATTTTATTATGGTCACATACCATAAGGAACTTATCATAATCACAGCACTAACAATAGGTATAAAGTTTTGAAAGCTTGACACTGAACTTATAATTTTAGTTAAATGTGAAACACTTTTACTGGGGCCAAGAAAAGGCTCCAAGGGATTTTATTTCAGTAGATAAAAAACTGCTATCTTACTGTGCCAATAACCCAACCGTTTGCAGACAATACTTTCCCAGTCAGGAAGGCAGTAGGTTATTGTAAAGCATATCTTTTAAGAAATCAACAGGTTTAAAGCTATACCTGCGCGTTACATTTTTGGTGGTACACACTTCACTCTCGTAACTAGTATTTCTAAGACCTACATGATGTGCAGTCAAGAAAGGAAAATATCTTCTGTAAGCAAGGAAAATATCTTCTGTAAGCATGCTCCCTCTGAACTGGAGAGATTATCCTTTAATGTTCTCCTGTCTTTTATAGGCACAAGAGGAAAAAAAAAATTCATGGTGCCGATTCCTCTCATTCACATTCTCTTTCACGACTTCATTTCTGCAGTCAATTTCTCACGGACGTGAATAGAAAGGTGGCAGTACAGCCCTGCTTTACCATATCAAATACAAGGGTGCAGGAAGGTGAGGCCCTGGCGAGCAGTTTCTCAAGGTGATGTTGCTGGCAGGGGATATCCACACCTTTTCAAAGGCGTAATGTTATGCTGGATCTCATTTTAATCTCACAGACACTATATAAGTGCAAGGAACTGCAATAATTATTATTATCCTATTACTGTAATTGCTCAAAGGATTTTCTGCTAGTCTCCCTTTAGCACAGTATGTGAAAGGCTGACAAAGAAAATGTGATTAAGGTGTGAAGCTCTTGTGCCCGCCAGCTGCTCTGAAGAGGAAGAGATTCCCATCATAAACAGCAAGCAAAAGAATGATGGACTTTCTGGTCCTTTCATCAGGAAATAAAAAAAACAGTAGTCCTTCAACACCTTCAACACTAGAGACCCAGAAAAGAATGAAGGGAAGCAATTCAATTCATCTGCATGAACCGGTTATTGTGGTAAGGCACCACCACTCCCTCAAAGTGTTGACCATGTTGAAGTCCAAGTCTGACTTGGGGGAATAAGACAGATGGAAACAGGCAGAATTCTTCTGAGGTCATATAAGGATGCAAGTTATTTTTTGTTTGTTACCAAGAAGCAAATGTTTTATACTCTTTTCCTTTCCTGTCTTTCCCTGCAGTAGTTAAGCTGACAGTTATCTGCAATCAATACACTACAGGAGCTAATAAGCCGCTGTGGCTTCTGGTGCTGAACCCAGAAGCCACAACAGCCTGTCCCTAGCTGTGGGGTAGGATTGGGACATTATGACTTCACTTCTGGGATGCCAGGATCCTCTTCAGTGGTGCAGAGCATGGGCAGCACCATGTCAACTGCTTCCACTGGTGGTGCTGCTTGAACGCTGTTCCCATTTTGTCATGTAAAGCCGGGGCATGTAACAATAAAAACCAAGCAGAAGATAGCTGATAGGAGAGAACAGAATTTTCTCTGTGTCTCTTGGAACAGTATTTTTTAGTCTTGTGCTACTCCGTAACTCCTCCTGTGCTTCACTGGATGTCTGGTCTAGGTGTTACTTCCCCCTCTGTACTAAGTTTTCAGCTTGGCACAACCACATGTTTACCTTAAAGCTTTTAAAAGTCATGTCAGCTCACACCAGCTATAATACCCGCTCACAAGCACCAGCCACACCTTCCAGCTGTTTTCAGAAGCAGAAAATTCCCCATGCAGCTCCATGTCAGTCTGTTCTCTGCTCTCTGAAACCTCTTTTCCCAACACCAAAAAATGGTGTTTGCTTAATACACAGCTCCTGATGTATCTCGAACCCCTTCTCCCTCCCAGCTGGGGGTCAATGGAGGGCAAACAGCAACTTTAGGGGCAAGATCTCAAACTCTAAACTCCTTACTCTGGGTAATCTCTCATTTCTCAGCTCCAAATCATCTCACACACAGCACCTGCTGAAATCTTGTCAATTATCTGCTGCACATATGCATTTGCATTAACTGTGCCTGTTCTTTTTCTGAGTTATCTGAAAACACCTTTACATTTTCCAGCTGATTTTAATGACTGAATAATAAAGAATTTAAGTAAAGCATTTAATGGATGGAGTGTTAGTAAACAGAACATTGTAAATACAGCAATTACTATAACAAATAATTAATGGTTGAGGTCTTCTGTTACTATTTGCCCCTCTTTTTGTGACTTATAGTATCAGGAAAGAAAGAGTTTGTCCTTTTTTATTCTTTCCAATACATTTGCTATTCAGAACAGTGCAGCAGATCATGAAAGACAGCTATGGGAGCACTGCTTGTATTCCTTTATTCAGTCTTTTGCTTTCTGCAAATATTCTTGTGTTTTAAATCTCATTCATCATCATGTTTGTGTTCAGGCTGCAATCTTGTCCGACACACAAAGCAGATGAAACTAGGGATTTCCAAAGCTAAATTCATAACTCTTGATATCTTAAGCTAACAGCCCAAAGCCGCCAGGTGAAAGCAGTAATAGATTCACATCCTCTGTGGCTCACAGAAAGTGAAATATGTATAACATATGTGACCATTAAGTTGTATTTGTAGGTAGATGAGTCTGTGAATACAAATAATGGGGATTAGCACATATTTGTTAGCAAAAAATGTACTTACTGGTCTTGGAACACCTTTACCAAGCTTATATTACTGTTGCTTCAAGCCACAGTCCCTGCTGGGGTTAGGAGATGGTATTTTTCTCACGAGAGGGAAAAAGACCTAGCATTTGTGTCCACCTTTTGTATTTTTCAAGGGAGCTTGAAAAAGGCCTCACTAAGTCCTTACAGGTCTTGCCATACCTAAGCCATGCTACTAAGGGTGTCCCAAGCCACCTTTCTGTGCTGGCAAGACACAGTTCCAACCATCCAGAACAAACCTCAGGGGCTCTGGGAGCTGCACAACTCTGACAACTGAATGAAAATCACGCTGATTATGGTATCCCTCTAAAGTAAAAGCCAATAATAAACCCAATAGACTTTTTTTTCCTTGACTACTCTTCATGGCTTCCTACATTCAACACAGATAAAGACACTGGGTGACATATCCCAATGAAGTGGTGATGACATGACAATTTACCTGTGATTTTTTTTCAGCCTTCAAGTCAACACTGGATTTATTTGGAAAAAAAAAATACAGGTTGGATAAAGGTCTTGAGGCTGGCTGACAAGCATCTTGATGGGTGACCAAAATGGTCCCACCTAGCCTTAATCTGTGAAAATTACTGCATGCTATCCACATTCCCATTTACTTGGTGACCTTTCCTTCTTCTTCACTGAAGCAATGATGCTCATAGCCATCAGTCAACATCTCCTCCCCCAGACTGCTTTCACATCTTTCCTACATCATCTGTAAGGATTTGTATCTTGGATCACTTCCATTGGGCACTACAGCTGACCTTCCAGACACACACACTTTCATGGGATATATGTAATCCTGCAGCAGATGCCAAAGAAATTCCTCCCAATGCACCTCTTATGCTCTTTTTCTTGGACCTTTGTTTGCACCTCCAGATCTCTAATTACTAATTAATCTATATAATAGCGTATCCTACAGCATTATTCTGCTGCTTTGACCACCTGAGAGAAGCATTGACCAAAGATACTGATTTTTGAACGAAGGACCTGAGAAAGAAAAACCCCTGACCCCTCTCCAGTTGAGAGCCTCCAGCTCTCAACTGGAGGCCACACAAACAGCTAAATACAGAACAGTGTTAACAGCGTGTGCAAACAGCCCCAAAAGCCAGCTTTTTACTTGGCTTGTGCTTTCTACTTGGAGGAGAAGTGAGAAAAACTCCTGAGTCAGCTAAGAGCCCATGACTATTGATTTTTAAAGGAAATTATCCTCCCAGCTGCAGTGCTTTTGAAAAGTCCACTCTTAAACACTCTTCTCAGTTTAAACAAATGAAAATTACCAAGGCTGAAGGCCTTTATTAGCAAGCCTCTCCAGGACAGATCCACACAGAAAACCTGGAGGAAATCACTGAAAGAAGATCCTACACTACTCTACTGAGACTGAGGGTCAGTAAAATCCTCTTCCCTTCTCCCACCAACTTGGGTGAGAAAACAGAGAGCTCAGTTTATTGATAGTACAGGCTATTTAAAAATTATTATACCTTTTTCTCCTGAATTTTACATGAATTTATCTGTGTTTGATAAAATCTTTTTCCCTCATACTCAATGTTTTCCAGACCTTAACACAGCATCATCCAGACCCATATCTCATGTTAACTAGTAGCGTGAAACACCTCTACTGAACACCAGGAATGTTAAAGTAGCATAGGAAGCTTTTGGGGAAAAATAATACACTACATTTTGTACTTCCTTTTCTACAAGAATTTCCTCTCTTTCTGCTCCTTCTATCTTGAATATGTATTACATGAATTGCTTTACCCACTGGGAAAACAGATCTGATCCTGACAAGGTGACATCAGTGAAATCTCTAACAAAAAGAAATCATAGAATGGTTTGGGTTGGAAGGGGCCCTTGAAGAAAATAAAAAATGAAGCATAATGCATATATGAGAAAGAATAACAAAAACAAAATATTGTTTATAATAACTCCTAACTATTTTGCATAACAATTTCTAATACTAACACTTGCATCACCTTTTACGCCACAATGTGAAGACGTAAATTCCATATCCTTGAAAACTGTGGCAAGCATAAAGGCCGCCATTCTTTTCAGCAATTAACTCTGTACCTGTGAACTTTCCTAAAATTTGACAGATATTGACCAGGCATATCTGAACTTTACATCAAGAACATGTGCAAATAAAAATGAAGTTGCAGTTTTATGGGTTTAAATGATCACTCTGAAAATACACCACAGAAGCAACTGGAAGAGTGTGAATGCAGAAATGGCACACGATCTATCCCACAGAGGGTCTGAAAGCAAGAAACAGATGGCTGTTATGAGTAAATAGTAAATAATTATGTATTTTAATACATCTTTGAAATGTGTTTAAAGCATTTCCCCACAAATAATCTAATAAATAATCTAGTGAAAAGTGTAAGTATTTTTTCTTTCTCTTGGGCTGTATTTGTATTCACAGGAAAAAGCAACTGGATGTTGGACATGAACATAGTGAAAGATACCGCACAAGCCTGCATGCTTCAGGAGCAATTGCTGCATACAAATACAGCATTGAAATAGCCTGTGGAACACAAGAAAACAGTAGCCCAACTGACTTTTCTTGTAAACAGGCAATTATGTACCAGGGGTCCAATTGCTAAACATTTTGGTTTTCGAAAATAATAGGAGTTAAGCAATTTAATATGTTCAAGAATTTGAACTATGAGATGAAAAATGAGAACATATTCCCCTTGCAAATAAAATGGATTCCTACTACTCCTTCTTTTTAAGAGGTTCCAATCTGCAACCAATGCTCAGGTAGTCCCTATTTAAATCAGAAACAGCTCTGTCTGAGGGAAAAAAAACCTGCAGGACAAGGGCCACTCTTTGCATTGGAATTCGTTAATGTTAGCATAGCTGGTCAATATCCAACCATTACAGTAACTGTGTTGTAAGTATCCTGGCATTCCCACTTGAGTCCAACATAAAACTTAGCTATAGTCGGCTCTGGGGGAACTGGTGAAGAGGAAGGACGATCTGGGTCTTTCCAATGTGCTGTCAAGACAAGGGTCACGGGTATGTGTCACTCTGGTTTCATCTTCTTACCACATGGAAACTGGAATTATTTGTGCAAGTCATGCAGACTTCATCTGGACTATAGAAAAGAGTAGGGAAGAAACACGGTTCCCAGAAGGAAGCAGCACTACTGACAGAAGACACTTGTCCCATGCACTATTGCACAGAGAAGGCCAGATTTTCCTAAGTGTTCAGCAGTAAGCAGTTCCCAACAGGCAGGTAGGTGCTACTAAGGACTCTGAAAAATAATAGAATGTTTCTGAGTGCCAAAATGTAGGGTAGTCTTTCTATTTGAACTTGGGTGCCTGAAAGCAGACATCACTAATACGGAATTTTTGAGATTACTCACGATACAACTGCACTGACAAACAACTGAACGCACATCAACGTTGATAAAGGTCAGTAAGATCTTTATAAACCATAATAAAACCCAATATCTATGTAAGAACCTGAACGAGATAGAGAAAGATGTTAAAACTTCTGAGAAAATTATTGAAAGTAAAGCAATGCCAAAATTTCAAAACAAGACACTGTGACCAGGTACTTTAGAATAAATTTATTTTGCAAAATTCAGAACAATTCTTGATTTACATAGGAATAAATTACCTAGTTTGACTTTGTGTCCTACCACATAACTTCGGTATGCCCACCTCAGTTGCAGAAGCAGACTTGGTGCTGTACTACTCCAAAATCTTTGCCTCAAGCTAGGTATCCAGGGGAATGGAAATCCATAGAAGAAGCAATCTTTCCCTGTAATGCACACTGGTGCAATCATAGGAACATCTTCACTTTTGCACTAGCACAAATTTCATACCTATAAATCAGTCACATATTAAGGAATAGGAACTCTGAGCAATGATTATTTGGTCCAACATGTTTAAATCCAAAGAACTTCACCTGCTCACAATCTGAAATTGCAACAATTCATTGCAGGATCTAAAACCCTTAAGAAATCAAAGCAGACGTCTTCCCCTCTCATGAACAAGCAAGTCTCAAAACAATCAAGACCTAAAAATGAAATGCATGAGCTATTTTGACTAGCATACAAACTTAGATCACAATGATAAAGCTGAAGTTAATCAATTTAATTTACTTGTTAAAATGCTTTGTCCTACACAAGAAGTACTGCACTGCACTGCCTTCTGCAAAAGGAGTGAAGGAACTCAATCTTACTTATTAATTTTCTGAAATGAACATTAAATTATTTCTATCGGCTACTATAAAGCTTTTGAGTTTAAAGTTTTAGTCAGTCCAGTAACGCGCTAGGAAAAAAAGTCGTGTTTAATGCCAGGAAAATGAATGTTTGGGATTTCCAGTGTAACATTCTGACTGCATGTCAGCAAAGGCTCCTCATCTATTTTCCCAACAATAACCTTGAAAATTAAAACCAGACTGATGGATTGGAGATACTACTGACAGTTGAGCTCTCTGTTGAATGGCTAGTTACAAGTATCACATTTACAGCTATGAAGCTCTTCGAATATTGATGTTCTTATCACTTAAAAATGTACAGAATCCTTCTTATGGCAGATGACATCCAAGTACACACACGTTCTTTGATTCCATCAGCAAGTGCTAATAATAAAAACATTAAGAGAAATTGTTTTCAATAACTGGAGTCTAGCTTGAGATACATTCCACATATTAAAGCAAAACACTCACTTCGAAAGGATTCTTGTAATCGAACCTATCTTAGAAGGCTAAAATTTAATCCAGTTCTATCTTTCTAGCCAACTGGTACACTATTTGCTTTTGCAGTTAAAACCCGGCTGTATGGTAACTCCCAACACACTCCAAACTGCATCCTTGGGAACAGCAAAACACCATTCAGCTGTATGAAACCTCAACTTTCTAAATAAAGAAAACCATGGTTTTAAACGACACTAATTATTCAACCAAGGTTATGCCTCTATTGCTAAATTGAGTTGTAATTATAAGCAGAATTAATAACCAAATTTAATGAAAATCCCATTATGGTGTAGCTGAGTAAATCAAAGTTGAAACTCCTGTAGGTAAAATCACAGATAGTCACATTATAAGGGCAATAGTATGTGTGAATCTATTTCCTCAGCTTTCTGGAGTTCTCATCAGAAAGTTAAGTCCAAAATGACATTGCCTCTCCCCTCAGTAGCATGCACAAGCCCAGAGACAAACACACGGAGAGGTGAGGGTGACAAGGGAGGCTCCTGTGTGTCCTCAGGGCTGCCTCTGACCTCAGTAGATCTCCCCCAGAAACTGCATTCCCACTAGTGAGGCAGAATCAGGCCCTCCAATTTCAGGTCATCAACCCCACATAAATCTAGAGGGCACATGAGTCAAAGACATTAACTCTTGGAGAAAGAGAAAAGTTATTCCAAGATACATATTTTTTAATTCCAGTAAACTTTTCTTCTCATCCATATGGCACATAATAAACCAGGTTATGTTTTGGGGGGTTTGCATCTACTGGGATTAAAATCTAGTAAGAATGGAACTGTGCAAAAGAGGAAGGAAGTGTCTCGTTTTCCCTAAATTACACTTAGTAGGTATATATTCATCTCAGAATACACATGAAGTCAAACAGACTCAGAGAGAAAAGCTCTACTTTTAATATAAAACACTAACGAAAGACTTGAATCAACCCCTCTTCATCCCCTTTAGGCTAATTCTGTGCAAGAACTGCAAGCTGCTACAGATTAAGGATTTTTGAAACTTCAACAGAAAAATTCTCAACTACAAGACAAGGGTTAAAGGCAAATAGTTCTTTCTAAAGTTACAGCACTACCTCTCATAAGTATTCAAGCATGTTTAATGTTGACTGTGTTGCTGAGATACACTAATGTACTATATCTAATATACTATATAGATGGTGCACGGAGGGACGAAAATTATTTTGCATTCGGCTAAAGAATAAATATATACAATCCTCTCCAAAAATCAATGTATTGCTCCAACATCTGAAATCAAACTGAATGCAGGTAGATCTCTAATCATGGGCAGAATTTCCTGCTTATAAGTAGCAAACCAATGTATGCCAATAGACAAATGTTTCAGCTCTGGTGTATTGTGTTCTGATGAGGAAGAATCTTGTACTATTCATGTTTTGGAATCATTTCAGCTCTGTCAGTACGAGGGATTCTGTGAATAATGTATGTAGTGCAAAAGAAATGAACAGAGTTTAAATAAAACACGGAAATGTGAAGGGAAAAGAAAAACGACTGAAATCTCCAAAGCGATATAGATCAGATCAATTTTGATAACTCACAATAGATTCTATCTGCTAAGGCAACCTGCTTCATATGCATTCAAGATTTAAAATAAAAACACTAATGATCTAGACCTGTCTGAAGAAAACAAAAATGCATAAAATAACCATTGGAAATTAGCTATGACATTGAATACACTAAATTGTTCCAGTTCCAAAAGTACTCCTGGGTGAACATTTTGATATATGTCATTTACCTAGTGAAAAGAAAAAAAAACACTGAAGTTTTGCCAGTGTTGCAGTGAGTTACCTGCTAGTATGCCATCCATAATCCTTTGGAATAATCTGTCTACTGTCCCTGACACATGCAAAGGGTCAGGCCCTGAATCTTCACAAGTAACCTCTGCAGCAAATGGAAACAGAAATAGAGGAAACTGGTAATGTCTCAGAGCTTTATGCTTGAACTCACATGAATATTCATCTTGGTCCAGCAGCTCTAAGGCTTTTGTACTGTATATCTGGGGACATGTGCTCTGAGTAATTTCTACACAAATAGCAAGGTCCAAACCCACCGTTTCACAGCGGTTCAGCAAAGAGTTTTCATGTCATATTACCATGAAATCACTCAATTCAGAGCTGATGGTGGGGGTTTCTTTAATTAGGTTAGAAAAACTCACACATCTGCACTTTAGAAGCCTCTGTCAAGCCAGCAAATTCAATCACATGAAAGCCAGTGTCCTCCAGCTATCAGACAATTGATTTTTGCAGGACTCTGCTCACATTTAGCTTAAGGAACATGAGATATGTTCATTCAGTTGTCAGTCAGTTTGTCTACATTTCATTAGGAGAATATCTGTTGTTTAAAAAATATTCTTCAGTAATAAAATGCTTTTAAAAAGACGAAGTAGTCAAATTATTGGCACAAGACTGCAAAACATGAAATAAATGCAAACTTGGACTAATGCAATGTGGGTTTAAGGGGCAAGTAGAAACTTAAATAAGGCCTTTAGGATTACTTTTATTTAATACAGATGTACAGAATTATATGAACATACACACAGAGAAGTGTAAAAAATTAATTTTCCCTTTCTCTTCTGCCGCCCCCCATACTACAAGGATTCATCATTTCTAAAGCCATTAAACACTTTGGAACCAAAACTCGCTTCAGCTTAAAGAGGAAAAAAAAGGATCAGGTTATGAATCACTATTTCCATAAATGACAGCAAACATAATGGGAGAGGTGTTCCTCAGTTAAATATAAGGCAAAAATAACATAAGGTGCTTGGAATGAGAGAAGAATCTGCTGCAAATAGTGGAAATGAGCAGAGTTTTGGGCTAACACTTTTTGAAATTAAGGTGTTTAGTTTTACACAGAAAAGTGGTCCAATTTTAGACAACTTTAAATTTGTGCAAATCACAATTAATTCACTAACATTAAAATGGCAAGACTAAGCAATATCCTTAATCCAAAATGTAACAACAGACTGAGAAATTGTCTGAACTAGATGCATAGGCAGAAGCTAGAATAATTGACTTCACCTAAAGCTGCTAGTTTTAGTACACAAACATTTTAGTCCCATCCTTTTTTACTAAAAATTTAAATTTAAAAAAGGTACTGTGTCATTGGTCTCCATGGAATAAACATTATCAGTGCTTGCAAAAGCTGACATGAACTGTAATATTTTCTCAATGAACTACACCTGCACAGATCTCATTCCTTCCAGTTTCAAAGCATCTTTTGAAATGCTTTTACCTTACGAAATTTGATTCTGATTTCACGCTAAACCCAACTAATCCATCGCTTAATGCAGAATTCACTCTTTGGGACTGGGACATCAGTCTATCATGCATAAAATGAATGGAGCCATTTTGGCAGCTCAGAAGCTTTTCCTCTTAAATTAGGTGGCAAGGTCATCTGAAACTTGAAGTAGCAAAGGCTTGTATAAATAAATTCAGCAATCATGTAATAAATTATTCATGAGAACTGAACAGCATATTGTATGTTTACATATTAAAAAGTGCCAAAGAGATGGCAGTGAGAAAGTAAAGAGAAGCACAGCACATATTTTAAAGGCAAGATGAACACTAAGACCTTCTCCAGTATGCTTCTATTTTAAACTCGCTCAGCAATGTTGCTTAGTGCATCTACTTCCAGAGGCAATTCACTCTTGAATGAAGAGGAGGGATTCGAAAACTTAAGAGCTACAGAGGAAAACCTATAGAGTCCTGAAATATGAACACCAAAGTAGTAATGGTACTACAGTCTTCAGCTTTGCCCCACTCTATTCCACTGTCTTACATAATAACATGAATTCATTTCAAGAAGCCAGATAAACACGAAAATAAACAGAAATAATACTTTGCCCCCCTCAGAGATTAGGCATTTCTAGCACATGTTTTAACCACTGGTAAAGATCCTGAGGTGACTGAAATGTAGCAAGTTCAGCTAATTATACACCACTTAAAAAAAAAAAAAAAAGAAATATTACCTCATTTGTTAAGGGCATTTCTTGCTCTGTCTTCCTCTCATTGTGTATGTGCATCTGTGTGTATGTGGGGGTGTGTGTGTTTATAAAATATATAGTAGGACGAGAATATTTGTTCCAGCTGAGGTGGTCTGTGAAATCAAGTAGATCAGATACTAACTTGATTTGGCACCAATGTATGGATGCATAGAGACACATCCACAGGATGTATGCATTACGAAATGGTAAGAGACATTTACAACCTACAATATAAGAGCAGGGCTGCCTCAAGTGACATCACCAGATCAACTGCAGCGTCAAGCAAGTCAGATATATTATCCTGCACACCACTGCTTCCCTGTCTCCTTTCCAGCCATTAGAAAAGCATTTGGGAGCACAAACATTATCATATATTTTCAAATACATGCAAGGCACAGCATGCACATTGCAAGGAGCAAACAAGAGTAAGTGTGGGATTTATGCACTTACTGAGACATTCATAATTTTTCTTTACAACAATAAAATTCATCTCCATAGAAACCAGGAAGCAAGAAACTACAGTAATGCTGTAGTTTACTTTTTACTAAAGTAAATGTCACATCAGGTTGGTTAGCAGAAGGCAGGAGAGGGGATATTGCTCCACTAAGGAACTAATAAGGACTACTGCCTCTTTTTCTCTTCTGCAAAGGGTATCTGTACTGAACACAGACTTCCTGATGTATTTATAATGCAAGACAACAATGTGGTTTCCTGTTCTTTCCACTGCAATTTACGCCTAAGGTGGTCAGATCAGTAGCATGTTTACTTACAGGCATTTGTTACAGCGAAGCTGTTAGCTGTTTCAATGTTGTCTACATGAGGAACCAAATTAAAAGGTGCTTCGGATGCATTGGGGCTGGTGTTGTGAAGAAAGATTGCTAATCGAAAAGCAGTGTATTCCTGATCTGTGTTCCTGATGAAGAGACCACCTACAAAAAACAGAAAAAAAAAGGCAAAAAGCAAAAGAAGCTGGGTAAATAATTTGAAAGCTACTTACTGTCTTGTAAAACCGAGCAACTGTCTCTCTCAAAGCTGCACAGTAAGGCAAGTCCTAAGACATTAATGGATAAGGAACTAATCGTATTCATAATCACAACCACTGCCTTTAAATCACCGTCCTCAATCGATTTTAACCTCCCTGATGCATTCAAGCGTCTTTTCTGACTTCTCGGTTTTCAGCCTTTCATACATAAATACCCAGATTTGTCATGATTACAGCGACCTTTTAAAGTGTTTCGCCTCCATCTCCCTGATACCGAACACACTGGTAAATCAGCTGCTCAACAGCCTCTCACATTAAGTGGCGGGCTGATTAAGCGGAACGATGCTTTCTGGATTAAAAAAAAGGGAATACCAACTCGGCGTAGAATAATCCGCACTGAAGAGGAATATAATGAACTTTGCTCCTCTGCAGCCATGTGCAGGCAGGGAGCAGCTCAGCCTTATTAGCAGCATCTTTACAAGTCCACAAGAAATGATGCAGTGGAGCTGAGCTGGAAAGAATTCAGATAGCTGCGTCCCATCCGAAACACGTCCGAAAGGAGGGAAGCAGGAGGCGATGGGAAAGGGGTGAGGATGGGGCACAACACTACAGGGAGACACCAACAAAACCCTAAACTTTCCAACTACAGAGAGGTACGAAGGACGGTGTAGCCTTTTACCCCCCCCCCCCCCCGCCATCCCTGCCGGCTACCGCAACCTCCGGTGCCCAGTACTCGCCATTCCTTCGATAGTCAGGCAAAAGCAAGAGAGTCGGAGGGAACTGAAGCAGCCAAGGGTCATCAGCCCTGAACCCCTTCCTGCCCTGCCGAAATCGCACACCCGGGGCTGGAAGGAGTTCTGTACAAGATGAGCATCCTCCCTGCCGCACGCGAACGCACACAGAAATATTTACACACACAGACATACGGAGGCACACATACAGAAACACGAGGATGATTCGTGCAGGCACGGAAATGGGATGGTGCTGGAGGAGAAATCTGCAAAAACTGCCTTCAGTGCCTCCTTTCCAACTCACTTCGCAAAGGACTGAACCCCCGGACACACGCATGCAGCCCAATGCAGCGCTTACCTATTTGCACGCTGCTAGGAAAAGCTCCCATTGCTAGTCCCCAAAAGCCAGAAAACAACAAGACAAGCTGTCTGCAAATTATCCTCATCTTCTCTTCTGCCTCTCTGTCTCGCCTTCTCCCGCTCGCTCGCTGGATGCTGCTCAAAGAGGCATCGAGGGCGAGAAGGATACACACAAAACCAGGAATAAAAAAAAAAAAAAAAAAAAAAAAAAAAAAAAAAAAAATTAAAAAAATAAAAAAGGGGGAAAGGGGGAGAAAAAGAGATCTTTCCTCCTTTTTCTTTTTTCTTTTTTTTTTTTTTTTTTCTGGTGGTTTTGTTTTAGAATTTATTCCCTATCCTCTCCCGCTCGCGCTCTGCCTCTCTCCCGGCTGCCGCTTCAGCAAGCCATGCCGCCGCGGCGGATTTTTCCCGCAGTCTCCATCGCCGGGGAGCGGAGCGTGTCCGGCTGCAAATGTTGCACATGCAGAAGATGGTGGTGAGTTTGGCGGCGGGGGGCAGCGGCTGGCGGAGGCGCGGCGCGGCGCGGGCGGACATGCGCCG